>ML777871.1:1270744-1319344 GCA_009831015.1 Picea engelmannii
ATCTTTCATATTATATATGCATGTATATTTTATTTTATACTGTAATTTGTTAAATTATTCACCCATATGTATTCAATAGTGAGGGTATAGTGGCTATAGAAAACGGTTGGGTGCACAGCGTGCTTTGCCTACAGAAATAGAGCAGCATAAACCTGGAGGAAAAGCAGGTCCTGGCATTCTTGGAATTAACATTGGAAAGAACAAAACAAGTGAAGATACAGTTGCTGACTATATGGTACTGTTTTTTTTTTTTGTAGTTTTCAATATGTATAGAATTATACTAATTTCAATTGGGCATATTGTTTATATATAGATCTGTGTAAAAATATAATAAAAATTTGTGTTTTTGGCTTGCAGGTTAGGTGGATCTGGAGTTGGAGTTGGAGCTTGGCCCTAATTTTTTTTTTTTTTTTTTTACAGTTACATAAATATTTTCATATACATATTATTTAGGGATTGTTCAGGATTTCAGGGTAGGGGTTTCAATATAGCCAATTAGGGGTTGTTTAAATTTCTAAGTTAGTGTTGAACAGTTTCAGTTCTAACTTTCCTTTCTTACAAGCGGGTAGGTAGGTAGGTAGGTAGGTAGGTAGGCCCTTGGTTCCAGATTTTGAACCGGGGCTCTGATACCATGTGTAATAACTGTATTGATTTAAGTCTATTAATTCCATAAACTGAAACAGTAACTTCTACTTGATTGCAGAAAAATCAGAATTTTCTTTTAATTCGGCAGATACGCATGTTAAATTTATCAATGAACAATAATTTCATAACAAAATAATACAGATTTACCAGTTCCTAATGCTAATTTCTCAGTTGACTCAGTTGTCCAACCCACTGCTTTGTTGCTTCCTAATGTGTTGACCAACTCTGCCCAAACCATGTTTCCTCCCTGCCAACTAAGAGCAGCCTGTCCAGCTTCCTAGCTCCAGGATACCATATGGATATCCTGGCCCCCGTGCCCAAAACCCCCAGCAAACCGGTGCCCCCGTAATGATCCTCCCATGACTTCAGAACTCCAACTCCGAACCAAAAATCCAAAAAAAACCCCAAAAAATAATCCCTTCTTCTGTAAGCCTCCTCCCGTCATATCCCTCCTTCACCGACCCTTTCCTCCTCATTCATTTCCTTATCCATACATTCATTTTCTTATCCTCTTAGTTAATGTCTTATCTGATTATTTAATGTTTCTTATCCCCTCCATATACGTAATCCTTTAATTAAACAATTAAATTTATTAACCCTCTTAACTTTAATACCCATGTCATTGAATGTAATAGGTAATTAATTAATTAATCAAAATTATAACAATTAATTAATTAATAAATATTTAATTAATATCATTATACCAATCTTTGTTTAGTTAATAACATGTTAGAAAAATTAATTACCTAATAAATTTTTACTTAATAATCCCTAAGCATATATTCAACTAGGGTTGTTACACTGGTTCTAAGTATCTTTGATCTATTCTCCTGTTCTTCAATCAAGTGTGCTATCCTCCTAGTCATGAAATCTTTTAATTCTTGCTTCTTCTTCTCTAAGACTTCTTCTTCTTTCCTTCTGGCCTGATCCGTTTCAATGCAAGGTTTTCCTAATAATATAGCAAATGGGGCATTGCTCTCAATAAATTTAACAATCTCAAAATATTCCTCTGTCGAGGTTCCATGAGCACTCATAGATATATGGATGAGTCTTCCAAATAGGGTTATAAGCTCTCCTCTAAATAGTCTTATTCCTCCCAATGAAGGAATCATAGCAGGCTTTCCTAAAGTTTCCCAAATTCTTTTTGTCATGATATTTACCTGTGTTTCTTCATCCAAGACATAGTCAATGTCGAAGTCTCATATTCTTTTTTCTATGCATTTTTTTTCTTGGAAGATCTCTGATAAGTTGATATTTATGTGATCATTTAGGGTTTCTTTCATTTATAACAATACATTCTCTGATTCTTTCTGGGGTTCTACCATGGTCTCAGTTTCTTGACCTCCCTTACGGTTTTCTTCTCTCATATTCATTATTTCGAGCTTAGCAATCATCCTATGGAAATCTAAAACTTCATGATCTGTGGCTTTACAACAAAGACAACTAGGTCTTCTACCAGGGCATTCCTTAGCAAGATGTCCTGGTCTTCTGCAACTGTACCAAAGTCTTAGTCTTCTTTTTCTTTGAAATGATCCCCAACCTTTCATGTACTGTGAACTAGGATCATAGTACCTAGCCTGGAAAAAATTCTTTCTAGGGTCCTGCATCCATTTGTTAGTTCAAACATTCTTTCTATGCATAGGAATAACATATCTTTCACTATTTTTCTCAGATCTAATCATATCAAACCTTCTTTCATCTAGTTGTGCCCTACATTTCAATCTAGGACAAAATTTATCAAACATACCAAGATCCATACTTTTGAAACAAAAATTTCCACTTATATTACCTTTTGAATCAAAACCTTTCACTGTTCTTACCTTTATCAGAGCACAAAGATTTAAGATCTTACCTATTTAACCAAAATTTATTAATTCACTTTTATCAGAGCACAAAGATTTTAGGTCTTACCTCTTTTCTTCAGATCTAACTTTTTTCTTCTTGGCACAGAGATTCACAGGTCAAGTAGAATACTACACACTAGGGAAACAGATCTATGCACGAAGATTTCTCTCCTTCAATTCCCAGTAATCATAGTTTCAGTCCTGACAAAGGAACCATTTGTTGGCACATGGGTAGACCCAGGATTCATCGCTTACAACAACGCACCAAAAAAACCCTAACTACTGGCCCTTTCAGCAACACCTGCAAATAAGATGAAGTCTCACCCGAGGTAGAGGCAGGGGTGGTTGCAGGACTTAGATGTCTGCAACCTTAGCTGGGACACATATCTATGATTGTAACACCTTAACAGAGCACTTAGCATTTATAGTTCAATAATATTCAGTCTTAGCTTACAGCAACGCTAAACTGTAATAATAGATCAGCGCAGTGTTCACACAGATCCAATATATTCATGCACTCAGCATACCAACATAGATCAGATCTAGCATTCATTCAGATTGTTCAACACTAAGCTATCACATTAGATTCTTCTAGGCATATATTAGTGAACTGAGCATTTAACCACATAAACAAGAGAACAACCATAAAGCACTAAGCAACCACAACATGAGGTATACGTGGTTCACTCCCACCCTGGGGCTACGTCCACCAACTCTTCTTCTTTATTTATTTTTGTCAATCTTCTATATGCACAGAGCCATGATATCTTACTCTGCAGAGGACAAGATATCTACGCGCACTCCACTAGATCCTGTTTCCCTGAGTTATAGCACAAAGCCTCTTCACAGTCTCTTACAATCACTTGCACTTAGCTATGAAAGTTCTCAACATAGCATGCACAAAGCACTTACAAATTGCACTTAGCATAGTGTCTAGCCTTTCTTCGATCACATAGATCGAACTTACTTGCTACATCACCTATATTTCTATTTATATATTACAAAAAGGGGCTAAACATGGGTAAACCCTTGGGCTGACATCCCCATACCCGTTACATAAGCCCAAAACCCAAAAATCCCTAAAAAGGGGCCAAGATCCCGCGATATCCGCTTCGAATTATGCACCACCATCGACAGCCTGTTGAAGTCCCAAGAGTAGGTCAAACGTGACCAAGGATCCTCAAAACTTGATGAAGGACCAACAGATACTACCATGTTGGAAGTTATGATGACCTGTATACAAAATGAACCACACTGCGGTAGGAAAGAGACCAAGCAGTGCCCAAGTTCACAAATATATTCCATAACTTGTGCACCAAGCTGGGTATCAAACATTTTGAGTGAAATCTAGTGCTCAAGTATCACGACGTTCTACATAGATACATCCAGGATGAAACGGATTTTCTGGACATCTCATCCTTCGGCGCAACGTACCGATATATGATCAAAATCAATTATAAGCTCAAACAAAAGATGCGGAAATTTTGGCTTGGGAACCCCTCATAGCAAAAGAGAGGAAAGGGTGGCCCCAACCTACAAAACAAAGGATAGAGAAAATACGGGCCACCTCAAGAAAACCAGTGAAGGACAAAAGCAAAGAAGGACACCAGAAAGACAAAGAAGGATACTGGGAAGTGGTGTGTCTTCCATAAGAACCCTTGGCATAACACTGCTGATTTTCGCTCAAAGCAGTCATTGGTGGCTGAGTTGAAATCCTCTGAATCAGATGTGGGTTTCGACTCTGAGTCAGAACCAGAAAGGGGGAGACAAATCATTGACACATAACCCAATGATACCGTTTCTACCACCAAAGTCCATCTCGGTGAACCAAATGAGCCATATGGAGGAGATCACCTTTTTCACTCACATATGTGGGTGAAGGGTACCCCGCTACACTTCATCATTGATAGAGGTAGCCAGAAGAACCTCATCTCAGCAGAGGTTTTCAAGCAACTCACCCTACCTACAACACCAAACCCACAACCCTACACCATCAAATGGCTCCACCAAGGAGAAACATCCATGTCAGTCAAAAATGTCATCTGTCATACAACATCAATCCCTTCACAGACGAGGTATTCTTTGATTTTTCCCCTCTCAAATTTTGTAATTTTCTTTTGGGCCAACCATATTTATGGAAACTCCATGTTGTATTTGATTCTACACCTTGTAGTGTTATTATTACATTGAACAAGAAATTGTATAGGATACCTGAGGCCCTCCCACCTAGTGTTATAACTTTGATCTCTACCAAGAAATGCAGGAAGTTCATCTCTGAGATGGGGAATTTTGTCTTCTTCATGATTCTCTCTCAGAATGAGTGAAATATCACAGCCACATCTAGGGTCTCCATAGCCAACCTCTCCACAGAGCATAAGCAAGTGGATAAGGTCGTGGAAGCATACTCAGATATCTTCTCATCACCTACGGGGGTACCTCTGCACTGTCAGGTCAAGCATCCCATTGATCTAACCCCTGATGCACCGCTTCCCAATCAGACAGTCTACCACCGCTTTTTGTTAGAGAATGAGGAGATCAATAGGAAGATCCAAGAACTTATCCATAAGGGGCACATACATCCCAGCTCATCACCTTGTGGGAGCCCAATCGTACTGGTATAGAAGAAATATGGAACATGACGAATCTGCATTGATTATCAGGCTCTGAATAAAATCAAAGTTAGAAACCAGTACCCGATTCCCTAAATCGACAACCTCCTTGATCAATTCACGGGGGAAAACTACTTTAGTAGTATTGATATGAAGTTTGGCTACCACTAGGTCCCGATAGAATAGACGGATGTATGGAAGACCACCTTCAATTCAAATGAAGGTCTTTTCGAATGGTTGTTCATGCCCTTTGGCTTGACAAATTCTCCAGCCACTTTCATGAGGATCATGGACAATATCTTGTGACCATTCACCAATAATTTTGTAGTGGCGTATCCGGATGACATTCTCATTTACAAAAAGACTTGGGAATAACACTTGCAGCATATTTAGAAGGTTATGCACACCCTATGATAGCACAAGCTATACACCAAATTGGAAAAATGCTCCTTCGACATGGATAGGATCCATTACCTAGGATACATCGTTGATCAACATGGTGTACATGTGGATCCATCCAAGCTCCAAGTCATAAATGACTAGCCAACCCCAACCACACTCACTATGCTTCAGAGCTTCTTGGTCCTTGCCAATTTCTACCACAGGTTCATGTTTGGATTCTCCCATATTCCATGGGCCCTCAGCCAAATAAATAGGGGTGGTGTTAAGGTGAAATTTTTGTGGGCTCGGTCCCAAAAACAAGAATTCAATGATTTTAAGCAGTGTTTGTGCTCATCCCATGTACTTTCACTACTGGACCTACAACATCCCTTTGATATCAAGATAGATGCTTCAAACTATGTTGTGGGCATCATTCTCACTCATCACGGCAACCCCGTGGCCTATCATAGTGATACACTATTAGATGTTGTCTGTAAGTACCCTAATTACGACAAAGAAATGTACTCCATTGTGAAAGCCTACCGCCAGTAGAGACATTACATTCTTGGGAAGGAGACAGTCATCCACACTGATCATAAGACACTACAGTTCATGCATGCACAAGGAAAATTACAGAATGATCACCATCAGATGTGGTCCACATACGTGTATCAATTCCACCTCAACATCAAGTATAAAACAGGAAACACCAACCACATCATTGATTTCCTCAGCAAACCGCTAGTCGCTACAATCACCATGGTGCTAGACTTTTGCGGCCATGAGACCTCTAGGTGGACCCAACCCTATGAGACAAACCCATACTTCCCCACCCCCTGCCAAATGTTGGGCGCAAACGCAGTTGTCTCTAATTTCCATATTCAGGATGGGATAATGTTTTGTCTAGGCCATATCTACATTCCATCAAGCGAGTGAGCAAAGATGATCTGGAAATACCACTACAGTTGGGTGGCATGACACTTCGACGTCAAAATTATAGTGGCAATGCTACAGAAATATTTCTACTGGCTGAAACTTTGATAGAAGGTCAACATGTATATAAGGTCTTGCACTGTCTTTGCTATTTCCAGACCGACCACTAAGAAACAGGGCTTATACACCCCTCTGCCTACTCCTGATAAGCCATGGGAATCCATCTCAAAGGACTACATGTCGGGCCTCCTATCCACCAAGTGTGGAAATGACTGTGTTTTTTTGGTTGTTGATCTCTTTTCTAAGATGGAAATTATGGTCGCCTGCATGAAGAGAATCACAACAGAGGCCATTGCCAAGCTCTTCTTTGAATGAGTCTTGATACATTTTGGAATCCCACAAACCATTGTCTCATATCGGGATTGTTGATTTGTCAGCACATTCTGGTCGAGCCTCTGGTCACTGCTGGACACCAAGCCCAAAAAATCCATGGCCTGCCACCCCCAAATAGATGGACAAACTGAGGTCGTAAATCGAATGATCGTGCATATCCTTCACATGTATAATTACAATCACCCTTGCACATGGGATGAGAGTCTTCCCTATGTCCAACATAACTACAATAGAGCCCTGCATAGCTCAATTGGCCACAACCCCTTTCATGTGGGGTTTGGATTCCCTACAGAAGTCCAATGACATGTACAAGCAGTGCCATTATCAACATTAGGTGCCACATAAGTTTCAAGTGGGTGAAAAATTTTGGTTTCATTTTCAGAAAGAACAACTTATAGGAACCCATCGCAAGATTAGCCCACTCCATTATGGGTCGTAAACCATCACCAAGGATATGGGTGATAATTATTTTGAGCTCAACATTCCTCCTTTCCTTGGCATGCACCCAGTGTTCAATGTCGATCTCCTTCGACCTTATTTCCCACCATTATTGGACACCTCAGAGATAGAAAAACAACTGACACCAATAGATCTCAACCTCGAATGCATACAATAAGAATGCAATGATCATATTGTGGAAAACCAGGTCAAGGGTATTCACCAGATAAGGATGTAGCTTTATTGAGTTGTCAAAGCATGGCAACTCCTGCACCAAGGCAAGTGGCTCACCTGGGGCCAAATTCAGCAAACAATTCATCATCTAATGGGGGCACTCAACACAATGGAGACAATTGCTTCCTGAGGGGGGAGGATTGATCCATATGGATTTCAGTGGCCTCCCAACTATTTCAACTAGATCATTTTTGCATTTTTCCAGTTCGTTAGTTTTTTTCCTAGTTTTCAGGTCCCTGACTTTCGGGTTCGTTTTGAGGCCCTAAACAACATTTTTAGGGATTTCCATTGTAAAATAGTAACTTGAGCTAGAGTCCAAAGACAACATGTGTATTCCTCGGATAGAAATTTCCAACAGTCTATCGTGTGCCTAAAATGGAGGTCGTATGCAAAATATACGACCCCGGGAAGTTGATGTACTAACTTACCCAAACGGGGTCCACATGACTTTTGGTGCTTCATCTCCTAGGGTTAGGTTTTTGGATGTCTAGGGTTTTTGAAATTCGTGTTTATTGTAAAAATTCCTTGAGAGCCTCGTTGTAATCATCTTCTTATGATTGAGCATAGTTGTCACATCTCTTCTCAGAGATAATCTACCACCATTCTAACAAGCATATTTTTCGCTGCATTTTACAGTTTCAAATTATTTCACCAATACTTTTGTAGTGGTGTATAGGGATTACATTCTCATTTATAACAAGACTTGGGCAGAACACTTGCATCATATTCAGCAGGTTCTGCACACCCTACAATAGCACAAGCTATACGCCAACTTGGAAAAATGATTTTTCAGCATGGATAGGGTCCATTTCCTAGGATACATGATTGATCAACATGTCGTACATGTGGATCCATACAAGATCCAAATCATCTATCACTGGACAGACCCAACCACACTCACTGAGCTTCAGAGCTTCTTGGGCCTTGCAATTTCTACCACAGGTTCGTGCTGGGATTCTCCCATATTGCATGGGTCCTCAGACACATAACTAGGGGTGGTGGTAAGGTGAAATTTGTGTGGATTTAGTCCCAACAACAAGAGTTCAATGATTTGAAGTAGCGCTTGTGCTCAACCCCAGTACATTCACTATTAGACCTACAACAACCCTTTGAGATCGAGACAAATTCTTTAGACTATGCTATGGGTGCCATTCTCACTCAACACAGCCACCGTGTGGCCTATCATAGTGAGACACTATCAGATGTTGTCTGTAAGTACCCTACTTACGATAAATAAATTTACTCCATTTTGCAAGCCTATCTCCAGTGGAGACATTATATTCTTGGGAAGGAGACAATCATCCACATTGATCATAAGCCACTGTAGTTCATGCAGGCACAAGGTAAATTTCATAATGACCACCATCATAAGTGGTCCACATACTTTTAGCGATTCCACCTCAACATCAATTATAATACAAGAATCACCAATCACGTCGTTGATTTTCTCAACAAACTACCAGTTGTGGCACTCACCACAGTTCTAGACAGACCCAGACTTCGCCACCACCTACCAAATGTTGGGTGCAAATGCAGTTGTCTCTAATTTCCATATTTAGAATGGGTTGTTGTGTCATCTAGGCCATATCTACGTTCCATCAAGAGAAAAAGTGAAGTTGATATAGGAATCCTACTACAGTCGGGTGGCATGACACTTCAGTGTCAAAAAGATAATGGCAATGTTGCAGAAAAATTTCTACTAGACGAAACTTCGACAAGAGGTCAACAAGTATATCAGGTCTTTCATTGCCTACGTTATTTCCAAACTGAACACTAAGAAATAGGGAATGTACACCCCTATGCCTATTCCTGACAGACCATGGAAATCCATCTCAATGGACTACATGTTGGGCTTCCCATCCACCAAGCGGGGAAATGACTCTCTTTTTGTGGTTGTTGATCTCTTTTCTAAGATGGCGATTCTAGCCACCTGCAAGAAGCGAATCACAGTAGAGGCCACTACCAATATATTCTTTGAATGAGTCTGGGTACATTTTGTAATCCCATGAACTATTGTCTCAGATAGCGACAGTTGATTTCTTAGCACATTCTGGTCGAGCCTCTAGTCACTGCTGGACAGCAATCTCAATAAATCCACATTCTTCCACCCCGAGAAAGATGACCAAACTGAGGTCATAAATAGAATGATCATGCATATCTTGCACATGTATAATTCCAAGCACCCTCGCACATGGGATGAGAGTCTTCCCTATTTCCAACATAGCTACAATTGATCCCTGCATAGTTCAAGTAGCCACAGACCGTTTCAGGTGGGGTTGGGATTCTAAACATTGGGTCCTATAGATGTTATACTACCCCTTGCGTTCATCTTGACCAACTCATCTCCTTCTTCAACTAAAGCTGACAAAGGCACCCAGTTCATTGATCATATCCGCCACATCCACTAACAGGTTCAGGATATCCTGTAGAAGTCCAATGAAAAGTACAAGAAACTCCATGATCAACACCAGGTGCCACATAAGTTTTAGGTGGGTGACAAAGTTTGGTTTCATTTGTAGAAATAACTCCTTACCAGACCCCATCAGAATATTTTCCCACTCTGTTATGGGTCGTACACCATCACCAAGGCTATGGGTGATAAAAAAAATTATCTCATCATTCCTCCTTTCCTTGGCACGCACCCAATGTTCATCGTGGATCTCCTTCGACCTTATTTGCCACCATTATTGGACACCTCAAAGATAGTCGAATAGTTGAAACCAACAGAGATCAACCCCGAATTCATACAACAAGCATCCATTGATCATATTGTGGAAAAACAGGTCAAGGGAACTCACCATCAAAGGATCCATCTTTATCGAGTTGTCAAAGCAGGGAAACTCCTCCACCACGGAAAGTGGCTCACCTAGGGCCAAATTCAGCAAAAATTTCCTCATGTAATGGGGGCACTCAACGCAATGGATACCATTTATTCCTAAGAGGGTAGGATTGATATATATGGATTTTGATGGCCTCCCACCTATTCCAAATGGCTCATTTTGGAATTTTTCCATTTCAGCAGTTGTTTTCGTAGTTTTTCGGGTCCCTGACTTTCGGGGTTGTTTTGCGGCCCTAAACAACATTTTTAGGGATCGCCAGAGTCAATCTACAGAAAAAGTTACATTTTGATGGCAACATGTGTATTCCTCAGATATACCTTTCCAACGGGCTATAGTGTCCCTAAAACAAAGATCATATGCAAAAGTTACGACCCCAGGAAGTTGATGTACCAACTTACCCAAACGGGGCCGACATGAATTTTGGCACTTCATCTCCTAGGGTTAGGTTTTTGGATAACTAGGGTTTTTGACATACTTGTTTCTTTTAAAAAGGCCTTGAGAGCCTCATTGTAATCATCTTTTTTCAAATGAGTGCAGTCATTGTTGGAATATTGAGAGGGTGGTGCATACCCCCTACCTCAGCAGGGTTCTGCGACCTCCCGGTCTTTGGATTGATCTTCTTCTGAGCCGCAATGGCTCTTCAGACTCTTGCTGGAACCCCTTGAATGAATCCACAAGTCCCTTTAATTCCCTGGCACAGGCTTTGAGAAAAACTATGCACGCGCTCAACTTTCAACGCTCTTCTCTGTTCTGAACCAACACACCTTTCACGTTTTGGGGTTTTGGGACTCCTACATGTGAGCTCTCCCAAGCTCCTTGCCCCTCCAACTCCCGGTCGCCAAAACACTGAAAAGGGATTAATGACTCTGGGTCCTCCCTTAGCCTCCATCCACGTGACCACCACTCTATGACCACGTGCTTAACGTCAAAGCACTACCGGATTTTCGTGATTCGGGGAATTGCGATGCAAGCATTCCTCCTGTTCTTTGTCTTTCGAAATGCCAAAACCTAAAATAGGGCCTAACTCCGTAGCTCCTCCCTTAAGTCTCTTTTCGTATGACTGGTCTTCTGACCTAGTGCTATTCCTCTGAATGCTTTCGGGTTTTCACAATTCCAGCTGCAACGATTCTAGGTCCTTCGAATTCCCGGATCCCAAAATGCCGAAATCTACCCGTGACCACTGTCCACTTTTCGGGATTTCGTAATTCGCGATTTCGCAATTTCGACTGCAGACGATTCTAGGTCCTTCGATCTCCCGGACCCCGAAATTATGAAATCTCCCCCTTGAGAGATCAATGGTTCAGATTCCTCTTGAACTGATGATCACGATCCAACTAGATCGATGACCCACAACCTTTCAGGATTTTTTCCCAAACCTTGACCACTCACCATGTGTCTGTAACATACCCACTACCTAAAATCAAACTTTTTCATTGATTTCTCAATAATGAGAATCCCCGAAGCTCGCAGCAGAAAAATGCCAAACCCGATCCATAGGTCCTTAATTCCCTGTCACGGCCTCTTCTTCACGCGTCTGTGACATTTCCCCGATTCAGTTTCGGGTTTCGAGGTTTCATATTTCTCGATGTCCAGAGTTCCTGTCCTCTTGAATCCTCGAACTCTGACTTGCCGATGTGCTCCTTTCGGCCTTAGCTCCTACTGGCTAAACTCTGGTCCATGTGACCGCTAATTCATAAGACCGCAGCCTTATCCTTCCTTTGGGATTTTGGGCTTCAAAATCCCGATGTGCTCCAACTCCCGTTAGCCATCCAGACTAGACTCCTGGCCCACATGACCACTATCTCACAAGACCGCAGCCTTGTCTCCCATCGAGGTTTCGAACATCACAATGTCGAAATGCATAAAAATTTTGTCCTCAGAATCCCCGATATCTTGATATGACATCAGCTTCCGCTAGTCCCCTGGGCTAGACCTTTTGGTCCACACGACCTCCCTCTATATGACCGAAGTCATACCACCTATCGAGGCTTTGGGGTTTCAAATGCTAAAATGCATTTGCCCACGGGATTGCCAATCCCTCGAATCCCGATTCTCTGCTATGCTGACAGCTGGCCCGCAATGGCACTTTCCTCCTTATCGGGGTTTTGGACTTCGCAATACTGAATTGCATAAACACCTTGTCACAGGGACTCCCGATATCCCGATGACCCAGATGCTGATAGACGACTTCCTATCAAGACTTTCCCCGATGGCTCTGATTGCTTCCGCGTGTCCTCCTCTGATGGACGGTCCTGGTTAACTCTCGAGATTTTGTGACTTCTGATGTCCTAGATGCCTCATCCCTAGGACTCGTGAAATGCCGAACTTCGACTCCCTTCAGATCTCTGACACGCGTCCCAAGTGAATGGACGGTTCAGATCGCTCCTCGCGATTTCGTGACTTCTGATGCTCCGAAAGTCTTGTGCTCCGGACTCGTGAAATGTCGAACTCTGACTCCCTTCAGATCTCTGACACGTGTCCCGGATGATGGATGGCCTTGATCCAATCTCGTGATTTCAGAGTTTTTGATACCCCAATGACAGAAATTCTTGGTCAACTCAAAACCCCGGTAGCCGATATACCGATGGGCTCTCGATTTCCGCCTCATGTCTACACAAATGGACGGTCCAGATCACTTCGTTGTTTCGGGACATGAAATGTCTCGATTTTCTCGACCTCGAGAACTCTGATATCCTGAGTGCCGAGATCCCAATGTGTCAACCCACTCGTCAGGATTTTACCTCTATTGTTCACGAAGGATTAACCCTCATGCATCTACTAACAGATCCAATGAATGTTGGGTTTTCTAGCTAATATCTGACGGCTCAGATCTATCCCACGTTGCGCACTCTCCCACTACTCTCTGGACGTGGAAAAACCAATGGTCCAGATACTTCCACAGACCTTGGGGATCTACAGTCCCAATTTCCTCTCTATTCACGAAGATAGAGGAAAAGGGGCCAGGCACGTAATGCCCTTCTTTCTTTTGTCAATCTAACGGTCGTGAATGACCACAGATCTTTCGACGGGACCTTGTCCATCAATCGATACTTATCCCTACGCTGTTACTTTTGGATTTTAAGGGGGGGTCATTCCTCCTCGTACAGGGTTGTTAAGACTTGTGCATTCAAATCCTTTTCCCAGGTTCTTGGTAAATCTTTCCAAGGAGGGAATCTCTATGAAGAGATCTATTCCGGGGCATCCCTGGAGACAACTAAGGGGAAACAAATTCCCAAGAACGGATTGGAAGTCTGACTTTGTTCAAATTTCGCATAATTAAATTCATTTATCAACATAAGTCATGAATGGTTTTTCTGTTATAAGCATACATCTACCATTTCTTATCAAAACATTGCATAGGCAGTCTTATACTATAATCGTTCACAATTTCACAGTTTATGAGCATATATGTCAGCATATGAATGTCAAGATGAAAGATGTAAAACACTTATCGGAAATAACACCATAAGTGGGTGCAACGGCTAAGAGGGGTGCTCGTTTCCACCCAACCGTAGGCGTAGCAACTCCCAGCGGATTTACTACTAGCCACCCCCGAGCTGAGACCACGATGTTGTGAGACTGTGTCTCTCTGTCTGCCAGTGACCAGGAGCGAAGGTTGCAATCCTTCCTCTCTGCTATCACTCACTCTGTGTAATGGCAGAGTTCCCCTCGCGTCTGCCCCCTCGAATCGCTTCTTCCCCATGCCTTATCCTCTTGCGAGGTTGCATGTGGTGCGATTACCCTCGCACTGATCAGGCCTGACAGCCCTATGGATAGGCGGTTCACCACCCCATCCCTCATTAAGCCATCAACCTGCCAGCCTGCAAGGCATTAAATTCAAGGCCAGCGAGCCGCTTTTGGTTCTCTGGGCCAGTGGAGTCGAAATACGGTATTAATTCTCGGTGGAAGTTAACGCCACCTTTTCAAGTGCCTTCCACCACCATCATGGTCTCTTTTCTACACCCCCCCCTTTCAGTAGTCCTACAATAAATTAAAAATGTTATTCACATTTATTGACCTTTTCCTCAAGGTCCATTTACATCACATATTCACATTTATGAGTTCGCCATAGTTCTTGGCCAGTCCAGTTATATTTACAAGCTGGGGGAAACAGGGTGTTACAGTGTCCTCCTTGATGAACACTGTCGGTCGTTTTGCAATTTCATGAGCCAGGACTTCTTGTCTCATGACTCCTTCTCCTTGAACTCTCGGTGTCCAAATCCCCGATGGGCTTGGATATTTGATACCTGTCCTTCAAAATGGATGGTCATGATTCTTTCGGGACTTAACGAGTCCTCTTCCTTATGTTGTTACGAGGTTTAAACCTCTTGCACCTTTTCTGGATCCGATGGCTCATGGAAATTCAACACTGCTCCCTCGAAGTTCCTGCCATCCATTCTACCCTTCTATGCAGCTTCCCAGGGATTAAACCCCTCGCACCTTCTTCTAGATCTGACGACTATCGGTCCTTGGTGCTAGATCTTATGACCCAACTCATTTTTCTTGTGCACCTCCTAGGGACTAAACCCCATGCATGTATCCTTGATCCAGCGGCTCTCGGGCCAATGCACTCTAGATCCGACGGCTGGCACAATTTCGCAAACCAGAAGTTCACGATGCAGTGACTCCAAACTCACTTACCGCTCCAAACCTCGAACTCCGAAATAGAGAAATTTGAGCGCGACATCAACAGCCCCTGATGCTTCTCATCCAATGGTCCACGTGATTTTGGCACTTCTCTATGCAGTGTCTCAACCATCCATACAACTCCTCTCCTAGGGTGCTTCTAAAGGCTTAAATCCCTTACAACTTGGTGCGATCCTATGGCTCTTGGGATTTTAGCACTTCTCCATGAAGTGTGTCCACCGTTCCTTTCAGATTCTCTCCTGCGCGACCTCCTAGAGGTTAAACTCTGTGCACCTTCCTCCAAATCCGATGACTATCGGTTCTTTGCACAAGATCTGACGGTATTTGTGCTCCCTCCTGAGCTTGAGAACTTATTCCTTCCCCTTGTAATATTTTCCAAAGTTTCAAAGGACTCAACCTTTGCTTCCCCTGTGATCTCAATTCCTTTGGATCTTGCCTGTGTTCTAGGAACATTGTCCCTCTTGAGCTTCGTTCTCTCGGAGATTTACTCCTACGCACACTTTGTGTTCGAGGATCTCGAATAACTCAGATTTGAGAAGTTTTCTTGAAAAGAAAACTCCTTACACCCACCTGGCATTCTCCTGCTCGACGCACACCTTGCAGAACCTACAGATTATTCAACAACCCTGTGAGTGTCTTCTCTTCGACACTTCTCTTTTCTCAGAACTCGAAATAGAGTTCCCTAGTGCACTCTATGCACTCACTCGATGCCCTCTTGGAAGAGCTCTACAGAACCTTCAGTAATTCTGTCTTCCCTGAACTCGAGACAGAGTTCCTTCCTGTGCACTCTTTTCACCTCTGTTGATGAAGGTTCAACGCTATCCCTCTTGAGATTTCCTGAGGTTGTCTCACCTCTTTCAATGCACACCTTGCGGACTATCTGCACTCCTTTCACTCGGAAACTCCAAGACGGGACGGAATTGAAACTTATGAAATACTTCACAGTTATGCATTTAAACATGAAATGCATAAAAACATGTAAACATCAAACACACAGTATGCAAGAAAAACTTTTTTTCTATTAATTTGTATGTCTATACAAATGTTTACAAAGACTGGACTGTAACAAGCCTCAACTCTCTCTCGAGACCTCTCTGCTCTGGTCTCTCCTCCTAACTCTCTACTCTAATTTCTTAATTACAAAATGAGGGCTCCCATAAGATTATCCTCAACCACTGTCTCTGAGCTATCGCCATCATAGAGCGGCTCCTATAGCTACATTACATAAATGGATGCCCAGTCCTGACTACATCATGGGCTTGTTGTAGGAAACCAATAAAGGAAACCTCAACCACTACCTGTACAAAGGTGTGGTCTGGCATTAAAAGCCTTACAACATTTATTGAAATTTTGAATTTCAAAATTGAGAGGGCTGCACCTCTCCCTTTCTCCATTAAATGTGTGGTGGATGTGTTGGCTGGCTGGCACACTGCTAACATGGAGTGATGCTCCTACATCAGAGGGGTGGGGTGAATTAGTATTACCCTTTTTCAACAATTAGCAGTTACTTTTTATATTTTATTGATTATCACAATGAATGAGCAATGATGTGTATGAAAAATCAATTATATAAATATATTTAACAACAAGTTTTATAAAGAATAGTGAAGGACAATAATCCTCTTTAGAGAACCAACTCTAGGATACACAAATCCCCTTCTTCAGGGCACCAACCCTAGGAAGCACCAACTCCCTCGTCTTTAGGGCACCAACCCTATGAAGCACCAACTCCCTCGTCTTTAGGGCACCAAACCTAGGAAGCACCAACTCCCTTGTATTTAGGGCACCAACCCTAGGAAGCACCAAAACCCTTGTATTTAGGTAACCAACCCTAGGAAGCACCAACTCCCTTGTAAATTACAATTTTCTTGGTAAGGATATTAATCCTTCCATGCTCCTCCCTTCCACCCTCACTTCATAAGTATCTTCAACTTTCCTTCCTAGAATCTACTTTTGTTTTTTATCTTCTGATCTAGACTGCCAAGACATGTTCTTCTCATCACTCTTTGTCATTTATATACTCTTCCAACTAGTGTGAGTTATAAAACATTATGTCCCTTTATTTGGACCATCGCACCTCTTCATTTTAACATTAACAATAATCACTTTTATTATTCAAACATTTGTTGTTAATTCATTAATCTAGTGAGAGCGCTTTTCGTAAATTGATCACAGGTATGGATCGATTTATTTTTAACTTGATTTCATATTCCTGAAAATATTTGTAGAAACCGAGTGCTGCAGAGGCACTTCCTTCAAGCCGTTTTCATATTATCACGGGCGTGGAACCATAAGCTTACCAATTTAAGTGTTGCCTCATTTTACCTTTATTTCTCTAATCCATACGACCGCAGGTGGTGACTAGGCGCTAGGATGAATAAGTGCTTGATCACTTGTTAAGATAAATGGTAACGTTTTAATCGCATGATGAGATGGACAACTGTCGTTACTTAGAGATTTCATCCTTCGTGACTTCCAGCCTCTATAATATTTCAAATCTTCCAAGGAAGATTTCTTCGTAGTAGATCGGACGATCATTATTCATTCTTCCGTTAATCAGACGATCCTGGATTGTCCAGAGGTTTTGAACAAATCAACTATTGCAACTTAATCAAGAGTTGATATGAACGACTCTCATTTACTTCGAAACTTCGGGACTTTAGGCATTTTCTGGTAGTGAAACTCCTGAATTAAAGCTCACAGAGTGACGTAACTTGCTGACGTCACTTGATGACGCGACACGGGATCAGTGGCTGCCACTTGTCACTTAGATTCGTGATTTATACGTACCTAAAATGTAGATTTCATCTTGACACTTGTCATTATCTGACTGTGTCCTTGCTGACGTGGTCTGCTGACGTAGATCTCTCGATGTGGCACATATTCTTCTCCTTGATCTAATGGTTAGAACACTATCCAAAATGTATCTCAGATCAATGACTGAGAGTGACTTTGGAATTTCGTCCTTCAGGTCTTCGGGTAATTTGATCTCTCCACTTTCAATTTCTTTCAAAGTGAGATTCCCTAAAATGTAACCTCCTCACAAATTTTAACCCGAAACGAATGTTGTTCATTGATCATGATCTTATATCGATGGCTCAATATGTCTACGATGTTTCTTTTCCTTGTTTTAAATCCATCGGTTCTTCTTCTTTTCTTATCCCATCCTTCCACTTTAAAGTGATCCAATGGCTGTTGAAAATTCGGGTATTCCATATCTCAACCCTTTTGCATTGCTTATCCTATCCTTCTAGTTAAATTGATCCAACAACTATCGGGAATTCGGGTATTCGAAATTTCAACCCTTTTTCTTATCCTATCCTTCCACTTAAAGTGATCCAACGGATATCAGGAATTTGGGTATTCATGATCTCATCCCTTTTGCTTATCCTATCCTTCCACTTAAATTGATCCAATGGTCTAGAAGGCTCTCAAAGCATATCAACGATTAAGGATGATTGTGGGGTCCTCAACTAGAACGAATTTTAAGACTATCGTCGAGTTCTGTAATGGAAACCACTTGTTGGTAGTGGAACTGATGTTAATCATAGATCTATTGTCGAGTGACCATCGACCGTCGATGTGGACTGCGGAACTACAAATTATGAGTGGTTTAATTCTTCACCCAAGATCCGCAATTGAAGTTGTACGATTTTTGGTGAGTCAACCATAGTCGTTGATCTTTTAATCTATAAGATATGATGATCCTGACTAATTGCAGGATTGGAAATAACACGTTGTTTAATTCTCCTTTGTCTCTCTGCAATCTATCCTTGATCTAGAAATCTATCCAACAATATCCCCGTTTGTCATTGAGGGAAACACTCTAACTTCATACATACTCCCCCTGTGATGATGCTTTTCTCTATGAAGTTATTGTCCCCCTTTGACATCAATGGAAAAGGGTTGTTCCCCCTAGGGTAATGCTCCCCTAACTATTCAATTTTTAAGGATTTTTTTTAATTACTCCTAATTTTTGTCGGAGATTTTCAAAAGTACTCATGGGCAGAGGTTTTGTGAAAATATATGCAATCTATTCTTTGGTGTCTACATGCACAATTTTGACCACCTTTTGGTTAACTTGGTCTCTTAAAAAATGGTATTTGATTGGTATGTGTTTATTTTTAGAATGCATCACTAGATTTGTAGAGATACTTATGGCACTAGTGTTGTCATAGTTAATAGTAATAGGATTGTTATATTGTATTTGTAGGTCTTCTAAAGTTTGTTTCATCCAAAGGACTTGTGTGCAACAGGATGCAGCAACAATGTATTCTTCCTCTGCTATAGAAAGAGATGTGGATGTTTGTTTCTTGCTTGACCATGCCACTAGACTTTTTCCCAAGAAAAATGCTCCTCCACTAGTGCTTTTTATATCATCTATGATACCTTCCCAATCAACATGAGTATATGAAGTTAGGTTGAAATTTTTGTCTTTTGGATACCACAATCCAAGTTCTAGGGCGCCTTGAAGATATCTGAATATTCTTTTTACTTCTTTTAAGTGAGTTTCTCTAGGAGAAGATTGAAATCTCCCCACAAGTCCTACAACCTGCATGATGTCGGGTCTCGTTGATGTTAAGTAGATTAAACTTCCAATCATTGATCTATACATTGTTTGATCCACTTTTGGTGAGTCATATTCTAGACTTATCTTACATCCAGTGACCATGGGAGCACTCATGGGTTTATTGTCTTCCATTTGAAATTTCTTTAGCACGTATTTGATATATTTGGTTTGTGAAACAAATATTCCATTTTTTGTTTGATTTACTTGTAAACCCAAGAAAAATTAAAGTTCTCCCAACATAGACATTTCAAACTCTTCTTGCATTTTAGTTGCAAATTGTCTTCTTAATGTAGTGATATTACTTCCAAATATGATTTCATCTACATATACTACCACAACAATCATGTTTTGATCCTCAATTTTGATATATAGGTTGTTGTCAGTAGTTCCTTTCTTGTATCCTTGTTTTTGTAGATATTGATCAAGCCTAGAGAACCATGCTTTGGGGGCTTGTTTAAGACCATATAGGGCCTTTTTCAGTTTGCACACATAGTCCTGGTTTTCTGATAAAATGAATCCTTCTGGTTGCTCAACATAGACTTCTTCTTCTAGTGTTCCATTAAGGAATGTTGATTTGACATCCATCTGATAGATTTTGAAATCTCTAAAGCATGCAAATGATAGAAACATTCTAATGGCCTCATGTCTTGCTACAGGAGCGAAGGTTTCTTCAAAATCAATACCTTCTACTTGGGAATATCCCTTGCAGACTAATCCGTCTTTTTTCTTTATAATTTCTCCATTTTAATTTAATTTGTTCTTGAAGATCCATATAGTTCCTATCGTATTCTTGTTCTTGGGTCTTGGAACTAGTTCCCAAGTATGATTCTTTTCTATTTGATCTAGTTCTTCATTCATTGATTTTATCCAATATTTACTTTTGATGGATTCTTTAACTGAATTAGGTTCAGTTAAGAATAGCATTTCTTGTTCTAGGTCAAAGGTTAGTTTCCTTCTTGTTTCTACTCCTACACTTTTATTTCCAATGATTTGGCTTTCAGGATGATTCTTCTGAACTCTTTTAGATGGAGCTCTTGGAAAGGGCATTTCTTCATTGTCTTCTTCATTAGTGTGTGGTTCATTTTCTTTTATTTCATCATCGTTTTCTTGCTGAGATTCTACATCGTCCTCTTCTTGTTGATATTTTTTATCGAAGCCTTGGGATATACCCTTTTTTAGATCATCTATTTTTACATTTTCACTTTCCACTATTTTCAGTAGTCTGAGATTATAACATCTGTATGCATTTTTATTTGATGAGTATCCTAAGAATATTGCTTCATCAAATCCTGGGTCAAACTTTCCTAGGTTGTCTTCATCGTTCTTTATATAACATTTACTTCCAAAAATTCTTAAGTTTTTTACAGAGGATGGCCTCCCAAACCATAGTTCATAAGGGGTTTGTCATGATTGAGTCTCAACTGGGCTCTATTAAGTATGTGAATTGTTGTGTGGATTGCATCTCTCCAGAATTTGTCTGGAAGTTTGGCTTCATTTAATGTAGTTCTTGCATCTTCTTGAACTGTTCTTTTTTTTCTTTCTACCACTCCATTTTGTTTAGGAGTCTTGGGAGCTGAAAATTGTCTTTTGATGCCATGGTTTTCATAGAATTGAATGAACTCTTTAGAGGAGAATTCTCCTCCATTTTCTAATATTAGACATTTAATTTTGAGATCTATTTCATTTTCTACAAGATTTTAAATGTTTTAAATTTCTCAAAGGCTTCTGATTTTTCTTTTAAAAAGAAAACCCAGGTCAGTCTTGTGTAGTCATCAACAATCAACATAAAATAATGTTCATCATAATTTCTTTTGGTTCTGGTATGTCCACATAGATCTATGTGAATAAGATCTAATGGGTTTGTTCTGAAGTGTTACTTTGTTTTGAATATAACTCTTGTTTTCTTTCCTATTTGACAATGTTTACAAATGGGATCTGAAGGCTTAATCATTTTTGGTAGGTCCCTAACTTCCTCTTTCTCGTTGGATTTGATAAAGTTGTCAAAGATTAAATGTCCCAACCTTTTATTCCATAACCAGTTTTCATCTACTTGTATTAAACAACATTTTTCTTCTTTATCTATATTAAGGATGTACACATTGCTAGATGTTCTTGGTGCGGCTGCCACTAGTTTTCCAGTGTCCTTGTTTCTGATCTCACATTTCTGAGAATCAAAAGTAAGTATGTGACCCTGATCACATGTTTGGCTTACACTTAATTTATTATGTTTGAGAGTTTCTACCAAAAGTACATATTATGGTTTGGTTTTATTATTTCCTAAACTAACAGTGCATTTTCCCATTATCATGGCTGACATGTTATCTCCAAAAGTTACTTTTCCTTTTCCTTTCGTATTTAACTTGAGAAATTTACATTGATCTCCAGTCATGTGTTTGGAACATCCACTATCAATATACCACTGACATCCCTGATTTCTTGCATATAAGGCTACTTTGCACTATGTTTGTCTTTTCTTCCATACTTTTTGATTAATAGGAATATTTAACCTTTTATCATATTTTGGCAATATTTTTGGCATTCACTATTGAAGTTTTACAAAGGAGAAAATGAGTTGTATTTTCTCTTCTCTATATTGTACCTATTAGCACCAATTCTTGCAAGGGGGTTGTTTCTCTCTAGTTTCGGGCCCTTGGTGTTAAATACGAAAGCCCCTGAGGTTTGGGCCCACGATCTTGGTACCTGGTCACAAGGAAGCAAAGTTGGGAAGAACAGGGCCTTTTGAGATTATCATAGTGAAAGTGTCGAAGCCATCTCAACTGTACATATAAGGACGACACTCGAGTGCATTTTATTTAAAAAGGGAATGAATCTGGAAGGTCATGATCTGCGTGCCCAGATCTACGGACGAGGTCCAATTCTGGAACCCCTCCATCGTTCTCCCTTTAATGAGGTGGGGAGGGGGGTCCGTAATTCAGTGCACAAGTTTGAGCGGTTGGGATTAAATCACTCTGATCTGCGTCCCACATCCAATTCCGGACCCCCCTTGTCATTTTTCCTTTAGCGAGGGGGGGGGGTCTAGAATGAGGTATTTTTCAGTGCAGACCCCCCTGCTATCATGGCGCCTCCTCCTTGCGTCAGCCCCCACTTCTTCCAAACCACTTTCTGCCTCCCTCTTCCTCTACCATCTGTCCTCCACTCACCCTCATGGTATATTCCTTTCCCCTTCACTCCCTCTTGCCTTCCGACACCTTTCCTTCTCCCTTCCACATTGCTCCGTCATAAGAAATGTGTACTCCACTCTCCCAGGTGTCATGTCCCTTCTCTCTGACCCATCGCATTATGGCCTCCTTGTCACCTTCTCGGGGCACATCACCTCATCAGCTAGTGACACGTCCCCCCCACTTCTCCACCTCTTAGATCTCTCACCTTAAAGCCCACGTATTCTGCCACATCTGTCCACATGGCCCCTCCTCAGCTTATCATCCTCTCACCTCCTGCCATGTGTCTCTCTCTCCCAGTGACCTCCACCTCAGCACCTTCCACCATCCGTTGTCCCCTACCTCCGCATCACTTCCACATAAGTTCCCCCCATCTCACCTTCACAGTGTTGGCACCTTCGCCCTCCTCGTCAGATCCTCATCCATGCCTACCATATGGGTCCCCCCCACAGTAGTCCAGCAAAGTAGCATACATCCAAAGAGAGATCGCCATGTCCTGCAGGGGCAGATTTGATCGGGCCTTACCTACACCTAAGAGAGTAGTTATTGAGGTAGTTGAGGGTAGTTGAATGTCGTCTCCTTCCATAAATAGAAGGTCAAGAAAGGACAAAGCACAGAGGTAGACTGTCAATCTATACTGACAAGGATCGCATCTGATAGAAGACTACATGGGCGGTCTTTCCAACATCTTCATGCGCAGCCTGACAGAGAAGCTCCTCAACGTCAAGAATTGAACTCATGACGTGATAGTGCCTTCAGCGCCTGAGTTAGTTCCAAGTATATGTAGGCAACTTTTCCATTTTTGTATGGATCGTTGGTAGAGCTAAGCTCCCTATGGTATAGTTTTAATGAAGCAATAGTTTTCCCTGGTTATGTACCTATGTGTGAAATTTCTTGTCTAATGATAGACAACTTCTTATTCCACCTGATTTCCATCTAGTGTTGAAATCGTTTATGATTGATTGAGTCACATGAAGCATTGTGATAGTGTTATATAAAAGTTTTATTATAACGCTGTCATGATTTATTTCAATGTTCTTGTGTTTAAATTCTTCCTCTTTAGGCTGTTGGAAGCTTGATGCTCACAGCAGACCTTCGCACTTTCTCACAGAAGTCTTCCTCCTAATTACTGACTAAAGTTAGATCAAGAACTCACCTGCTTGTGCATAGCCTGGCCCATGATTATGAGTTAAAACGATATTCTTCTGGGTCTGCATCCATTCGATCACCCCTTTATAAACAATCATGACATATAAACTGATGGGCGTCGGGATCTTCCCTTGTTACAATATAGGAGTGACTTCGGACGCTAACATTTCTGATGCCATTGTCAGGGATGAAGTTGAAGTTTTTCCCCGGTATCGAACGACATTGAGCCTCTGATTTTGAAGGTGTATCAGGCATGAGAGCCCTACAAGATTGTTATTATGCACCTGGAGAATCCATTATGATGACTCCACTGTGGTGGACCTACTTTTTCGGCTGTGGCTACTTTAGCACGCCTAAAAGCTGACCCAGAAGAGCTTTATCGAGAAGGTTTTCAATAGTTGTTGTCTTAGCTTGAGAAGTTTCATAGGAGGAGATGACGTTAATATCTAGCCTTTAATGGTGAACAAAGACAAGTCACATTCGAAGTTGTGCATCTTTCACCTGGCGACTCGAATGTTTCCACTCCACTGTGGCAACTCCATGCCTAAAGACTCCACCGATGACTCCATTGGTTTGAAATGAAAGAAGCTTCGGCCCCGAGGTATGCCTTCTGTGATTTTTCGAAAATAGTTGGTTTCCCAAATCCACTGCCTGATAGAGATGAATGGGAATATATCCTCCCTGAATTTCAAGAAAAAAGTTGGGAGGTACCAACTGATCATTTACTAGAGTTTCATGTAGTTATTCATCGACTTAATATCAAGCATGAATATGTCCAGATTAATCTTTTTGGATATTCATTAGGGGGGGCTGCTCTTTATTAGTGTCAATCTCTTCCTATTGCAAGCATCGACTCTTTGCACAATTTTCATGTGCCTTTCCATTCGTTTTGTAAAGATTATTTTCCAGCTGAGGGTCTCTATGAAAACTACTGTGACGAGTTTTCCCTGTTTCATGAAGATTCTGCTAACCATATTTGTTATGAAGTTTCTACTGGGAAGGAAAACATTTTCTATGAAGGTCTAGAGGCATTGGATGATATTCATTATGTTGGTTGTGGCGCAGATACATCTGACATATTTTCAGAAGTATCTGTTCATTTAGACATTTATGAAGACCAACGTACCTCTTTTGAAAAATCTAATGTCTATGAGTAAATGTTTTCTACAGAAGATATTTCTCCTGGATATAGGACCGAGGCAGATGTTGTTCATTGTTCTTGCAAAGAAAATGTGGAGGATATCTTTGTCTCCGAATTAGATATTTTGAGAAGCCCTGTTTGCAAGGAAGAAGTCATTGCAGACACTAACCACAAGCATCCCATGTTTGATAAATATCCTAGTGAAAAAGAGGAGGGGCTAAATATGCAACTATTCTCATCTCCAGTAATCATAAATGAGCAGACGGATAAGGAGAAAGAGCCATTTGTTTTTATACATGAGGATATTTCTTGCCATCATCTAGCAGATATAATCGGAGTAGGCCAAGGGGAAATGGATCAGTGCCCTACATCAAATTGTCACTCATCCATGCTTGCCACAGACTTTCAGCCATCTGGGAGAAGTTGTGAAATAGAGAAAACTTACTATCACCAACCTAGTAAGTTTTGTCACCCTTTTTATCACCCCATAGGAGAGTACATGGAGTTGATTTTTTCCCTTGTATTGACACCTCCCAGCTTTATCTTACCTTTTGCACTTGGAGGAACACCGAATATTGTTACCAAGATGTTGTCACCATTCTATCATCCCTTTTTCAGTGACAAAATAAATAGGTCTTCAGTTAGAAGGTTGTTTGAATGGCTCTGGTGGAAGTATGTTTTCACCTAGCTCTTTGTAAATATCAGTTAGCGTAGTTTTTGTATATAAATAAGCTTCCTCCGGAGCATGTGTGTTTTCTTCCTGTTCTATAAATAGAGTAGTTTATATTTTCAGTAGGCTCTTTCCGACATAATATCCTAGAGCATGAATCCACAACCCAACGCTAAGGAAACTGGAACTACAGAAGGAGTTCTTAGAGCATCACAGGGACAACTCTATTCCCCATGGAGCCTAATGTTAGCACCAATTCTTGCAAGCGGGTTGTTTCTCTCTAGTTTCGGTCCCTTGGTGTTAAATGCGAAAGCCCCCAAGGTTTGGGCCCACGGTCTTGGTGCCTAGTCACAAGGAAACAAAGATGGGAAGAGCGGGGCCTTTTGGGATTATCATAGTGAAAGCGTCGAAGCCATCTCAACCATCCATATAGGTATGACACTTGGGTGCATTTGATTTAAAGAGGGCATGGATCTATACAATCATGATTCACGTGCCCAGATCTATGGATGAGGTCCAATTCCATACCCCCTCCATCACTCTTCCTTTAATGANGCGGCTGGGATTAAAGTTCTCTGATCTACGGCCCACATCCAATTCTAGACCCCCCTTGTCATTCTTTCTTTAGCGAGGGGGGGGTCCGAAGTGATGCAGTTTTTAGTGCGAGCCCCCCTGCTATCGTGGCGCATCCTCCTTGTGTCGGCCCCCACTTCTTCCAAACCACTTACCACCTCCCTGTTCCCCTGCCATATTTCCTCCACTCACCCTCATGGTATATCCTTTTCCCCTTCGCTCCCTCTTGCCTTTCGACACCTATCATTCTCTCTTCCATGTTACTCTTTTATAAGAAATGTGTCCTCTTCTCTCCCAGGTGTCATGTCCCTTCTCTCTGACCCGTCGCATTACGGCTTCCTCGTCACCTTACCGGGGCACATCACCTCATCGGCTGGTGACACAGCCCCCCTACTTCTCCACCTCTTATCTATCTCCCCTCAAAACCCACATATTCTTCCACGTCCATCCACATGGCCCCTCCTCAACTCATCGTTCTCTCACCTCCTTCCTCGTGTCTCTCTCTCCTAGTCACCTCCACCTCAGCACCTTCTGCCATTCGTTGTCCCCTGCCTCTGTATCACTTCCACATAAGAACCCCCCGTATCACCTTCACAGTGTTTGCGCCTTCGCCCTCCTCATCATATCCTCATCCACGCCTATCATCTGGGTCCCCCCTGTAGCATTCCATCAAAGTAGCAAACATCCAAAAGGAGACCACCACATCCTGCAGGGGCAGAGTTGACTGGGCCTTACCTGATCCCAAGAGAGCAGTTATTGAGGTACTTGAAGGTAGTTGAACGTCGTATCCTTCCATAAATAGAAGGTCGGGAAAGGACAAAGTGCAGAGGCAGACTGTCAGTCTATCATGACAAGGATCGCGTCTGACAGAAGACTACATGGGCAGTCTGCCCAATGTTTGCATGTGCAGCCTGATAGAGAATCTCCTCAACATAAAGCATTGAACTCATGACGTGATCATGTATTCAGCGCCTGAGTCAATTCCAAGTATATGTAGGCATTTTTTCCATTTTTGTATGGATCGCTGGTAGAGCTAAGCTCCCTGTGGTATAGTTTTAATGAAGCACTGGTTTTCCCTGGTTATGTACCTATGTGTGAAATTTATTGTCTAATGGCAGTCAGCTTCTTATTCCACCTAGTTTCCATATATTTTTGAAAGAGTTTATGATTTACTGAGTCACATGAAGCATTGTGACAATGTTATATAAAGGTTTTATTCTAACACTATCATGATTTCTTTCAATGTTCTTGTGTTTAAATTCTTCCTCTTCGAGATGTTGGAAGCTTGATGCTCATAGCAGACCTTCGCACATTCTCACAAAAGTCTTCCTCCTACTCACCCTTATTAAAACTTACTGACTGAAGTTAGATCAAGACCTCACCTGCTTGTGCATAGCCTGGCCCAGGATTCTGAGTTAAAATGATATTCTTCTAGGTATGCATCCATTCTATCACCCCTTTATAAACAATCGTGACAAATAAACTAATGGGCGTCGGGATCTGCTTCTGTTGCAATCCAGGAGTGACTTCTAACACTAATAGTACCTATTGTTCTTATATCTATGGACATTTCTATTATTGTATTGTCCATAAGCTTTGCAATGTACTACCTTATGTCCAAAATTATTGCCAGAGTAACAATATCCAATGAATAGATATTTATTAAGGGGATTCCTTCTGGTGATTGTGTTCTTCTTGTCATTTATTACTTTAGTAGGGAGTGTTTATGTTTTTTTATGTGGAACAATGTTCAATGGTATCATATTTTCCTTGTTGTCTTCTCTTCTTAAGGGTTCCATTTTTAATGAACTTTTCAGAGTATCTTCATAACTAATTTGTTTCTTGACAGATCCTTGTAATGTAGCAGTTGAGTCTTGAGTGTATCCCAAACCAGTCTTGTTCTTTGGCAACCTTTGACTACTGATCATTTCATCCAGGATTTTTGAACTATTTTCAAATTTTGATCCCTTGTTTTATTTCTCAATTTCACCTTTTAGCAACTTAATCTCAGCTTCTAGTTTCTCACATGCTTGTTTTTTATCACTAAGTTGTTTTAAAATGATTTCTTTAGTTTTATTAGCTTCCAGGAGCTAGGACTTCAAATCATTGATGGTCTGTTATGACTCCTTGAGGGTTTTGGAAACCTCCCTCTCTCTTGATTTAGTAGACTCTTTAATCTCTAGAAGCTCTCCTCTTAGTACCTTGTTGTTTTTTTTAGTTTTTCCTAGTTCCTCAATTACACTAAGGTTTTATTCTTTGAATTTCCCTTCTTCCTCATCTTCCGAATGACTATCATCTTGATTTTTTATCCCCATAAATAGAAGCTCTGGTTCATCTTCTTCATTTTCTTCTGATGAGCTACTATCTTCTTGGGTAAAGAACGTTTTATTTTTCTTGTAGAACTTCTTTTCATTATTAGTTTTGGTTTTCTTCTAATTTTTTAAGGTTCTTTCGTCATCACTTTCCTTCTTCTTAGGATGGGGACACTTATTGGCAAAGTGTCTAATTTTTCCATAGTTAAAACATATTAGAGGAATGTTCCCTTTGTATTTCCCTGTCCCTTTCTTGAGCTTCTTTATGAAGTTGGAAATTTCCTCATCAAATATACATGATAACTCATCATTGGTATTTTTCTCTTGCTTCATTTTACATGATTTAAAGGTTGTTTCCTTTTTTGATGATTTGTCATTCTCTGTTCTCATTTCATATGTTGTAAAAATTCCATGGAGTTGATCAAATGTGAGTGTGTCAAGATCAAACCTATCTTCAATTGAAGAGATCTTAGCATCATATCTCATAGGTAATGACCTTAGTATTTTTTTCACAATAGGTTTATCTTCAAGTTCTTCTCCTACTGCTCTGATTGAATTGGCCACTTCATCTACCATATGAAAGTATTCAACAATGTTTTCTTCTTCTTTCATTTTCAAATTTTCAAACTGAGTTCTATAGGTCTGTAGTTTGGCTTCCTTGACTTTGTCATCTCCTTCATATACAACCTCCAACTTATCCCATATTTATTTGGCTGATTTACAATGCATAACCTTCACACATATGGAATTAGTCAACCCTCCTAGAATTGCATTAAATTCTCTTGAGTTGTCATTATAGATTTTCTTGCCTGTGACGTCTTTGGCTGGAGCAATTGGTGTAGTGTAACCATCTTCAACAGATTGCCAAATATCAAAACCAAGAGCCAATAGGAAGTTTTTCATTCTTACCTTCCATAGAGCATAGCCTCCTACATTGAACAATGGTACTTTGTTGTTATACATTCCCTCTTGTTGATCCATATTCAGGATCTACCTTTCAGTTGTTAGACTGTGCTGAAAGCACTGACTCTCATACCAATTGTTGGAATACTGAGAGGGGGGGGTGAATCAACATTACCCTTTTTCAACAATTAGTAGTTACTTTTTATATTTTATTGATTATCACAATGAATCAACAATGAATTGTATACAAAATCAATTATATGAATATATTTAACAACAACTACAAGTTTTATAAAGAATAGTGAAGGACAACAATCCTCTTTAGAACACCAACTCTAGGAGACACCAATTGCCTTCTTCAGGGCACCAACCCTAGGAAGCACCAACTCCCTTGTATTTATGGAACCAACCCTAGGAAGCACCAACTCCATGGTCTTTAGGGCACCAAACCTAGGAAGCACCAACTCCCTTGTATTTAGGGAACCAACCCTAGGAAGCACCAAATCCCTTGTATTTAGGGAACCAGCCCTAAGAAGCACCAAATCCCTTGTAAATTACAATTTTCTTGGTAAGGATATTAATCCTTCCATGCTCATCCCTTCCACCCTCACTACATAAGTATCTTCATCTTTCCTTCATGGAATCTGCTTCATTTTTTTATCTTCTAATATGGACTGTTGAGACACTTTCTTCTCATCACTCTTTTTCATTTATATACTCTTCCAACTGGTGTGAGATATAAAACATTATGTCCCTTTGTTTGTACCATCGTACCTCTTGATTTTAACATTAACAATAATCACTTTTATTATTCAAACATTTATTTTTAATTATTTAATTTAGTGAGAGTGCTTTCCGTAAATCGATCACAGGTATGGATCGATTTCTTTTTAACTCGATTTCATATTCCTGCAAATATTTTCAGAAATCGAGTTCTGCAGAGGCGCTTGCTTCAAACCATTATCATATTATCACAGGCATAGAACCACGGGCTTACCAATTTAAGCGCTACCTCATTTTATACTTATTTATCTAATCCATATGACCGCAAGTGGTGACCAGGCGCAAGGTTGAATAAGTGCTTGATCACTTGTCAAGATCACCGGTCATGTTTTAAACACATAATGAGATGGACCACTGTCATTACTTATGAACTTCGTCCTTCGCGACTTCCAGCCTCTGTAATATTTCAAATATTTCAAGGCATATTTCCCCATACTATATCATATGGTCATTATTCGTTCTTTCGTTAGTCGGACGATCCTAGCTTGTCCATCGGTTTTGAACAAATCAACGATTACGACTTAATCAAGAGTTGATATTAATGGCTCTCATTTACTTCGGAACTTCGGGACTTCAGGCATTTGCTGGTAGTGAAACTCCCGAAGTAAAAATCCCGGAGTGACATAACTTGCTGACGTCACTTGATGATTTGGCACGGGCCGATTGGTTGTCACATGTCACTCAGATTCTTGATTTATATGTACCTGAAATGTTGATTTCATCTTGACACTTTTCATTATCTGACTGTTTCCTTGCTGACCTGGTCTGCTGACGTAGTCTGTTGATGTACATCTCATGATGTGGCACATATTCTTATCCTTGATCTAACGGTTAGAATACAACCTGAAATGTATCTTAGATCGACGGATGAGAGTGACTTCAGAATTTTGGCCTTCGGTTCTTCGGGTAATTTGATCTCTCCACTTCCCAGTTCTTCTGAAGTCAGACTCCCCGAAGTGTAACCTTGTCACAAATTTTAACCTGAAATGAATGTTGTTCGTTGATCATGATCTTAGATCGACGACTCGATCTGTCTGTGATGTTTCTTTTCCTTGGTTTAAATCCAATGAATCTTCTTACTTTCTTATCTTATCCTTCCACTTTAAAGTGATGCAATGACTTTCAGAAATTTGGGTATTTGAGATCTCATCCCTTTTGCGGTGCTTATCTTATCCTTCCAGTTAAATTGATCCAATGACTATCGGAAATTCGGGTATTCGAGATCTGAGCCCTTTTTCTTATCATATCCTTCCACTTCAAGTGATCTAACGGCTATTGGGAATTCAAGTATTCAATATATCATCCCTTTTTCTTATCCTATCCTTCCACTTAAATTGATCCAATGGTCGAGAAGGCTCTCGAAGCAGATCAACGATCAAGGATGATTATGGGGTCCTCAACTAGCACAACTTTTAAGACTATCATCGAGTTCCGCAATGGAAACCACTCATTGGTAGTGGAACTGATGCCAACCGTATATCTATTGTCAAGTAACCATCGAAGATCAATGTGGATTGCAGAACCAAAACTTGCGAGTGGTTTAATTCATCACCCAAGATCCACAATTGAAGTTGTGCGATTGTTGGTGAGTCAACCACAGTCATCGATATTTTAATCTATAAGATATGATGATCCTGACTAATTACAGGTTGTTTAATTATCTTTTTTCTCTCTGCAATCTATCCATGTCGTTGATCCGGTGCTTTCGTATCCAACGATCACGACTTATTCTGATTTTTTGGTGGATCAACCATAGTCGTCAATCTTTGAGTCGATGAGATATGACGATCTAGAATAACTGCGGGACTAGAAATAATGTATAGTTTAATTCTCCCTTCGCCTCTGCAATCAATCCTTGTCGTTGATTTGACACTTGTGTATCCAACGGTCCTAGTTTTTCCTGTGGGTATTTTGATCCCGATCACGTTGTTGCACTGCGCTTTCCCTTCTGAGATTCATGTGCATCGATTGTTGACATCAATGACAATACATTAATGACACTATGTCCAACAATCATCACATCTATTCTCAGAGATAAGCCTCCACCATTCTAGCAAGCTTTTTTTCCACTGGATTTTAGAGTTTCAACTTATTTCCTTATTGAATAGAAACCAATTTTATTGTATATCTGTTATTATGTGTTAAGCATCTTTTGATAATAATCTATATTCATTTCATTTTTCTCATAGAATCCAGATAAACTATCCATGATACAACTAGAGGAAAGAATGAGGGAACCTATTAAGGGTTTCATTATGCTAAGATGACCCAAATCTCCTTGCTAAGATATTTTATTTGGAAAATAATAAGTTTTTTCCCTTTCCTAGTTTCAAGAAAAAACACTTAATGAGAGGGGGATGGTAGTTGGAAAAAAAAACCCTCAATGAATAAGGGTATGGAATATATGGCTAAGTCATCATAAATTTCTATCCACAACTACCAATTAGTACCATTTATTGCATCCCAAGATTTACCCCACAGTCTCCATCTTACAGAAGGAAGAGGACATGTCATGAACCTTCCTGGAAAAATGCATGCAAGAGAAGAATACTAAGGGGGAGAAGAAAAACGACAGATCAGATCAAATTTTTTGTCTAATAAGGAAGATGGAATATGTGTGTGCATTAGAGAAAGATATTTCATGAATATTTATGAGCCTAGAAGTTTGTATAAGACCCAAAAGATAGTGTGTTGGCTAGAGATGCAACATAGCCTCCCGAGTCATTTTCTTGACTTCATGAGTCAATAGAGAGAGATTTTTTTTGTGGTATCATGGCTTGGCACTGGAGTGGCCTAATGACATAGTAATTCAGCATGCAGTTCCTATGGTTGGGTGGAAAGGCATACACCCATAGTTAGTTGGCTGTAAATAACTTGTAACAAATAAGTATCTCTATACTTCATGTATAGAATTGAAATATATGGTTGGAATGTCTATAAATGTAATGGTGTAAATGTATGCTTGAATTATGGGCTTGGTGTTGTCCCATTGGAAGGCCTTTTTACTTGTATGAATGTAATCATGCATGTGTCGATATGTTTCTAATTCTTGTGTGTGTAGTAGGATACTTGTTGTAATATGATGCATGTGAAAAGAAAACATAATTATAAACTAAGAATTAACAACCCTTGGACGACGAATGAGAATAAGCTCCCTGATATCGACGTTGGAATGTCTCAATTCCTGATAGAGGAATTTGGATGATTCAAAGAGTCTTAATTCTACTTAGGAATCCCCTGTTGATTAAGGTTGGTTGTCATTGATGCCAACCCTTGAAGAAAGCCCTGTAGCACAAAGGTTGGGTAATGGACCCAAGATTGTTTGATGTAAATATGACTCGTAATTGTATTTTCATGGTTGATAATAAGTAGAAATGGATGAACTCCAAAGTGGTCCCCTTATGGTGAAATCCCTCACGGGAAGACGCTTTGCGGATTGAGTTATCCTAGAAGTATGGTTAGAGAACCCATACTAGTGAATAATGAGATGAATGCTAGTGAATTTTTTAGTGAAACTATCATATATGGATATTTCTTGTCATTTCATTTCCGGTGGTATGTGGAACGTCACATAACACCTCACGGTTAGAGAGTTATGGCCATGAGAAGTTGGAGAACCCAGGTTTGGGTAATGGACCCAAGTTTGTTTGATGCATAATGGTATGAGTTTTGATATATTTTCGGGTAATACTATTCTATATGGATATTGCATGTCATTCCATTTCTTTTGGTATGTGGAACGTCACATAATTCCTCATGGTTTGAGAGTTATGGCCTTACGAAGTTGGAGTACCCTCATATGTCATCTAGAAGCCCCAAAAGGTCAAAGTAGTCAAAGTTGTTTAAAAGATTTTAAAAGGTAAATAATAAAGTGAAGTGATGTGTGTACTATAATTCAAATTGAATACAAAATAAATTGATTCAATAATAAATTTAATGGAGAAATTAGAAGTGGGTTAACCCTAAAATAAGGAAAGTGGGCAAAGTGACCTAGAAGATGTTTTTAAGGAAGCTACTTGGAGAGTATAAATAAGAGGAAAGTATATCTAATTTAAGAAACACTTGAGCATATTGAATATGTATAGTTGTCTTAGGTAAAAAAATGATATCTAAGCCGAATTTATGAGGAAAGTGAAGAAAAGAAGGCCGGAATTCAAGGAAGGATAAATTCTTTTGATGATGCTTTCTAAGGAATGTTTTTTTCAGGTCATCTCACCATTTTCGCAATAATTTTTTTTTCTAGAATGATACAGATCGTAAAATTGATATAAAATTGAGTAAACATATCCAAGTATTTTTGGTAAAACATTCATCTTTTGGGTCTTTGTATTTTTGGAGTTACACTCCGTGGAAAATAGGGTTTGTGGCTAGTCCTGAAACTAGTCAAAAACAAATGTTTCGGGTATAAACATCATAAATTCTTCATAAAAGATCCAAATTCAGTAAGACAAAAAGTGTTGGTTTGAGTACAATATTTAGTATGTTTTGTAACATTTTCATATCAATTCAACAAATATTCCGTGCGGGGCACGCTCTACAAGGTCGCTCTTTAGAATAAGTCAGAATTCAACAAGGTGTGCCATTTTTTCCATAATTCCTTTTCTGAGAGGTTACAAGTAGTGAAACCTGGAGGAATTGCATAAAACAAACTGAAAAACATTGTGTATCAGTTTCATATCTTTATTCATTACAGGTACAAAGTTATGATTATTTCAAGTTAGGGTTGTTGACTAATCCAAAACTAGTCTTGTGAGACTAAAGAAACATTTGATGAAAATGCTAGTCTCTTGTTGTTAAAGTTAAGGAAGGTTTGCAGGTATGTGATCATATACACCAGGTCTATTACAAAGTTACAAATCATATTTGGATGATGAAATTGATGAGGGATTTTGGTTGAGGTACAAGTTGGGTACGTGGTTGAGACAAGTAGTTGATGAGTTGGAACATACATAAGGTATATAGTTGATGATGTTGGTACATATTGATGAGTCATAGTTGATGATTAATTGAAACATGATTTTTACATACTTGGTACATGGTTGGTCTCACTTATTTATGGTATAGGTTGATTACAGATTGTTTGGTATAGGTTGGTGCATGGTTGATGCACTTGTTTATGGTACAGGTTGATTACAGGTTGAGGTACAGGTTGATGCATGGTTGATGCATGGTTCAGGTTTATCGATACATGTTTACAATGGTATATCTCACACTAATAGTGTGACAGTGGCTCCATCATTCTACTTCTACTTTAGGGCAGTTGGACGGGGCAAGGACAGGTGGTTGTAGCCACCTTTCGGTTGTAGTCAGAGAACATAGGGGGTTGTAGCCTCCTTCTGGTTTTAGCCAGAGAATTAGGGATTTGGAGCTTCCCTCAGGTTGTAGCCTAAGAAACTAGGAGGTTTGAGCCTCCTTTGAGTTGCAACTAGAAAACAAAGGAAGTTGGTGCTTCCAATGAATGTAATTCTTCAAGACATAGAAGATAAAGCATTCTATGGTTTTCTCCCGATTAGGGTTTCCAGGTAAAATGATGGTGTACTGTGTATGTGTGTGATTGTTCATTTCTTATTGTTCATTATTGGATAATAATTCTACATTGATATAACACTTGGATTATTTGGAGAAAAAGGATTATAATTACGCTATTACTGATTCACCCCCCTTCTTAGTAATCCAACAATTGGTATCAGAGCAGGTTCCTTCAGAAATCAGTTTAACCACTGAAAAGTAGATAATGGAGAGTACCAACTCATATAAAAATGGAATACCACACTTTGATGGACATAAGTATGCTTTTTGGAGCATAAATATGAAGACATATATACAAGCACAGGGGTTTGAAATTTGGCAATCAATTGTAGATGGACACATAGTACCAGCAGTTCCACCAAAAAATGGCAAAGCAGTGAAACTTGGTCAGAATAATTACAAAGCTACAAATGCACTTTTGAATGGTCTTAGTGAAACAGTATTCACCAAAGTTTTACATTTTAAATCCGCCAAAGAGATTTGGGAGAAGCTTCGAAATATTTATGAAGGAGATACAAAAGTCAAAGAGGAAAAACTTCAAACTTACAAAGATCAGTTCGAACAACTAAAAATGAAGGAAGATGAGAATATTTCACCCTACTTCTTAAAAGTTGACGAAACGGTGAATGCAATCATAGGATTGGGAGAATAAATCAAAAAATCTGTAATTGTTCAAAATGTACTAAGATATCTTCCTATGAGATTCAACCCTAAGATATCATCACTAGAAGAAAGATTGGATCTGAACTCAATAAGCATGGACAACTGCATGAAATCTTCACATCATATGAAATGAGAACTGAACAGGAAAATCTAGATGTAAAAGAAGAAACATTCAAAGAATCCAAAAGATCAAAGAAAAATAAAAAGGAACAAGAAGAATATAGCAACAGCAGTGATGTCCCGGAAGATGATGAAGAAGTGGCCAACTTCGTCAAAAGAATGAACAAGGGAACCAATGGTAGGTAAAGCGGTAAGCTTCCTTTAATTTGTTTTAATTGTGATGGTATTTGTCATTTTTCTATCAATTTTTCTCATAAGAAAAAGAGAAATGATGAAGGTTACTCAAAATGAAAACACAAATATAAAGGCAAAAGAACTACAAAGAAAGATTTCAAGAAAAACTTATGCCTCAAAGAAGACATCTCATCCTCAGATGAAGATGAAATCAGTGACAGTGAGACAGGAAGAGTTTTATTCATGGCAGTAAAATGTTCTGACAAAGAAGACTTCGAAGAAGAATATGAAGAATCCTAAGAAGGATATGAAGAGGTCGAAGACGAAGTTGAAGAGGCAGAAGTTGACTATTGAAAAGAATTAATGTGTGCCATAGAAGTTATCAAAATAGAAAAGAAGAAAAACAAGAAACTACAAGAAGAACTACACAAGAAAAAGGACACTCGAGAACTAGAACAAATGATCACAAGATTGAAGGTTCAAATAGAAGAAGATAAAAGAATTGAAGAAGCACTCAAAGAAAAACTAGAAGAAAAGGACAAGATCATTGGAAACTTGGAAGCAGATATTGTCACACTGAGAAAGGATATTAAAAAGAAAAATATGTAGAATAGCTCAAAAGTTATGAATGACATTATCAACAATCAAAAATCTCATCTTGACAAGTCTGGACTTGGATACAATCAGACAGAAAAGGGATCAAGCTCTAAAACAACAGAGCAAGAAACAAATCCAAAAAGCTATGCAGAAAAAATCAAAGGGGATAGGAAGATGTACACAGAATATTACAGGGACACTCCTCCACCGAGAAGATTCAGATTTCAGAATCAACAACAGATAGATAGGCCTCAAGAATAAGAAGGATTCATGAGAGCACCTTCTTTCAGAAGATCTGCAACTCCTAGGTATCAAAATATATTTTTTGGTTTATGTTATTCATGTAATAATTTTGGACATAAAGCTGTGAATTGCAGAGCTAACAACAAAAACAATAACAACTATGAGAGTCATACACAAAGGGGTTACTCAAGAAGACCTAGTGAAACACAAAGAAGAAGTTACAATAGGTTTGAATCTTTGAGCACTGAAGTAGAATGTTACAAATGTAATAATTTTGGACACGTGGCCAAAAATTGTAGAATGACACTCCCTCCTAAAGAAACTCAACAGAATAACAACAGTCACAGACAAGAACCTCAGAAAACGACATGGATAAGAAATCAAGATCAGTATAGCAATTAATAATGCATAGTTTCTCTACAAGATAAGAAAAAGAAACATGGTTGGTATGTTGACGGTGGGTGTTCAAAACACATGATAGGTGATAGAGACAAATTTCTTACATTGTGAAAGGAAAGTAATGGATCAGTCTCCTTCAGAAATGATAATTCAGTCAAAATCATTGGAGAAGGCACAATCCGAATTGGAAACAAGAATAAAAAGGCACAAAATGTTCTACTGGTAGAAGATATGAAACATAATCTTCTAAGTGTGAGTGATATGTGTGACCAAGGTCATAAAGTTACTTTCTATTCACAAAAGTGTGAGATAAGAAGAGAAGGTTCAGGTAAATTGGTCAGTACAGCTGCAAGAACTTCAAACAACATATATGTGTTAAGTGAAATTGGAAATGAAAAGTGTTGTCTAGGAAAGGAAGATGAAAGTTGGCTATGGCACAGAATAATGGGTCCCATTCATTTTGATAACCTTCTAAAAGTTAGCAAAAGAGAATCAGTAAGATAAATTCCCCAGATAATGAAACCAACCAACACTTTATGCAATCATTGTCAACAAAGAAAGAAAACAAAGACTAGGTTCAAATCAAAGGACTATTCAACAACAAGACCACTGGAAATTGTGAATATTGGTCTAGTTGGAACAACTACAACAAAGGGCTTAAAAGGTGAGAGATACTTTATGGTATTAGTTGATGATTATACAAGAATGACTGCAATTTTCTTTCTCAAGAACAAGTCAAAATATTTTGAAAACTTCAAGATCTACAAGGAAATGGTTGAAAATGAGATGGATTCAAGAATGAAATGTTTGAAATCTGATAAAGGTGGAGAGTTCACTTCAAAGGAATTTATGGAATATTGCAGCAGTCATGGAATAAAAAGGAAATTCTAATGGAGTCATTGAAAGAAAGAATAGGACAGTACATGAAATGGGTTGAACAATGCTAATGGATTCCAAATTGACAGATATATTTGGACACAGGAAGTTCATACAACATTTCACATTCAAAATAGATTAATGCTCAGAAGCAACACTGATAAAACTCCCTACGATCTATGGAAAGGAAGACCAACAAATGTGAAGAACTTCAAAGTTTTCAGAAGAAAATGCTACATCAAAAGAGAAGACGACATAATGGGAAAGTTTGACGCTCATGTGGGCAAAGGAGTACTTGTTGGTTACTCAAGTACAAGGAAAGAATACAAGTGTTACAATCTAAGATTGAACAAATTTGTGGAAAGAATCAACGTAACAATTGATGAAACAAGAAGACCAGAATCAAAGGAAGAAGAAAACAAATCAATGGAACAACTGTTCAAAGAAGAGGAAGCAGAAGATGAGGTAGAAGAGGAAGATGAATAGAATATGACAGAAACAGAAGAGAAAGTTCAGCAAGTATCTCCAAAGACACCTAGCAAATGAGTACAAAAGAATCATCCTTCAGATCATATTATTGGAAACAAAGATGCAGGAGTTGAGACTAGAAGAAAAATCGGTTCACCAAAAAAAATACACCTAGCACTCTTATCTACAATTGAACCAAACTGTTTTGAAGAATCCAACACGGATGAATTTTGGAATAAGGCCATGAATGAAGAATTGGATCAAATAGATAAAAATGACACTTGGGAACTGGTTCCAAGAGCAAAGAATAAGAATGTGATCGGCACAAAATGGGTTTTCAGGAATAAATTAAATGAAGATGGACAAGTTACAAGGAACAAAGCTAGATTGGTATGTAAAGGATATGCACAGATTGAAGGAATGGATTTCGAAGAAACATTTTCCCCAGTTGCCAAAATGGAAGCAATCTGGTTGCTTTTAGCCTATGCATGCTCCAAAAATGTTAAAGTATATCAGATGGACATTAAATCATCTTTTTTGAGTGGGGAACTCGAAGACTAAGCCTACATTTGAACAACCAGAAGGATTTCAGTTGTCAGAGAACACAGATTATGTGTGTAAATTAAAGAAGACCTTGTATGTTTTAAGACATGCTCCTAGAGCATGGTACTCTAGACTGGATAAGTATCTGCAGTAGGCAAGGTTCAGAAAAGGAAGTGCAGAGAGAAACCTCTACATCAAGGTAAGTGAAGGTAATATTTTATTAATTGAAGTTTATGTTGATGATATTATTTTTGGTAGTGATGATGACAGGTTAAGCCATAAATTTGCAAAAGATATGCGGAATGAATTTGAAATGTTGTTACTTGGAGAACTATCCTTCTTCTTGGGACTTCAGATACGTCAAAGAAACCAAGGAATCTTTATTTCTCAAACCAAGTATATCAGAGAAATGTTAAAGAGGTTCAGAATGGAAGATTGCAAACCAGTTATCACTCCCATGCAAACCAGTTGCAAGTTGAGCAAAGATGATGATTCGAAGTCTACAGATCAGAGGCAATACAGATCAATGATTGACATCCTACTATATGTGGCATCATCCAGACCAGATGTAATGCAGGCAGTTCGACAGGTGGCACAATTTCAGGCAACACCAAAGGAGTCACATGTGTTAGCAGTGAAGAGGATTTTCAAATATCTCAAAGGAACATAAGAGTTTGGATTATGGTATCCAAAAGGAAAGGATCTATCACTTATTTCCTACACAAATGCAGATTGGGCAGGTTGTATTGATGACCAATGAAGCACCAATGGAGCAGCATTCTACTTGGGTGAGTGTTTAGTATCATGGATAAGAAAGAAACAATCATCTGTATCTTTATCTATAGCCGAGGCAGAGTATATTGCAACAACATCATGTTGTACACAGGTTCTTTGGATGAAACAAACTCTAACAGATATACAAGTTGAGTATGATGAGCCCATTCCAATCTATTGTGATAATACAAGCACCATCAATATCTATAAGAACCCATTTATGCACTCCAATATGAAGCACATTCCAATAAAATATCACTTTCTATGGGAGCAGGTTGCAAAAAAGAACATCAAAGTCGAGTATGTGGGCACAAAAGAACAAGTGGAAGAAATCTTCACAAAACCACTTCCATGGGAATCCTTTGAATATCTTCGCTAGAGACTTGGAGTTATTTCTACTCCAAAATAAAATATTTTTGAATGCTTATCTTATATGTCTTAGATTTACATGAGGAAGCACCATACGAGGACAGTTCAGTCAGGGGGAGCAATCCTGGATAGAAAGATACCTTTGCCATTGATGACAAAGAGGGAGAGATTTATCAGATGAAGAGCACAAAGGTAGAGGAGGACAGAGGCATGGTTCCAGGGGGAGCATGAGTGATATGATTTCAGTATTGCATCATAGTGTTGCCATCAATGCCAAAGGGGGAGATTGTTGATTAAGGTTGGTTGTCATTGATGTCAACCCTTGAAGAAATCCCCGTAGAACAAAGGTTGGGTAATGGACCCAAGATTGTTTGATTTAAAGATGACTCATTATTGTCTTTTCATGGTTTATAATAAGTATAAATGGATGAACTCCAAAGTGGTCCCCTTATGGTGAAATCCCTCACGGGAAGGCGCTTTGTGGATTGAGTTATCCTAGAAGTATGGTTAGATAACCCATGCTTATTTGTGGAATAATGAGATGAACGCCATTGAATTTGTCAGTGAAAATATCCTATATGGATAGTTCTTTTCATTCCATTTCCGGTGGTATGTAGAATGTCACATAACTCCTCACGGTTAGAGAGTTATGGCCATGAGAAGTTGGAGAACCCAAGTTTGGGTAATGGAACCAAGTTTGTTTGATGGATAACAATATGAGTTTTGATATATTTTCAGTTAATAGTATTATATATGGATACTACATTTCATTCCATTTCTTGTGGTATGTGTAACGTCACATAACTCCTCACGGTTTGAGAGTTATGGCCTTACGAAGTTGGAGGACCCTCATATGTCATCTAGAAGCCCCAAAAGGTCAAAGTAGTCAAAGTGGTTTAAGAGATTTAAAAAGGTAAATAATCAAGTGAAGTGATGAGTGTACTATAATTAAAATTTAATGCAAAATAAATTAATTCAATAATAAATTTAATGGAGAAATTAGAAGTGGGTTAACCCTAAAATAAGGAAAGTGGGCAAAGTGACCTAGAAGATGTCTTTAAGGAAGCTACTTGGAGAGTATAAATAAGAGGAAAGGCTCTCTCATTTAAGACACACTTCAGAATATTGAATACCTATAGGTGTCTGAGGTAACCAAAGGATTTATAAGCATAATTTCCGAGGAAAGTGAAGAAACGAAGGCCGAAATTCAAGGAAGGATAAATTCTTTTGATGATGCTTTCTAAGGTATGTTTGTTTAAGGTCATATCACCATTTTCACAATAACGTTTTTTATAGAATCAGTCAGACTGTGAAATTTTTATTCCATTGAGAAAAACTATCCAAGTATCTGTGGTAAAAAATTTAGCTTGTTGGTCGTTGTATTTTTGGAGTTACACTCCGTGGAAAATAGGGTTTGTAGCTAGTCCTGAAACTAGTCAAAAACAGGTTTTTCGGGTAAAAACGTCATAACTTCTTCATAACATATCCAAATTTAGTACGACCAAATGTGTTGGTTATTGTAAAGTCTGTATTATTTTTTGTAACATTTTCATATCAATTCAACAAATATTATGTGCGGGGAACGCTCTACAAGGTCGCTCTCTAGAATAAGCCAGAATTCAGCAAGGCGTGCCATTTTTTCCATAACTCCTTTTATGAGAGGTTCCAAGTAGTGACACCTGGAGGAATTACATAAAACACACTGAATAACATTGTGTATAATTTTCAGATCTTTATTCATTACAGGTACAAAGTTATGATTATTTCAAGTTAGGGTTGTTGACTAATCCAAAACTAGTCTTGTGAGGCTAAAGAAACATTTGATGAAAATGCTAGTCTCTTGTTGTTAAAGTTAAGGAAGGTTTGTAGGTATGTGATCATATACACTAGGTCTATTATAGAGTTACAAATAATATTTGGATGATGAAATTGATGAGGGCTTTTGGTTGAGGTACAATTTGGGTACATGGTCGAGACAAGTAGTTGATGAGTTGGCATATACATAAGATGTATAGTTGATGATTTTGGTACATATTTATGAATCATAGTTGATGAGTACTTGACACATTATTGGTACATACTTGGTACATGGTTGGTTGCACTTTTTTATGGTATAGGTTGATTACATATTGTTTGGTACAGGTTGGTGCATGGTTGATGCACTTGTTTATGGTACATGTTGATTACAGGTTGATGTACAGGTTGATGCATAGTTGATGCATGGTTAAGGTTTATTGGTACATGTATACAATGGTATTCCTCACAATGATAGTGTGACAGTGGTTCCATCATTCTACTTCTACTTCAGGGCGGTTGGACGGGGAAAGGACAGGTGGTTGTAGCCACCTTCCGGTTGTATCCAGAGAACATAGGGGGTTTTATCCTCCTTGTGGTTGTATCCAGATAATTGGGGAGTTGGAGCTTCCCTAAGGTTGTAGCTGGAGAAACTAGGGGGTTGGAGCCTCCTTCCAGATGCAGCTGGAAAAAAAAGGAAGTTGGTGCTTCCAATGAATGTAATTCTTCAAGACATATAAGATAAAACATTATGTGGTTTTCTCTCGATTTTGGTTTCCACGTAAAACATTGGTATTGTGTATGTGTGTGATTTTTCATTTCTTATTGCTCATTATTGGATAATAATTCTACATTGATATAACACTTGGATTATTTGGAGAAAAATGATTATAATTACGCTATTATTGATTCACCCGCTCTCTCAGTAATCCAACATCCCCTATCTTGATATGGACAGTTCGCAGTATGAAAATCTCCACCAAAGTGGTGAAGAAATAATTTCCTTAGTGGTTTCTAGGTAAGGTGAAATCCCTTAAAGAACTAGTAAGACCATTTGGAAAATACTTAGAAGAATTCCGTGAAATTGGTTAAGACTAGGATCAAACAATCTTCCTATATAAAACTTTGTGTTCGCGATGAGAGGATATACAACCATTGGATTGGAATGGAGAGTATATCCTAGGACTTCGTCAGGAAAGGAATCATATTCAGAAATGACCAATTGTTTTGGATAATGTGAAGATCGACGAAAATGATGGAGGAAACCTTGAGACAAAACAACGACCCTCCATCTTTCAGGAATGACCCTGATGAGATGTAGACTATTGATGCCAGTGGCATTGTCATCAAGAGTAGGATGTTGGAGAGGTTGAGTGATGTCTATAGAGTGTCGATGACGATAAAGGATAAGTGGGAAACAAGAGTTGTTGATCGGTACATAGGTGAGAGTTGATCTACGACGTGGATTGTCTTAGGTTCTATATATGGAATGAGGATTATCGATCTTTCAGGAGGAACTACAATAAGATCTGGACCATTGATATCGATCACATCATCATCGGGGATGGAAAGTTGGTAAATATGAGTAACAATACAAAGAGTGTCGACAACAATAAAGGTCATGAGGAAGGACAAGCATTATTGATCTGTCGGAAGAGGTTTCAAAAGATATGGATCGTTGGTATTGATGGCATAATTTTCAAAACATAGCTGATTGGTAAAGTTGAGAGAAGGGACAAGTTTTTTATGACAATGAAGTTTTAAGAGTGAATGAGAATCATCAATCGGTGTAAAGGAGAGATTAATTCTCAGTTGTGGATCATCGTAGACCCTGCCTAAGCAAGGAAAAAAGGGTGAGTAATGGCATGAAGGCCTCATTCTAACGTGGTGTTCTAATTTGGTATCCAACATGTATATAAGTGGTGACAGATGTCAATAGAGGATTGGCCAATGGGATGAAAGTGGGCCCCATTGGGAGAGGATGTACTTTGGACCTTCACTTTAAATATTGGTTGTGAGATTATAGGCTAGGAAATCTGGACTATTGATCCCAGGAATGTCGTCATCAGGAGTGGACAATTTGCAAGATGGCGTGTAGACTCCAAGGTTGTCGAATATGAAGAGATAACCCAAGAAGGAGTCATTGATTCCATTGACGGTGAGCTCAATGAGATGTGGGTCATTAGTGCTAGTCATAGTATTGTCATGACATAGGCAGTTAGAGATTCAAGTGTTGGATTTTGGAGAAGACTGACAACGAGGGATGACTTAGTCGATGAATGCGGTAGGTGGTAGCACATGGTTAGGTAGGACCTAGTATCATGTGATGGCGTGAGTAGCCATGTCAATCCATGAGTCAATCCATGGGTGGATCCATGTGTAATGTGAGAATCATGCCACATGGATAGGTTAAATTGGGGTTTTGAGACATCGATCAGCATGAGCCCTAATGCCATGTGTCACACTAGGTGGAAAGTGGTGACAGGGCCATGTGTCAGCACACTATTTGTAGAAGGGACCAAGTGTAAACCATGTTGGGTTTCAGCCTTTGGAGATGAAATAATCTTAGTCGTTAGATATAGAAAATGAGAAATGACAGTTCTCGATCCATGGTAGCAGATGATGACGAGATTTCAACCATTGGATCTAGATGTGTCATTGTCGGGTCATGGGAGGTTGGTAGGGTTATGTGTTGGCCAAGAGTTCCAACAAGGAAGAAGGCATAAGAGAGATTTGAATAGTTTATCGATGCATGGATGAGAATTAACCTTAGTCATAGATCATCGTGGGTCCCAATTAAGTGAAAACAAATGGAGAATAACGTCAACATGAGGTAGCTTGCCAACTCAACAGCTAGTGAGTCCTAATGGTGACATGTGTCACCAAAGTAATTGGAAATGGTCATGAGTTTCCAAGTGGAGGTTGGAAGCCTTATGAGCTTGATTTTAACCTAGACTTTCGGATATGGATGTTGTTAGATCCTGACCATTCATTGGAGTATGGTGAGTGGTGATATGGGAGAGGATAGAGAAAGGTTTTCGATGATGATAGGATAATCCCAAGAAGGAACGAGAACCATCGATTCTATCGAAGGTGATCTCCATGTAATCTAGGTCATTGATGTGATCTATGTATCATCGTTGCAAGGGAAGTCGATGAAATGATGGAAGGAAGTTGGGCATTGAGTGTTGACGATGATGAAATATCGAGATTGACGACAACCCTTGATTAGTGAGTAGCCTATATTAAATATCAGTCGTCAATTTGTCGTGGGTCCTACTTGGTCACAAAAGAATAATATTAAGGGATGGGAATTACTCATTATGCATATTGGGGGAACTGTCACAATGTGGATCGTTGATTTTATAAGTCTAAGAGCCATCATATCTGGAGATGAACTAGTAAGATTTGATCATCAGAACTTTGGTTGGGGTGACTTATACTCCATGGGATTAGGATCCCCAATGATGACGATGAGGAAGGGATCCAAGTGAACATATATGTTGATATATAGGATCGATGATCTAGATGACAAGGGCCCCATCCTCACCACGTCAGTACCACATCGGATGGAATGAGAGATAGTAGACCACGTGGATGCCATGTGGCAGTGAGGTGGAAAATGGCTGAAGTTCCAAAAAATTTAGGATGCCATAACGTTTGATCCATATCTCAGAATTGAGCATGATTACCATCGTTGGAAAGATATTAATGAGAAAAATCCATCAAGGGGGTTCATTTAAATAAATGAACTGAGTTTGAAAAAAGAGACTTTGTCAATTTTAAAATTCACAATTCATGCACATGCATATCGTTTGTCATGACATCGCTTCTGAACTTAATCTTTGATTTTTTCAAGAAATGTTATCATATAATATTAAGTTCAAAAGCGATATCATGACAAAGGATATGCATGTGCATGAAAAGTGAATTTTGAGTAACCTAAATTAATGGAATATAACATGTGAAATGGTGGAAGGTTTAATTTCACAAATGAATATTCGGTCTCGAGAAGGTGGATAAATTTACATGGATATCTTATGAGTGAAGAGATGGGAAGATTGCATGAGAGTATCTTGTCCATCATACCCTTGCACCAATCCCAAGTCACAAGGAGTCTCTAAATTCTTGTATGTGTAACTCATGTGTGGAATGATTCATTAATTCCATTGCAAGATAATGTGGAGCCCAATATCTCTAAACTTTAATCACATGCATCATAGGGGCATAATCACTATAAAATTTGTGAATCCTAGTCTTATATTATTTTATGTCCTAACAATACTCAATGATCATGGAGTATCCAAGTCATTGGAAACCAAGAGTTGCAATAGGTAAGGAAGGTAAATCTACAATCTAAGGAATAGAGGGGTGTACCATTGCTAATGAAAGAAAACTTGGTTTATGTCCCAACTAATCAACCAATAGGAACATGCAAGCAGGGAATAAGAGTGACCCCATAGATGAGAGGCAATCATGGAGTTGATAATATGACACATATTTCCCATGTAATGGCCCTTAATTTCTCATTAATGAGCCACATACAACCCATGGGATGAATTTTCCTAGCAGATTGGTTTTGTATGGGTTGTTAGCAATCTATAGGTAGCAAATTAAGACTTGAAAGACTAGAATATGACTCATGGAAGTCATGGAAAACAACAATGAAGAATCACCCTTTCCAAAAATCAATTAGAGAATGAAATTCAAATTTGGAAATGCTCTACAATATTGTAACAACCATATTATCTAATCCATTGATTCTACATCTCAGAGATAAACCAATGATGTGCATTATAGAGATATTGGGATTCTTTAATGGCTAAGAGAAATGAATATGTGAAGAAACACTAAGAGAATTTCCTTCAAATGAAACTTCACACCATTAAAATTTTGAATAAAAGAGGAATCCAAGGCCCCTCAAGATGTTCCCTTTGTCTCTCTCAAGTTGAAATGGTTCATCACAATTTCTATGAGTGTGAATATGTTTACTATTTAAGTGTTAATGTGCTTACTGCATATCTTCTATAATAAATTAAGTGCTAATCTATTTATTGATTTGAGTTTAAGAAGCATATATCCATAACAAAAATAGCCTACAATCTCTATATTGATCACTTATTATTTCAACATAACTGGATTTTTCTTTAACCATGGTGATCTTTGAAATAAAGACTATAAATACAAAGAAATAATTATTTTTTAAACCATTTGGTAACAAAAAATGAAGGCTCTATATCAACAAATACACAAAGGAAGGCTTGTATATCAACAAAAATGTGAAGGACGATGTGTTACCTCCAAGATCTACACCAACATGTTTCTTCTAACTTCTTTGTGTAACTCTTTGGTTTTGTTTCCCAATCCTTGGTGACTTTCTTCATGTCTTGTATTTTATATTGGGCATTGACCTATCAATGTAAGAAATAATTCAAATGTATAAAATATTAAAATGCTCAAGAAACAATAAAATTATGACATATGAGGTCCCATCCAAGGTACTTGAAACATATTCAAATTAAATAGTCATTAAAATTATTTGGATAACATACCTCCCCTGATCGTAGCTCATCCATGATTATGTTTGTCTAATACCTGCAATGGAAAATCATTCAACCTCCATAAATATCTATAAAATGAATACAACTCATATTGGTAGCATTATTTACTCTAAGATGCATTTTTATGAGAATGTCAAAACATACCTTGAAAATGCTTCCAAGCAGCTTATAAGCCTTCTTTTTGGACTAGCCCCTCATCATCCTAGATTCAAACATGGATTTACTCGATGAGAACAAACTACAAAT
>ML777871.1:1319434-1348117 GCA_009831015.1 Picea engelmannii
TATATATAACTCTTGAATAAGATCCTCTTGGTTTCGAGAATAATTTATTTGAGCCATCGACTCTTGGAGAAAACCTTCTTTGATCTTAAGGAACAACAACGAAGTCAACATTGACTATGTTGTTGCTCCGTTGGATCGAGTGATGTTTGCTCCAAGATTAAATGGCTCGAAGAAATAATTCTCTACTAAACGAGGCCAACGACGTGAAGGTGGAAGGTCCTATGGACCCTCCCCTCCCCATATCACTCTCAATTCCATAGTACCCAATACATATTATACTATAAAATATGCATTAAAAATATTCAAAAGTGATAAAAATTGATTCTTAAGCTAAGCAAGAAAGATAAGCTAAAATAAGTACAATTTTTTTTTATTTCCTTTTTCTTTGAACATAAGTACTACAAATTAATAAAATTGGATTTGTTTTATCTCTCTATCTATATTTTACTAACCATTTATATTTCATATTTAACTTACACAAGTACAAGAAAGTATGCAATAACTCATTCAAAGGAAATGCAACAAAAAGAATGCAAGAACTCATTAAAAGGCATATGTCATAAAAAATAGTTTTTATAAATGAGGTTTATCATCCAAAAAATGTTTCAAGTATACTAGTGATATGTACATCGATTTGTCTTATAATAATTTTATATATCATCATATTTTTAGGCCTCTTATGTTCTTTCCAATTCTTAATTAAATCATCAACATCCACGTCTTTGTTTTCTGGGATCTCTTCAGTAGTTGATTTTTCTTGATTCCTCTCACGCAAATCACTCCTAGTCTCATACTCATGGTGTGGAAGACACTATGATGGGGCATCGCCTACAAAAACAAAAAATATTAAATTTAGATGGACAATTTTTAAATATCATTGAAGTAGTTCAGTAATATTAAAAAAAACTTATGTAATGTAATTATTTACTTTGTGCACTAGTCGGCACCGTTGGAATGGATTCCGTGTACTCCTCTTCAGGTGTGGAAGCCTCAAGTATGGAATTCTCTACCATTGAAACCACACAATTTATAAGGACACAATCTTAAGTGTATAAGTAAAAAAAATTAGAAGTACAAAATTTATAACTACGAAATTATTAAGTATATGAGTAATATATAGTCATATTACCATCATGGGCCTCAATCGTAGAAGCATCATGGGGATGCACCCCACTTGAATGGGGCTGCTAAGGAGAACCATGTTGTGGCGTCACTGCACTATCAACGCACTACTCTCCATTACTAATGGGCTCGTTGATAGTGTTTCTCCCCTGATTAAAACAAAGCAACACATTAAATTTATGGATGATATTAAACATGAATGCATTTAATAAGTAATGAAAGGTTAATGTGGATTGATTTTTATTTACCTTATCTTGCAAACTGGATCTTGGGGTCTGCCCCATGCTTTTATCTTGGGGTCTGATAGTCGTTCCTATAACCAATATGGAGGTCTTCCTCCATGGTTTCATTTATGAAGTCGTCGCTTTGAATTGCATAAGAGTATGCATTTTTAATTTTATTGGATGAAATCACCTGAAAGTTGGAAGGAAATACAAATAATATTGTTAAGATGTTTGGGTACCTACAATTCATGACTGCAACTTCATGTATCCATCCTATCCTAGATTGTGCTAGCCATGGTTGGAAATCCTTTCTTTGGTTCCCTTCGAAGTGTCAGAAGACCTATCACTTCCCCTTCAAATGTTTTGATGGAGTTCACATCCCAAATGCAATCCACTACATGCATAGGTCGCGCTTCTAATTTAGGAAGATAGTGACTAATATACACCATGGATTGATATACAATATATCCCTCCACCATAGAACCCTCAGGACGTGCTCTTTGTCTAACCAAATCCTTCAATGATTTCAAGTTCCTCTCCACCATCCACATTGACCTTATGTGTACATGTCCACACATTTCAATATCTTCAACTTGGTGTATGAGGTAGTGTTCTTGTGCATTGAAAAATGTTGGAGATAGATACTTTTTCATTTCACACATTAGCTAAGGAATTTCTCTCTTATAATACTTTATATCATCTTGATGGATTTATTTCAATGACAACCATCTACAGATCATGACGCAAGAAAATAACATGTTTCAACAAAACATAATATATATTAAATTACAAGTAAAACATATGTCATTAAGTAAAACATATTAAATTACAACAACAAATTGGAAAAAAAAATCATATAAATCAAAGCTACTTACCTCATGTATTTTCCAAGATAATATATAACTTGTTTGACATTTTTGTCAAAGTCGTTTGGGAGAGATAGAGGTAGAACACATTCTAACAATAAAAATGAATCTTTATTTGTTTCTAAAGAAGAAAAAAATAAAAATATTAAAAGATGTATACAAACAATATGTATATATGTATATCAAAATTATTAACTTAATGAAGGTATTCCAATCATGTGTTTTTACCACACCAAATTCACCCCTCTTTTTTAAGATATTATTTACGTTTGAAGAAAAACTTGTGGGAAATTTAATTCTTTGAATGACCTCTTTTACATCATTGCTTTGTTGCTATGTTAATAACCATGGAAGGTTATTTCGGTCTCCATTTCTATTTGATCAGATCACACTTTGCATTGCATGATTGGCTTCCTGAATGTCAGTACAAATTTTGACATTTTTTCTTTATCCCTCCTACTATCTATGATTCGCCATAACGTTTCTTTCACAGTCTTTTCGACATGCATTGTATCAAAAAAATGAGCTATTTTTAGTTCCTCATAGTAGGGAAACCTCATGAATTGAGTGGGATTACATTTCATTCCTCATGGAAGCCCATTATTAATACTTTCATGATGGTGGCCTTGATGAAGCATAATAGAAATCACAACAATAATTATCAAATATGGTAAAATAAATTGAATAATTAAAATAAAATTCAAAACATTACATATATCATACATAAAGAAATTGTGTACCTTGACAATTTCTATTATATTCCAACCTCCATAGGTGAGGTTTCATTCTTCGTGGTTTTAATCCAGTCTCTTCTTTCCCATTGAAAAAATGTTTTTCAATAGTACGACACCTATGGTTCTTAGGGAGGAAGTGCCTATACTCATAAAACACCATATTTCCTAAAATTTTTGAATGAAGATACTTCATCTTAGGACCATAAAATGGACATGCAAATTTACCCTTTGTTTGAAGACCCACAACAGATGGATTAATGTCAATTATATGATAGGCTTATTAAAAAAATGCATGATATCTTGAAATAATTATATAGTATTAAAGTGCAACATAATTTTACATACCACAAAAATGTAGTAGTCCTAGGGTATCATGAATTGTCCATACAAGTATTCCACAAAATTGAAATTTATTCTCCTCGATTGGTTTACAGATGTCATTCATAGTAATGTCGGCCCATAAATTTAGTAGCTCGTCGATAAGAGGCTTGAAATATACATTCATATATGTAGCTTGGTACTTACCTAGTTGTTTGAAATTACACATAATTACTACCATGATATGTACATATAAGTAAGTAAATAAATAAAAGATATTATGCAAACAAATAAAAAAATAAAAATGTTACATTCGAAAAATTAATGTAAACAAATACCTGGAACAATCATTGTCAACATTGTGTGTTCCCTCTTTTATTAACATCGAGGGAGGAATTTTATTGTTGAAAACAAATACGCCACATTGAGAAAATATACCTAATCTCTCTGAATGGATTAACATCGTCATCTTCCAATGAAAGGCTAAAATTATGAGGTTCATCTTTAAATTCTGCCCATTTTTCTTCAATTTCCCTAAATGCATAATTGTTTGTAGGCTTTCAAAGAACACCATCTCAACTTATATTTTGTGCATGGTAATCCATAAACTATGCTATGATTTTTCACATGAATAGTCACTACAAATGTGGAATTATGGGAATATGACGAAGAATCTTTCAAGGAACCTTTTTTGTTACTTGACTGGTTTGATATCAACTGATATGACATTGCGGACATTTTGTTTTTGATACATTTTTTCCATAATATATAATATGATCATTAGGACATGCATCTATAGTTTGATACTCCATTCCAATTTCTTTCATAATGGCATGTAAATCTCCATATGTGCAAGGTAAAATATTTGATGATGGTAACAGAAATTCACCTAAAAATATACAACATAAAAAATAACTACTTAATGTAAACAATATTAATCGTAAATATTGGATTCTTATTTTACACATTAAATAACACTAAAAATAAGAGAAAAAAATAAACCTTTATGTATGTGTGATGAAATGTATTACATACCTTAGGATCTATGCCGTACAAGTGTTTTAAAAATTATTCACAACCTTTAAGTTCACCAACAACAATGTAACGGAGAGAATATTTTCTCTTGAGCCTTTATAAAGTCATTTATTTCCCTGTTATATCAGAGGTTCATCATAAATACCATCAGTGTCCCCATCCTCATCCGACTGAGCGAAGAAAGTCTTGGATCATTTGATTTGTCCCATCATATTGAACTATGTTATTATTTTCATTTTCTTCCATGGGATCATTAACTTGATCTCAATTATTCGCTTCATGTTCCTCAGCTTGTACAAAATCATTTATACTACTACTTGGTGCATTCTGTAGAAAGTTAGGTGTAAATTCTAACTTTATAATTACAAACAATCATGCAAAATTAGTGTGTATAACAAATATTAAAACAATATATAATTTTATAAATACAATCAATATAAAGACAGATAATGAATATATATCTAATTACCATAGGATGATATTCATTTGATCCCCCATCAATGTGTCGATATCTCCTACAATGTATTTTAGTTGTTGTTATTAAAATTATTATGGGACATGCAGTACAACATCTTTTGGAAGGGAAATAACATTTATCGTCACCCTTTTCACCCTCTTTACTTTTTCTCCCACCTCTAATATTCTTTGAAATTCTTCCCCACAATAATACAGTGATGATTATCTTATAAAATTGAGTGTTGTATATAATATATATTATATTTTTCTAATGCAATTGACATATAAAATTTATTTATTTTTTTGCTTGACAAGAACACCTTATACCCTTTTTAAACTTTCGTCATTACAAAAAAAATGTCAGAACATCTCTAAAATGCAACATATTTATATTTTTTGGTCTTCGTAATTTCGATGATAGTTGACCAAATCACTGTTGACTTTGTCAAACAGTGGGTGACCACTTGAAGAGAGCAATGGTTAGAAGTAGTATCATCAGTATTGAGACAAATACAATTTTTTGTCATAATAAAGACACCTTGTACTAGATGTCTCAAGTGTGATGAACATCCATTTTCATCTCGAGTCTCACGAATTCGGGCAAGATTGAAAAAAAATGAAAAATTGAAATTTTTATCTTGTATTTTTTGACAGTACAACCAATTTTTTCTATATCGTCGGAAATTTTTGAATATGTAGTATTGTGTAAAGAGGGAAGCATAATTATGATTATCTTTGTGATACTGGTCATGTGGATGGATGTAAGTTTCCTTCAAAGTAGGTTTATATTAAGTTTAGATAGATATGAATGAATGGAATAAATGTGTGCAAGTGATGCACAGACTATTTACATAAACATTCATATATGTATATATATGATTGAAGGCATGATATCATTGTATGAATAAGGGGACTGTAAGGAAGGATGCTTACTTTCCAAGTTTGAGAAATGTCATGGGTTCATGGTTGACCCTATGTTGAAGGGTTTGAATTGATTTGTTTAAATAATATCTTAAGGAAGGTGTACTTCATTCCTTAGAAAGAACTAGTGTAACTTGAGAATCACATGTAAATGATTATGAGCAATCATGAGTTATGAATATTCCCTTGAGAATAACATATGACAAGAGAAAATATAAATATTCCCTTGATAATCACATGTAAATGATTATGAGAAATCATGAGTTAGATGATTTCAGTAAATGATCATGTGAAACTATAAAGTGTGTCTATGGTAGACACACACCTCATGTTGAAGCATGTAGTTAAATGCATTACGAATGCAAGTTGATGGAATAAAGATACATGTATGAATGTATCCTCTAAATGAATAATATGAACGCATGCTTATATTCCTTATGGAAATATTGGGGGGAAACTATAAAATGATGAAGTTGAGGTTGAATCAAGGTTGAGGTCATTTGAGATAGCATGGGATATGAAACGAGAGAGTTGATTGTTGAATAATTTCCCTGTGGAGGAACTATATAAATACTCTAACTAGAGAATGGAGCCATAACCTTAATGATTGTCGAAAAACTAAGCAGTGTGATGTAAGGTCTATTTGTATAAGAATTTTAGATTACATTTTAAAATGTAATGCATGAATGAAAGACATACAAATGAATGTTGAACAATCTAATTTGGTAAAGGTGAAAAATGCATTGTATCATGCCTAATTTGTGAACCAAAATCTTGTTGTTTTAGAATGTTGATATATCTAGGAAAGGTCAAGGTGAATTGACTAAGAAGGATCTAGGAACAAAGAAGTAAATATCCCAAAGGGGATTAATTGCATAAAAAATAGATCAGAAAAGGAGGAACACTTTTCTCACATTAAAACTTTGATTGCCTAACATAGTTGTAAACTTTAAAAAGTATAGCTAAAAAATAAATTGATTAATATGTTTAAATAAATGATCATGGTTAAACCACGATGTTTCAATTCAATTAAACCACAATGTTTCAATTGGGAACAATTCAATTAATTTGAAATTTTCAAAATGTGTAGGAGGACTTGGAAATAAGGAAGAGTCCATTAACTCATTTCTTATTGTTTATTATGTTTCTCTAGGATGAGGAAAATTGATGTGCTACTGTGTGTGAATGTTTCTGGAATGAGAGTGTTGATGGATGTATGACTAGAATGTTGGTAAGATTGCACCAAGTAAACACATTGAGGATGATGTCATGGAATGCATATAGATATTCTATTATATATATGAGAATGATTGTTAATTTAAATGTTATGATACATGCATTTTTATTTAACATGACAACTAAAATAATTGTGAACGTGATGATGCATGATAGGTATAGGAAAATATTGGAGTTGTTGAGGAATGATAGTTGTCAATGGTGGACAACCTCAGATAGAGGATAAATACAAGAGGGTTTCTAATGAAATATTGATGAGGAGATTGTGGGAGTCCCCATGAAGAACCATTGATAATGTAACATCAGAAAGGTTGTTGAAAACAAGACAAGTAAAATTGTTCATGTCTATGTGGCATAAGGTATGAAGGGATTGGGTAAGAATCCCTTCTGAAATGTTTTAATTATATGCATGTGTTTTTGAGTGGCTAGTTTATTCCATGGATACCAAAGAAGGGTATGATTCAGGAAAAGAGCCTGAAAGACAAAGAATGGAATCTCTGGTATTCAAGGATGATTGGAATCCTTACAATAAATTCATGAACAACTGTGTCATGAATGTATTGACCAATTGGGAATGATTGGGAACAAAAGTAATCATAAACAACAGATTTGTTAATACATCCAGGAAATGCGTGTTTACATGAATAGGCATGTACAGGACTTCCCATAATGGAAGAAGAATCTTCCAATATTCTACCAGAAATGTAGTATGGTAAAGAGAGAATTGGGTGGCCATGAGGATTGGCACCCTCATGTTGGTGTTGAGCACAATTTTTAAGACCCTAGGTTCGATTTATCTATGTGACCAACAAAATCCACCAAACACCGACACTTTCAGCATCATCTGCTTGTGCAGATGAAGTCTCACCCGACGTATCTATTGGGACTGCAAGAACCAGGATTTTGCAGTAGAGAGGGAAAGGGAGGCAGTCATTTTTTTCATTCTTCCTTATTATGTATGTGCATGTAACTAAGCCCTTGTTCTGTGTTAAATACTTAGTGATTTAAATTCATATGATCATTATACTCTAGACTACTGCAAAAACTCATTACTGTAATAGTCATGATTATTTGTGCAAAGATTAACCATAAGACAAAGCTAATATATTATGCATCCAAACATAATTTCATCAACAAACACATAAAATACATGCCACACAACATTTAACATGGTTTACAAAAATATGGGATACGTCCACAATGGATGGCTTCTTAATTATGCTTTCATTAAGTGCTTCAGGCTTGCACACTGTGCTTACAAGGATGTATCATGTTTATATTTCTCTTCTACTAGACTAATTGCTCTATAGTGCTAGTCTCTCTCTCTCTCTCTCTCTCTCTCTCTCTCTCTCTCTCTCTCTCTCTCTCATCCCTTACATTTAGACAAAGAGAAAGGGAACCCCAAAAATATCTCATGGATAGGAACCCTTATTCTCCCAACCCATTACCTATTTATACATTAAATCTATGGCGTAAAACTCTACTTGGTTCATCCCAAAGCCAATGAACCAAAGCCCATAACATTACATGACTAGTTGAGTTCATTGGTTTTTAGATTGCTTTCTTGTGATTTTTCGTCTACATGTCGCTTTTGCGTGTCCTTCCATCTTTAGAATGTTGAGCTTTCATTCTTCCTTTTTGTCCTCTTTCTTATCCTGATTTATTTTTCTTTATTCTTCTCTTTACTTTATTCTCTGTTTATTCTCCTTACTGTGCATTGTCCTTCTGGATGCATCTCAGTTGTGAACTTCCTCGTATTTCTTCTTCTCCTCTACGCACGTCTTCTGTGCACTTATTCAGTACTTAGGATTTTTCTCCAAAAATGTATTCCAAAAATTCCTATCCAACAAGCCCCCAACACTCACTTGTGGCTCATTTTGAGCCACTCAGGCCTGTTGCCTACTCTTCCATGCCACAAGAAAATTTTGGGAGGCTGCCTTTGCTACCTCCACTTCTTTGATTAGACTGGCCTTTGCTTTTGTGATCTCCTCACCCCCATGCACAATCAAGCTTGTCAGTTTCTCCTCTTCTTCATATGCTACTTGTTTGAATTTTCCTTGCACAGTGGAAATATCCCCTATTATCCTCACTACTTCTTCCTACAGTGCTCCCAATCGTTGTTGAAGGATCTTTTGTCAATCCCTCATTTTCTCTACTTCTACATATGCCTACCTCTGAGCCAAAATGGTTGTCACACATTCCACTGGTGGAAGTGTAGCATCCCTTTCTGACACTTGTTGTGCATGTTCTTGTGCTTCTCTTAACTTGGACTCTATGGCCTTCATCTTCAGGTGTTCTACTAGTTCTTTCCAAACCTACGTGCTCTCTTCATAAAATTTTGTGCATTCTCCTTCTATCCTCTTAATGTTGGAAACTGTTGATGTCACCATTATTTATCTACATTTTCACACTTCTGGTGGATTTCTTGGCATGCTCCACAATTGTAAGTCCTGAATTTGTGCTTTGAATCCCTTAATGACTTCCCCGATCTTTGACACTTGTTCCTCCATAATAGCTTCTACTACTACGGGCACCTCAGGAATTGGTTTGTATATATTCTGGAAAGCTTCTTGGGTTTTTTCGTTATGGTTTCAGCTTCCTCCTTCTCCTTAATGGATTTCCTGACCCTTTCCTCGGCTTTGGTTTTATCCTTTAATACCTCCTCGACCTGGCCTTCAACCTCCTTATTTTTTTGAAGTGTAGCGTCATATTTTTGTTGTAGCTAAACCTTTTCATCCATTATTATAGTGAGCTCCTGATGGGATTTCTCTCCTCTATTCTAAATTTATTGTAATATTCCTACCTGCAAGTCTTGTATTCTTCACATCGGCAACCTCGATACAACTTGGTTCAGATGTCCTAGTATATTTACCTGTTTCTTCAATTCGGTTGTCAAATATTATAGTGCCTCTATATAAAGTTATACCACCCTATGCCCAACTACTAACTGGGTTAGGACTAGCTGCACATTTTCTACTTCCTTTCTTGGAATCGTGGATGGTCCTTCGTTAGTCCTGCACTCTTTGGTGATGCTCATTTCTTCCAACATTTGTTGGAGTGCTACCAGCTAATCCTGTACCTTTTCTTGTTGTTCTACTTACATCCTTATTTCCTCCTCCATTATTTCTTTTTCTGCATCTCATACCTAGTAAACAATCCTATCCATATCATCATTCATTAAAATATACAATGGGGCTTGTCTATATCCTTTGGTATTTTTTCGTGCCCCTCCTTCTTGTTCTTTTCCCTTGTCCTTTCGCTTGAATCATGTTTGTTGAGCTTCTATCATGGATGGGCCAGAAATATCACATATCCCATTTGTCTGATCATTTCCCTTCTTTTCATATTATTCCTCATCACTTTTATCGTGTTCTTCTTCCTCCTCTAATTATCATGTTTTGTCTGTTGGGATTTTCCCTTCCTCTTCCCAGTCATTCAATATCGAGCACATGTCCTTTGTTGTCAACCTGTAATTAGTTGGCAACCATTGGCATGTTTGATCCTTCTTGTCCTACACATACATGCAGTGCATGCTTTCTCTAAACTGTGTGGTATCGTTATATGTTGCTACCATCTCTACTAATATGCGCAGTGTGTGTGCAATTAAATGTGTGATATTTTCCAAGTATACAAAAAATGTGGCATTATTGTCGTTTTTTCTTCTCTTAATTGTCGTGTGCCATAAGTTGGAATACCTCCCAGCCAAATTACCTTTTCCTGATGTGCACATGCACTGGTAATACCTTGTTTCTTGCCACTTGACCAGCACAATCAAGATCAACAACCATGCATAATGGAATTATGTGCCCTTTTCCTAGGCCTCAATGCAATCCTATAAAAATTGGTTCACCAAGAAGATGTCCTAGTTCATTTGAATCCCTTCCATGCATTTCTCTGTGGCTGCAATGACTACAACTGGTACTTCATCTTTGCAAAATTTTTGCAACATCTTGTAGGTCAGTACCTGTGTCACAATCCTCACATTTTTATCATTGATATAGCTTTTTCTTTCCTCTGTGTGTCTGGAATTTTTCTCTCATCCACTCAAAGAGGGATCACTCTCCCACCTTGTTGAAAAATAGGCTTGGATCCTCTCCATCTTTTGGAAGTCCTTTAATACATGCAATCAGTGGAGTATCGATTGATACTGGGGGATCAAGCTAGAGTGTCCTCCCATGAAAACATCTTAGAAACACCTTCACACATGAATTAATTTCCACACTCACCTGAAATGTGGAATCTCAAACAAGTTCATTATACCTTCCTTCTCCAACTCTGTTGCCCATTCATGTGTCTCCAATAATATTTCTCCTATACCTGGTACACTCTTAGTGTGCAAGTGATTTTCCTTTACCAATGTTGGGAATTTTTGTGCATCAATGATTTCATGGTCCATAAAATTTAGGCCGATAATATTTCCAAGAATTTCTCCTTCACTACTTACACCAGGAGGAAATGGTACTTTCTCTAGCATGTACTTCCCATTGGTTGGTACATGGATTGGTGGCATGTCATCCATCCTCGGTGGTGGGTAATGCTTGTGGAGACTCTCCTATGACGTTGAAGTTTAAGCTTCAGCTACTTCCTCGACCTATGGTGTCTCTACTGATCGTCTTTATTTTTTTTTCACTGCTACATACGAAGCTCCAACTTTGGGTGGGGCCATCGTCTTCTATGACGGATTCCTAGACTAGCTATGCATTTGTTCTCTGATAACTATAGATTAGCTCTGGTGCTCTAGAGTTCTCTCCAGTTCACTCTGTTTTTCTCCCACTTGCATGCAATAGTGACTCACACATAATGAATTCCTATTGTTTTTTTGCTTTCATGCTAACTGTACATGTCTCATCTAGCCTTAACTACCTTGTCCAATCTTCCACCGTGGTTGATGAGTTGTTAAATAACTGCTTCTTTATTACCAAATATGTCTAGTGATTTTTCCCTCATACTGTTAATCTGTCATGATTTTCGACAACTTTTACCATTTAAGACTATACGACGCATTTGTTACCTATCACTCCTGCTTCGTAGTCGTCGTTTTCATGCTTTAATTATTTTAATAGTCTTGCCATTTCCGGACTTTGCAAGTTCTTGTTTTTCCATATGTGTTCTTCACACTCTTTCTCTTTTATGTATTTTCTTCTAAGTTGGTGCAGTTATATTTTGATGTGTGATAATCATTCCTTCTACGCAACTATTCTATGCCTTGGTGCTTTGACACTCTTTTTCTTTTTTCTATATCCACTTTTTATTTGATTTTCTTCCCTTTTCTACTTTTTATTTGTTTTTATATGTTTTTCCTTCCTACTGTAGTACAACTACTATGATACATGTGTTATGGTAAAACCCAGATTACTACGTAGAGTGTCAGTCGTCTCTATAGAGTTTCATCTGACTTCCATTCACCATTCCTCTAAGGAATTCTCCATTCAGGGTTTCAAACTGCGCAACACCTGTCTCTGTGACATGTTGAATCACATAGGGTCCTAACAAATGTATTCTAAACTTTTCTGGATGTTGCATGAAATTATTGTCATAAAGTAATACCGAATCTCCCACTTGAAAATTTTTTTGTTTAATGTGTCAATCATGTCGTTCCTTCTCTCTTGCTTTATAAAATTGATGATGGAAACCAGCAACAAACCGATCTTCTTCAAGTTGTACCAACTTTGATAGTCTCTCCTCTAATGTGTCAGAGTCGGATAGATCAGTGATTGTTGCAATGTGTAGGCTAGGTAGAATAAAATCCATAGGAATTACCGCTTCTTTCCCATAGGCCAACCTGAAAAGTGTCTGCCCTGTCAGATTCTTACTTATAGTCTTGTAATCCCATAATACTATAGGAACTCTTAAGTCCCAATCGTCTCTCCCTACGTTGCAATTTTGTGTCAATGAATTCTCCAAGATCTTATTAAAACATTCCACTGTTCCATTGGCTTGAGGATGATATGGGGTACTCTTTTGATGATGGATTTGGAACTCCTCAATTAATGTTGCAATTGCCTTGTTCATAAAGTATGTTCCTTGGTCACTAAGTAATATGCATGTACATTCAAACCTTGTGACTACATTCTTAAACAAAAATCACATAAAAGTCTCTGAGGTGAAATTTGTAACTGGTGTTTCTTCTACCCACATTGTCAAATACTCTGGCACAATGATTATGTACCTTGCCCCTGATCTTCTTTCTTGTGGGTTGATTGTCCCCACAAAGTCTATGGTCCATTTCTCAAATTCTTGCAATGTAACCTATGGATTAAATGGAATTTCATCCCTCCTGGATGGCTTTCCCAGTCATTGGAATACATCACATGACTTATAGTACTCCTTCACATATTTTTGAAGTGTAGGCCACCAAATCCATGTGCACAAAATATTTCTTGCAGTTTCTCTCCCTACATAATTTCCTCTTGCAATCCCATTATGTACTTCTTCAAGTATCATCAAATTTCCATGTTCCAGCACACAACATCTTAATATTCCATCTACACACATCTTGTACAAATTCCCTGCAATCAACTGATAATTTGTTTCTTTCACTACCAATTTCTTCTTCTGAATATCCATCATGTCTGATGGAGCCATACATGTATTTAGAAACTGCACAATGTCTGAGAAGTAATCATCCACCATTTTTACTGCAAATAGTTGTGCATCTGGGAAGATGTCATCTAAGTTTCCTACATATTCACTTAACAATATGCACGATAGATGATCTGGTCCTCCATTCAACTTCCCTGGTTTCACTACAACCTCAAAGTCATATTCCTAAAATAATAATATCCATCTGCATATTCTCCCCCCCAACATTGTCTTTTTAACTAAGTATTTTAATGAAGAATGGTCTGTATACATATTAAAGTGAGATCCCAATAAATAATTCCTGAAGTTTTTTATTGCATAGACCATTTTCAATCCTTTTTGTTCTGTGTTCGTACAGTTCTTCTTTGTTATAGACAACTTCTTTCTTGAAAAATAAATAGGGTGATCTACGTCTCCCTCCCCTAATTTGGATAATACTGCACCAACACTATGGACAATGCATCTACATGTACATGGAACTCTTTTTTCCAATATGGAAAAATTAAAATTGGCGTAGTCACAAGTTTCTACTTTAGGGTGTACAGCCCCTTCTGACAGTCCTTGTTCCATTGAAACTTTGTTTCGGTATTCACTAAATTTCCATTGGTGTTGTGATATGAACATATCCTTTGATAAATTTCCTTTAATAAACTATATGACCCATATTTTCCCTTAGTTTTCTGACTGATGTAGGTGGTTCTAATTCCAGAATTATTGCAATCTTGGTTGGATCTACTAATAATCCATGTTTGAAAACTAGATGTCCCAACATAATTCCAAATGGCACACAAAAAATACACTTCTTAAAGTTCAGTGAAATATGACACTGTATACATAGATCCAGCATTAAATTTAGATTTTCTATATGATCCTTCAATAAACTAAACACAGTCCAATCATCTAGGTACACTTCAAGGAAATTATGGATGAACTCCTTGCACGTTGCAACCACTACTCTAGAAAACACCACAAGAGCATTCTTCAATCTGAATGGCATTATTGTATATTGATAACTCCCCCACTCAGTTGCAAAAGTGGTCTTGTGTCAATCCTCCTATGTAATATTTATCTGATGGTACCCTGAGAATCAATCTGTGAAAGAAAAAGTTTCTTGGCCTCCTACGTTCTTTGGTACCTCATATGTGAATGGTGTTGGGAATGGCTCATATAAGCACATGTCATTTAGCTTCCTTACATCCATGAAAATCTTGATTCCTACTGTATTATTGTTCTGCACTACCATTGGACTGATTCACTTAGATTCTTCTATCGGTTCGATGATTCCTTCATCTAACATCTTATTGATTTCATCCTTCACCTTCTCCTTATACCTCATATTTAACCTGTAAGGCATTTTTTTCATTGGCTTAGCTCCTGGTTTCAGTGGAATCTTCATCTCACTTAAGTCCCTTACTATTCCCTTCATCTTTGAAAATTTCATTGGGAAAAGGCATTTATATTCTTTCAATAAGTCTGCAATATTCTATACTGTCTCATCACTCCAATAATCTCCTTAGTGTTGGGTGCACTACTGGGATTCTCTATCATCCCAATGTTTACCTTCCAAGTCTTTATAGGTTGTGTATGTGTGAAATATTCAAGCTCTGGCCCTTCTACTACTCACTCTCCTTTTGTTTCAGGTACGTGTACCTTTCTGGGATCCTCTTCATCATGTTCTTCCTTAGCCACATTTTAACACTCCAATAACTCGTGGATAGTCATCTTAGCTATGTGCACACTGCATACCGGTACCACCTCCATTGACCCTTCTTCTAAAAACATTTTATCTTGAATGGCATGTAGTGTTGCATCTATTTATGGATATTCATGTTCAAATATAAATTTTATTTTGAACCTCTAGACCAACTCTTCCCATCTTGTTGTCTCCCTATGCATTCCCAATTCCAAATACTAGTTCTTCGTAATTGTATCTAGTGTGTGTATAAATATATCTGTCAATTCTTTTTCTGGTACTAAATTCCATAATCCCTACATCGTTCAACATGAACCACTGGGTCACTCTCTCCTGTATACTTCTGTGCAATATTTTCTTCATTAGTGACAAACCTTACTTTCATTAGTCTGTTGCACTATGACCAGTATTTTATTCCCACTCTCTGTGCAACCCACCATATGGCTAGAGTTGCTTTCAGGACAACATCTAGTGCTAACAACCTTTGTTTTTCAAGTACCTGCAACTCCAATTCCTTTACAAACATACTTATATCAGTTAATCCATCATACCCGGGTGGATCACATAGCTCTGTTGCAATCCTGAACAAGGATCGGGTTATACATGCACATCGTCTAGTGGAGAGTTCATGCATTCTATGCTACCAATACTCTAGACCTTGTTTATAATCTGATGCACATGAAATGATACTTTTCTAACTTAGCACACCATCTGCAGTCAGGTTGAAATAATCCTCCATCCTCACATTCATGTTGTATAAGTTGCCAATTTCATTCCCTTTGGTTGGTTCTATGTATCTATTTCATTGTGATGGGTCAAAGGGTGCAGTAAATTTCAAATATCATCTCCCTTGTCTTCAATTCGATGATCTCTTGGTTCTCAAAATCCCATTCCAGTCCCATTGGTGCTGGATATGGTTGAATGTAATCTACAATCTCAATTACTTCAAATTTTTCCACATTGCACACCCCATCTATGTTCACAGGTACCCCTATCAAACAACCAATTGATACTATTTTGTGTTGATTTGCGAGCCTTAGTTGAATAATAGACCATATTAAAGTTGTTTTTCCCATCAGCTCCCACATTTTCTTAGGTAACACATTCGCATAAGATCCCAAGTCTAAGATAACATTATCCACATCATACTCCCCAATTTGTGCACTGAATCTGAATTCTTCGTTGATCCTTTTCCTACATAGTACCTAGTTTTCCATCCTTTGTGCGACAAGAGTTTACCTTCCTCATGTGCAGCGATCAATCATGTCATATAATGTACCTAGTGTAGTTTCATCCTTCATTATCTCTACACAACGTTTCAATAATTCTATTAGCATGCTTACCTTTTTCATCAGTTTCTTTGGCACATCGTCATATTCAACATGAGGCGCGGTTTACGTTGACTCTCCCTAATCAAATCTGAGTACTTGTTTCCATGCTCTTTGATATGTCTCCTTTTCTTGTTGAGGACTGAAGGCTGGAATAGGCCCTGCTGGTTTCCTGATCCACTATTCAGTATTGTTTCCTTCATTCATCATGTCAGCTCATTTTCTAGCACCTCTGCATGTAACAACTACTATTCTTGGTCCTATATTGAGTCTTTTGGCTGATATTTCTGTACATTTTGGTTCAGATTCTAGTTCTGGTTTCCTCTGGCCTGTCATTTCGCAATGCATTGGGGATAATATTTTTTCGCATGATCTAGTGTTATGAAGTATGTGCATGTTGTACACATATTTATACATTCACAAGCCAAGTTTCTAGGTTGATTACAATTATAACATATAATCGGTCATTTTCCTCTTCTACAAAAATTTCCTCTACCTCAACCTCTGCCAAAGTTTCCTCTATTCCCTATATTGAAGCCTCTTTGAGTATTATATTGTGGACCACCCCCTTATGTTGTAGAATTCTCCTCTTAAATCCTATACATGTCTGATGTGTGCTCCCTCATTAGGTCGAATGCATGGAAATCCTTCTCGCCATGCCCCACTGACTTGCAAAAATTGCAGAATAAGTTTATTCAGGTACTCTAATACTTCTATGGTAGTGAAAACTCGGTTGGGTGATGGCCCCATTTCTTAAATATCTCACAATATCCTCCTCCTCATAATGGATTTGACACTCTCGTTTCCAAATACTGCAGGAATGTTGGGCATTCATCCTTGTGATGTCCTTCAGTCCTACATTTTGTACGCCAAACTTGCTCACATTTCTTATTTCCCTTTTTTATTTCTTCCAGTTGAATATTCAATGCATCCAAATACATCTTAACTTGTTCCATCTCTCCACTATCTCCTACAAGCGATGATTCCAATTTCATTGCAATTTCTAGTGCATCAAGCTCCAACGCAATCATTTTTTGAATCAACAGCCTGTGAATGTGTGGTAAAGGCCCTCCAATAAACCATTCTTGATGTTATTGATCAGGGATTTGGAAAGTCAGTCTACCCATCAAATCCTTGAAACTTTGATCAAAGTCAGTCTACCCATCAAATCCTTGAAACTTTGATCAAAGTCCCATACTAACTTCATTTGTACCTATTTAATCTCCTTCATCTCTGTGATGTATTGTGACTCTAAATTTGGATTCTTAAACTCCTTCAATGGAATTTTCCTTATTTCTAACAAAGTCCTGGCCTGACCTATAGGTTTGGTACTCTACAGATTCATGTAACAAACCAGTACATGGCCTCTAAAATTTGTTGCCAATTGTGCAATCTTCACAGCCTCGTCTTGGACATTCTTTGCAACCTAAATTGTCTTATAGAAAAACAAGTGTTGTTCTAGGTCATCTAACCCAACTCCCTAGAACCTAGGCAGTCTATGAGTGTTGTCTACCCCTGCCATGTTTATTATTTTATTCCCTCCTATTGGTGATGTTGGCTGACTCTGATCATGACTATGAATCTGCGCACTACTTCCACTACTATGATTGCTACTACTCATTCCTCCCTGGCTAGCTACAATTGCTTTTGATAAGTCTTCAACTATTATTTCTTATTGTGGAGACGCACATGGGTTTGTGGATTTGAAATAGGAACCTATCCGAGTAGGACTTAACGGTTATTCTATTACTAGTCTAGACTAAAAAATACTCTTCTTCTCCAACTATATATGGTATCTCCACGATTCAGACTATTGTGCAAGTTTATCTCCCATCTGGCTCACTTTAAGGCTCTCCTTTCTCAACTCTATTATTTTTCCTCTTGTACCTCCTTCCTCTCCCCATCTCTCCAAACTCGTATTCTTCCTCTGGTATACCCTCTTCTTTCATCCCCAGTCTCTGCCTTCCTTTTTCATCGCTTCATTCGTTCTCTCAAACTATCCTCTTTTCATCCCCTGGTTCCCCTATGTGTGTGAAGCCCCTTAGTAGTCGGAGAGCATTATCATCACGCACTTTTCACACAATAATATTTTTATCCATGTACCTAATTATTTCAAGAACGTCCCACATGGACCTTTCAAAAATTCCATTTCTGCGACATTATATAATTGAATACAATCTACTGCAAATTTTCTAATATATCCTCTTAGTATGTTATCCAACCAAAAATCAACTGCACGAGTAGTTGGATTACTTACATAATTCATTTTTCTTACCAATTTATGAGTCCAATTCCTCAGTGATGCAGCGCTATACCTTCCTTCTTTCTCCACTAATCTTTCTAGCCACTCTGTCAGAATAATTGGAAATTCACCAAAGAAAATTTCATGCAGATCTCTGTACACATACCTTTGCATCCATTGTTTGTCACTCATTCGAGGGTTTATGTTCTCCTGTTGAGAAAACTCTTATTCCTTCCTTTCCAACCATTCTGATATCTCCTTCTTAGTCAACTTCCAAAAAATCCCCTTAATCACAAATTATGAGTCCCAACAATGGAACCATTTGTTGGCACTAAGTATGGTTTGTAAGACCCTAGGTTCGATTTATTTGTGAACAACAAAACCTACTAGAAATTAGACATTTCATCATCACCTGCTTGCGCAAATTAAGTCTCACCTAAGGTCTCTATTGGGACTGCAAGAACCAGGTTTCTACATTAGTGAGGGAATGGGAGGTGATCATTCTGTTCATTCTTCCTTATTATGTTTGTGCACGTAACTCAACCCTTGTTCTTTGTTAACTACTTAGTGACTTAAATTTGGACTATCATTATATTCCAGATTACTACATAAACTCATTATTGTAACAGTCATGATTGTTTGTGAAAATATTAACCATAAGACAAAGCTAATCTACTATGAATCTAAACAAAATTTCATTAGTAATCACATAAAATACATGTCACACAACATTTAACGTGGTTCACCCAAATTTGGGCTACATCCATAATGGTTGTCTTGTTTATTATGCTTTTGTTAAGTTCTTCATGCTTACACACTGTGCTTTCCCGGATGTATCATGTTTATCTTTCTCTTCTACTAGCCTAGACGCTTTGTAGTTCAAGCCTCTCTCTCTTTGCATCATCCCTTACATTCAAAAACAAAAACGCGAAACCAAAAAAGATATCATGGACAAGAACCCCTATTCTCCCAACCCATTACCTATTTATACATCAAATCTAGGGCTTAAAACCCTATTTGGTTCATCCCAAAACCCATTACAATGCATGACTAATTCAGTCAATTGGTTGTTTGACTACTTTATTGTGTGTTTCCATCGCATGCCACTTTTGCGTGTCCTTCCATATTTAGAATGTTGAGTTGGCATTCTTCCTTTTCGCATGCTTTCTTCTCTTTCTTTATTCTTCTCTTTTCTTTATTCTATATTTTATTTTGTTTACTATGAAATGTCCTTATGGATGTAGCTCAGATACACACTTCCTCTTCTTTCTTATTCTCCTTTCTGCACCTCTTCTGTACACTTCTTATGTACTTAGGATTTTTCCCCAAAACTTTATTCCAAAACTTCCTATCCAACACTTGGTTACCCATCAAAAAGGAATGCTTAAATGCATTCATATGAAATTTTTATTTCAATTCTAATTGGAGGTTATGATCAGTTCAAAGCAGGGAAAAACATTCCTCTTGTAGTAATGAATATGAACAAATGATTCATGTGGTGAGAGGTTGGTTTAGTCCCAACATACCATGGAAAAGTGTTTGACATGGAGAATGGTAATTTGAAATCAATGCAATGGTGCATTGTGTATGAATGTGGCCATGAATATTGGGACATTGATTAAACTAATTTAATGTTTGATTTCCTTTTGAAAATATTGGATGCTAAATTGATGTATGTGTAAGGAAAGATAATTCCCTCTATTTTATTGAATATATAAAAATGATTTGATTGTTAGTATGCACAGTTCTAAAATTGTTTGGAAGCCACAATTTTGAAAATACAATGTGCATGAGAACTAACAATTTGTTTGGATGTGTCAATCTAGAGTTGTAGGAAAAAGGGTCTTGGATATGGAACAAGTAAGCCCATAAGGAATACCAATGTTTGTTGAGACAAACCGATATGAGAAAGAAGTATCAGACTTGTGAATTTGGTTCCTGTATGAAACATATCTAATAATGGAAATGTGAAATTTGAAATCTGTGGGTAACAGATTTGAGAAATTTTAAATAAACCAATGATAACATCTCAGGAATTATTGTGTGCATGTGATACAAGTGAAATGAAAGATCTGTCCTGGAGGGATAGATGATGGATTTCAATATGGAAATCATGGAAAAAGGATACTATTGTGACATTAGAACCCTATGGTAATATATGATCGCCACAGAGGATGTTGTGTAGTGGTAACGCGGACCAGATGGACTCCTCAGTAGAGAAAGTCAAAGAAAATCCTTGACTGAAAGACTCAGTGAAGTCTCTGAAGCTCTTCTTTTGTGGGAAATCCTTGGAAAGGAAATATGGATCTCCCGAGAGACTATATAAAATAGAGGGGTATGCTTGAGCCTGGGTCGGGAGGGTGAGTGACTGCAAGGAAGAGTAGACTTGGATAACTCTTGTAAATTGTTGATTGGGATAATGTGCATAATGGGTATGTCAAAGGAAAACAATGAGCCAAGTTATTGAGATCTCCATATGGATGTGGATCCATGAATTTCATATATAAGTATTGTGTTGATATGTAAAATTCCTCTTGAATTATGAAAAACAATAATAATGTTTTTGCATAAAATTGGAATTAATATACTTGTTGTTTGAAATTGTTGTAGGCATGTGCTAGATGTTGGGAGTATGGAAAGGACCAGACCAAGAAGAGGAATAACAGTGTTAAGACAACTGAAAAATGGAAGCATGGTTAGTGTTTCTAAGAGGCAAAGAACGTCGAGGACAATGTTCCTTTAAGGGGGATGGGATTGTAATACTCATGTTTTGTAACAACCCTAGTTGAATATATGCTTAGGGATTATTAAGTAAAAATTAATTAGGTAATTAATTGTCCTAACATGGTTTTAAATAAACAAAGATTGGCATAATAATATTAATTAAATATTTATTAATTAATTAATTGTTATAATTTTGATTAATTAATTAATTACCTATTACATTCAATGACATGGGTGATAAATTTAAGAGGGTTAATAAATTTAATTTTTTAATTAAATGATTTACATATACGGAGGGGATAAGAAACATTAAATATAAGGATAAGAAACATTAAATAATAGGATAAGACATTAACTAAGAGGATAAGATAATGAATGTATGGATAAGGAAATTAATGAGGAGGAAAGGGTCGGTGAAGGAGGGATATGACGGGAGGAGTCTTACGGGAAGAAGGCATTATTATTTTGGGGGAGGACTGTATGTTGGGGAGGATTATTATTTTTCTAGTGTGGGGAGTTTGTTTTATGGGTTTTTGGTGAACCAGAAGTAGGGGGCACCGGTTTGCTAGGGGTTTTGGGCACGGGGGCCAGGATATCCATATGGTATCCTGGAGCTAGGAAGCCGGACAAGCTGCTCCTAGCTGGCAGGGAGGAAACACGGTTTGGGAAGAGTTGGTGAGCGCATCAGGCAGCAGCAAAGAAACAGGCTAGACAACCAATTCAACGGAGAAATTAGCATCAGAAGCAGGTAATTTGTTTATGAAATTGCTAAGTTCTTTTTTTTTATGTTGTAGTTAAATGTTAACCTCTGCTGAAAATTTGCTTATATGTTGGTGATTGAATTAATTGTGTAATTCAAAGGAATTATATCAAATTTTGTATTTACGGTCCCTACACATGGTATCAGACCTTCAGTTTGAAGCATTGGAGCCTTAAGGGCCTATCCACCTACCCACGTGCGAGAAGGACAGTTCAGGAATGGAACTGTTCCAGCCCTAAAAACCTGCCTAAAACACTCTAAAACTTTAAAATCTAGGCCAAGCTCCAGCTCCACCTAACCTGCAAGCCAAGTATACATTTTGATTTTAGTATATACACAAATGTATATATAATATATAAACAATATGCCTGGAAAACGAAATTGGTTTAATATTATATGTATTTAAAGTGTTAAATAAATTTTGGCAATGGGCTCAATTAAACAAACAATATATATGTATATAAAAAAAAAACAAGTATAAACCACATTACTAAAAGAAAACAAATAAAAATAATGGGCATGCAGAATGATTAGGAGGGTATGTTTTATCTCATCAAAGTGAACTCAGATACATAATCCCTCACTATGCCTATTACAACAATAATCTTCAACATTATGCTTTTAAGATATGGAGAAAAATATCGCAGTTTTCTTCATTCTATTTCATGTACAAGCTTAAAGAAGAAATGTAAGGAAGAGCAAGCTTAAAGAAGAAATGACTTATTCTTCCATGTTCATCTTCATTCCTAATTCCTATATGTCTCTGTATCCTATTTGAATTCCTATCTTTCTCTTTATCCTATCTTAATGTTAATAACTAATTACTAATATCTTAATAACTAATTACTACTAATATCATAAGGGCATTCCTAATCTAATAAAGAAGACATAATTACCAATATCATAAAGAAGTCATAAAGAAAAATAAGGAACAAAGAAATCCTACTACTTAAGGAACAAATTAATCCTACTTACTGAGGAGAGGGATCCAGTGCACTACACGCCATATGCAGGGGTTTAGAATATGAAAGTTAATAAGCAAATCAACAAATAAATAAAAAAATAACACCAATAAAACTAAAATCTAAAAGGGCACTATAAAAATGGACATGTATTTTACCTAGAGTAGTTGGTTGAACGCTAATATTAGAGCTTCCGATTTACATAAAGATTGAGGGTAAAATATTTGAAAAGAAATGTAGATATATCAAATTCTTCCTCTCCCCGCCATCCATATTTTCCCCGTCGTCCAGCTCTGCCACTCATCTGAATATATTCACCAGAAGCCATCCAACAATGGTTGTCCCCATCAAATTTTCTGAGTGATGTAAAAATGACAGTCTTTGTAGGCATATTCAGACCCATAGAAAACGTTTCTATAGCAAAGAGGGATTTTATTAGACCTTCTTGAAAAAGAAGCTCCACCATCTTTTATCCCACTATCGAGTTCTTGGTTCTCCCAGTTTCTTCCTAATGGTGTGTACTAGGGCTCTAAGGCAGCTCAATGGAACAAGAAGAAATCTCCATTAGTTAAGTTGAGGGCCGAATTCCAAGTTCAAAGCCAAGCACCCACGAACTACACCAAACATACAGTCCTTCCCCCCCCAAATATTATCCACGAAAAAGTAACTAAAACTACTATAGAATAAAACTGTATAGAGACTGATACAGAGAATACTCCACAAATACAAAACTATATTACAATATTCTATCCATGACTTGAGATGAACAGGTTCTGTTACAGGATATATCCGCGTAAAGCTAAGAATCCATAAAAACTTGTTGAGACATATGGCTCTGGACTTTGTTGGAGAATACTGTGATGAAATCTAACTTCTTATCTGGACCAACACAAAACAATCTTAGAATAAAACGAAGAAAAATACCCCAACATAGCTTTGGGAGGATTTTACTTTTATGAACAATCTGTTATATTCCAACAGCAGAGAACATTCGTTTCTTCACCCATCTGTATTCAATCCATCTTTATGTGAGCGTAAAGGCGTAGCTCTCTCTGCGCTAGTCCTTGGCATCATATTTCCCTCTCGTCTGACTTATCTATATTATTAGAGGAAATCGCTTATACAGGCCCGGGGAGCAAAGATCTGTATGGGAATATGGGGAGCTCCGAGCCAACACACGAATGGGCCTGCTCCTTCTTTGGCACTATCATACCCAGGAAGGTAAGGGACCATGACCCACAGGGACAGGAAGAAATAGCACAGACTATTAATTCACACCCCAAATCTCGACGCACAGGCAACATGCACCAACCAATACACAAACCCAACGCATGAGCTCCAAGGAATAGCCTAACGCTCACAAAAAATAAAAAATATATATATATAGCCACGCATCTGTAGACCATGCGCCAAGGCATGGGGAGGAGACGCAGGAACCACAGAGCCGAACGCATCAGCACCAAACTGAGAAGCCAGCGCACAAGTGCCAATGACCTAGCAACGAGCCAAGAGGAGGAGATTCCACGAGGGTTTGAGTGCTCAATGCGTCTAAAGATTCAAATATATATATAATAGATTAAAAATAAAATTATTGCGCCCAATCCCACAGTTGTTGAGTCGAGCAGCTACACCAAAAAATAACACAAATCCTGTGTTGAACACCAAGCTGTCAAGAAGGAGACCACGATGAAGCCCTTGTGCAAAATGCCTTGAAACAAAAATATATATATACAAGCCAATGCCCAAACGCACAAGCGTCGGGTCGAACAAGTCGTGGCCAAGAGAAGAGCCTATAAGAGGCATTTTCTCTTGCACTATACGTCAAGCCGAGAAATCCAAGACCAAACGCCCAAGCACTGAGCTGAGAAGGAAAACCGTGTTCCGGAATTAGAAAATGAAGGAATGAATTCGGGGTTAGGGCTTGTTTAGGGTTTGTATAGCCTTCTATTTTTACGATTATTTTATTTTAGGTTGGGATAACCAGGGAAAGAGGGAGGGGGCACATGGGCCTCATGCGAGGTCCAACAATGCCCCAGGGTCATTTTTTATATATAGATATTTGTATATATATTAATAACTTCAAAACGAAGGTAATTATAAAACATCAATTAAAATTATTTCAAAATAACTTTTTATTTTTATTATTATTTTTATATTTCTTTTTTTTTTTCAATATTTCCTTATTTAAATTCTTTAAAAATAATATAACTTAATTAAGTTAATTAGGCTTAATTAAGTTAATTAGGCTTAATTAATGTATAAGTAGAATTTTTTTTTTTACAAAAGATTGTTTGACTCCCCGAGAGTCGAACTCGTGACCTCCAAGTAGCCAAAGGCCCCACACATTCACACCAACCACTACATCACACATGAGTCTTTACAAATAAATTCTTATACTTAATAGATTAATGGTAACACTGTATGATTAGAATGGTATCATTATTAGGAATATACAGTATGAAGATTAGGACTAATTGGCTTATTACCTAACCTATTGATCCGAAGCCAGCTAACCGAGTTGAATCATAACTAGTGAATGCATCAGAAATCAAGGTAAAGGCTTATTTAGCGTTGCTGATCTTTGTATCCCGAAGTATAATCTCCGATTATCCAAGCGCCAAGCTCACGAGACCGTACACACAACTCATCGAGCCAAGCACCAAGTCCCTCCACTCCATTCCATCAGTCAAAGTCAATGCTAAATCGCAATGCAGCATTCGACAACGCCAACACTAGGTGCCAAGGAAAAGCTCACGAGTCAAGCGTTGGAGGATATTTAGTTGTAAGTAAAAAGTTAAAAAGACTTAGACTAGGACAAGCGGGAAGGAGGCGGCATATGCACTTGGAGAGTAAGCAGGAGGAATTGGCGAGTATGGCGCAAGGCTAGCGTAGCTACAGGGAAAGGGAACCAATAGTTTTTTTTTAGGGCGAAGAAATCAAGCTTAGACGCTTAATCCTAATCCTAACCTATCCAATCCCCTAAAGCGAGTAATGTTTGTTTACAGACAAGTAAAGAAACCTTACGTCTAACCCTGTTTCTAGTATGAGTAGAACCAATTTGAAACATCCTTGAACTCACCCTGAAAACTTTGGTTGATGCAGGTTAAAGCATACAGGATGGTCAGGAATCGAGGGAATTGAGGTAGGGGAGCGTCATCGCAAGCAATGCCAACACCACCAGCGCCACCACCACCATCGCCCAAACTAGCTCTCATACTACGCTCGTTGGAGGCCATTAATAAGACTTTAAAGGGGAGACAACCAACAGGGACCGAAGTGGAACCCCCACCGTCTGGAATGGGTAATCCATAAGCATCAAGGGATTCAAGGGGAGGACCTCCACCCGAAGACATCACGTGGGAATTGCAGAAGATCAAACTTCCGGAGTTTTCCGGGGGTTGCACCAGTGAACGTGTGGAACCATGGTTGGAAGGCATGACAAGGTGTTTTTCCTTAAGGGACTATGCATCCAACTCAAAGGCAAAGATCGCAATTTTTCAGTTAAGAGACAATGCCTTGAACTAGTGGGGCAACCTAGAAAGACAACTGCATCTTACCCCAGACATAGTATCTTGGGAACTTTTCGAGGAGAGGTTCCGAAGGAAATATCTTCCAACTTATTATGAGGAACAACAGGTAGGGGAATTTCATGCCTTAGTACAGGGAAACAGAACTGTAGAAGAATATGAGATCAAATTTATGGAATTGGTCAAATATGTTTCGTATATGGATAATGACCAACGAAAGGCTCAAAGTCACCGCCATATGGTAACATAATCATTCCAAGGACAATAGCCGCAGGGATTTCAATGGTAGCGAGTGCAACATCTCATTCATCGCCAACAACGCAGACAGGTCCACAACCATCTCAGGGAACAACTAGTAGGGGTAGGGGTTCCAAGGGAAGGAACTCATTTTAGAGACAGTCACATAACAGTGCACAGGTTCAATCTCGTGTTACCTATTGGGGGTGTGGAGGACCCCTTTACCAACATGACTGCCGAGAGTTACAATCAGGGTTTGTGCATAGAGAAGGAAAGGTACCGATGGGGAGAGCAAGTAGTAGCCACCAAATTTATGCAGCGGTTAATAATTTCCAGGCCGAACATCAATTCACGGTGGTGGAGTCATCAGGTACGCTAAATCATATAAATGTTAAGATTTTATTTGATTTTGGTGCTACAGATAATTTCATTTCCCCATCTTCATTACAAAAGAGTGGGTTGGCAGCCTATGAACACGATGACTTTAAACAAGTCAAGATGGCTTCGGGGGAAAAACAAGCGGTAGGACCTAGTGTTGATAATTGTATAGTAGACCTGGGAGTGTGTACTACTAGGTTGAAGGTATACGTCACTGCTCTCAGGGCGTATGACCTAATCATTGGAATGGATTGGTTAGCATCTCACCGAGCCTTGGTAGATTGTTTCACAAAGAGGGTGCTTTGTGTCGACGATGAAGGAAGGTCAGTAGAGATCTAGGGTGTACGGAGAAAAGTGTTGTTACGCTTTACATCAACTATGAAGGTTAAGCGATGCTTGAGGCAAGGGTGTCAACTTTATGTAGTGGAAGCAGTGAATGAAAGGAAGGGACCCTCATTGGATCAGTACCCGGTATTGTTAGAATTTAAGGATGTTTTTCCGAATGAGTTACCAAGATTACCTCCTGAGAGGGAGCTTGATTTTACTATTGAGCTAAAACCTGGTGCAAAACCTATATCCAAGACTCTGTATCGGATGACAGCGCCGGAACTTTGTGAATTTCAAATGCAGTTGAAAGAGTTATTGGACTTAGGGCTAATAAGGCCCAGTGTCTCACCTTGGGGCGCACCAGTAATTTTTGTAAAGAAGAAGGATGGATCCTTGCGACTATGTATAGACTACAGGGACTTGAACCATGCTACAATGAAAAATAGGTACCCAATGCCGCGAATATATGACCTCTTCGATCAGATGAAAGGAGAAATGATATTCTCAAAGATCGATTTGCGATCAGGGTATCATCAGTTAAGGATTAAGGAAGGCGATATCCCAAAAACTTCCTTTCGAACTCGGTTTGGAAATTACGAGTTCGTCGTAGTACCTTTCGTATTGACCAATGCACCGGCAGTATTCATGAGCCTCATGAACAGCGTATTCCGGAAGTACTTAGATCGATTTGTACAAGTCTTTCTAGATGACATCCTCATCTATTCCAAGAACGAAAGAGAACATGAGGAACACTTGCGAGTAGTGTTGTCCTGCCTTAGAGAGAACAAATTGTATGGGAAGTTGTCGAAGTGTTCCTTCTTCCAGAAAGAGATTCACTATTTAGGTCATATCATTTCTGGCGAAGGAGTCTCTGTGGACCCAGAAAAGGTAAAGGCCATTATGGAGTGGCCAGTGCCGAAAAATGCCCATGAGGTGAGAAGCTTCATGGGGCTAGCAGGTTATTACCGGAGATTTGTGGAAGGATTCTCAAAAATAGCGAAACCCATCACC
>ML777871.1:1356525-1383856 GCA_009831015.1 Picea engelmannii
GGCAGAGATAGAGTGAGAGGGGGAGAAATAAAGTGAGAGAGAGAGAGAGAGTGGGGAAGATAGAGGGAGGGACAAAGAGAGGGGGGGAGGGAGATGGAGAGATTGGGAGGGAGAGAGAGAAAGGGAGAGGGAGGGGGATACAGAGTGAGTTGGAGAGATGGGTAGATAAAGGAGAGAAAGCGAGGGATGGGAGAGAGAGGATGGGGAAGAGAGAGGTAAGAGATAAAATTGGTAGAGTATGGGAGAGATATATATAGAGAGAGGAAAAGGGTAGGAGATATCGATCAAGCAATAGGGAGAGAGGGGAGGGGGTATATAGATTGAGCGAGTAGTGGGGAGGGAGAGAGATAGGGAGAGGGAGAAAGAGAGAGAGAGGGATCGGGAGAGAGAGCGAGTTAAATAGAGAAATGTAGAGAGAGGTAAAGAGGGGAAGGGGGAAAGAGAGGGTAAGGGAGATAGAGGGGGAATATTTCTCATATGAGTGGGATTTAGAATCCATGAATAGGCATTGTGCACTAAAAATGATCTCCAAGGTATGAACATTTTCAAGGGGAACAAGGCTCTTAAGCCTTGAATGAAGGTCTTCTGGAGCTCTAAATATATGGTTAGGGGACGAAACAAATTTGGATTTAGGCCCTAGATTCCACTTCTTGGGCTCAATTCCATGATCAACACCTACAAAACAACAACAAAACCCCTCTCTATGGGGTGTTGTTGACGGGCGAAATTGACCACTCGTCAATTAGAGGAGTGAATCCGGTCTGGGGTTGTCTACTTAACCCAAGCCGTTTGGATTGATCCACTCTGATGGGTTTAGAAGCTCCGTTAGCCGATCTAAGTCCTAAGAAAGTGAAAAACAAAACTAAAGAAGATAAAATAACTTAATGAATAACACTCGCTGAAAACTATATACAGATCTAATATATATTTACAGTTTACTAAATAATATTTATAACATAATTCTACTTATTGTATGGATAATATATACTAATGACTTTATTTCTAATATATATATAACATTTACAAAATGTGAATTTTAATCTAAATCCATGAAAATCGAATATGGATTGATTTATTAAACAACAGCAAAGCTATCATTCAATCTTTATTTATTTATTTTTTTATAATGTTTATAAACAAGAAATGGAATAACAAACTGTCTAATTGAAAACAAAGATAACAAATAGTAGAATATGTTTAGACTGCAGGAAATTTTTGTATTCATTAAACTAATGAAATAAAACTAACAAACTGACCTGTTTTCGCATCCCATATTCGTCCTATGTATAGCATCCAATCTCGTTGTCTGATGAGGCAAACCCGCAACAGATCCTACAAATGCTTCTCGTAAATGTGAAGCAGTAATGATTGAATCCGAATGATAGAACATATAAGATATATAGTAACAACAATCTTATAATTTCACAAGTGGCCACATTGAGATAAATCCTACTGTGAAAACTTGTGTATAAATGTTCAACAAATGATGAAGATAAATCTCTTAATCTCAAGTTTGAATAGAATAATTACTGTATGTTAAATATGGGACATAAAACAAGGATAACATATAAAAAAATTTAACATGCCAATCTGCAATAAACCACGATAGCTAAAGCAATCATAATCTAATTACAAATCAAAATAATCATGACTTGAATAAAAACACGATATGGAGAAGCTAAAGCTATGACAAATATCATATTCTATTCAAGTCTGTGAGTCAGAAATCCATAGTTTTTGCCCCAGGCAGAGATGATTTCAAGTTTACAAAATAACATACTTATATAGGTTCCAGGAACAAAATGTTTCATGTTGATAACATCCAATCTGTTCCAAAAAATGTGGGGGATGCAACCTCCCAGATTTTACTTGATACCAAAAACTAACAGCCTAATCTATTTACTAAAAACATAAAGATGGTATGGCTGGAAGATCCCAACAGTGCTTCATATCTCTTTGAAAATCATGAGTTCCTGTTAACAAATAAAAATAATAATATTTTAGATATATTTTCAATTATCAAGACAAGCAATTCGAATTTTTCTAACTAGCTACAGAATCTCACGATTCTGTAGCTAGTTATAATTATAACTAGAATCATGTTTTATTGAATCAAGCAAAACAAATTAAAAAGTAATCTATGCAAACAAATCGTGTATCCTAAATTGAGAAAGACAAAATCATACTAAACTTTTAAAAAGATCATACCTCAAATTAAAGGATTCAAACAAATCAAGTAATCTTTGAATTTACTATTGTTGTCGCTGCTTCCATGTTCTTAAAAATAATAGACCCTGTAGTTTTTTGGCGTTTGTCTTTGGCTTGATATATGGGTTGGATTCTGCTATTCTCCTTTGTTAACAAATCCACCTGGTCTTCCAAAGATTTAAGCCGAGACTGTAGTAAAGGCACATCCCTGTAATACCTGTCGATCCAGGATCGACATTGATTACAGTGCGGTTGTAGAGACTATGTATTGGAACTGGTAGTATTAACAGGTGGAGAATCGTCCATTTGACATGTAGGTTCATCACAGAGTTTGATGCCAGGAAAAAGAGGATTGTCCTTTAGACACGGTGGCAGGTTGGTAACATAATCGTAGGGTCTGTCAAGGCAAAGTCCATATGAATATGGATACTCTTCGGCCAAGAACCTTTCAATCTCTGAATCCGAATCCTCACTTACCGCAATTGTATTTTTTATGTCTACACAGGGTTTGCATTTGTTTTGAGCACATCATGAAACCCAACGAGCGACCCTTTTACTCTTATAATTAACATCGACGTTTCCTTTAAGCTTTTCCCCTGTGGGTTTTTTAACAGTCTTAACACAACTCTTAGGATATGAATCCGGTTGAGTGTCGGGTTGAGTAGAATCAGGGTAGGTCGAGGGTTCCAAATTAGAGACAGGATCACAGGGCATGAGTGAAGGAGGAGAAATGGTAGGTTTCACAAGGGTTTCTGCGATAACAGGCTTGTCAACCTGTCTCAACTCACTATTACCGAAGCCATTTCGTAACACAAAAGCATCCCAACAATCGTTGTTTAATTTCAACTGATGCATAATGATAATCTTGATTAAACCATGATGGAACAAACTAGAATCAGACTTCTGCCTCTTAAACCGCTTTCTCATCTTGTATAGACTTCTAAGGAGGAAATAGGGCATGCTCAGCAGGAAATCAATGAAGCTCATAAGAAATCGCAGGTGATACAAGAAAACCAACCCAAATCTCCCTTCACATGTAATAAATTGTTTCACAATAGCTAATAGATCATGCCATCTAGGTTTTAGAGATGAAACAGGCATACCTCAGTCGCAACTGGTAATTTTCCTTGAGGTGAACAACAATGACCATGGAACCTCTTCAACCTTTGCATTCTTGAACCACTTTTTCCCCATAGCTGGTAAACCGGTAGCTTGGCTTATAAAATCGACATTTACCTCAAGCTGCATGTCTTCTATTTTTTCTCTACAACCGTCGAATGTCAACGCGAACTCTTGAGAAACTCTCAGAATGAAACCCTCAAACTTTTCAATCAACACGGAAATCGAAGGTAGGCTTTGATAGAAAAAACACAGAGCCATAGCCCCGAACAAAACAATGATGTGATAGTTCAAAATGGTAAGTAGAAGCATTAATCACCATGCGTGGGAAAGAGATCGTGAATCTCGAGGCCATACAGAGAAATAATATCACGTTGTACCTCATATGATACCTTGGAATATGGGTAGTGTAAGGATGTAAGCGCTTGTATACCATAGAGTTCATACATTCATGACTTGATTACAAGGTAAAAGTTTCAAATAAACATTGTGTTAAAAAAATTTATGAATCAAACCCCATTACTATTAATCGAATATTGATGAGTGGGAGGTTTTTTTACTTATGTAACCAAGGCATGTTTAAGACCAAGGGGTTATAAACAAGGAAAAAAATCATGTTCATAACAAAATATGATAATTCGACAATAGACGATATGAACAGTTATCCTCTGATCAAAAATCGAAACAAAGTGTGAATTCCAGCAGCAAGTTTTCATGCTTACAGTCATGGAAACAAAAATCGAAAGGAAGGTATGTAAAAAGAGACAAGTAATAAGTGTCGTTGCTCATGACGAGTAATGAAAATTTAGAGATCCTGTGTAGGCAGCTTATAAACAATAGAAATTACATTATTGCTGCCAACAATGGCGACACGCTGGGAGAAGTAGTTATCTCTGCCAAATGAACGAGTTCAGATTAGGATAATCAGAAAAAACTTCAAATCGAAAACAACCAAAAAGATGTCTGAACATCATTATCAATTATAAAGCATTCCAGTTTCAGATTACTGTTATTTTAAAGAGACGAAAAATGACAACAATCTTAACAGAAGAGAGTCACGATATGAAAGTTAAAATCTTCAATACTGTTGAGAGAGACACTACTTCTAGCAGGCATCCATGGCCTCGACAGGGATGTCATTTAACCCACTTCGATATATGTATCCTGCCAAGAATTTCCAGATCAGAACGAAGGACATCTAAGGTCAAAAGAATCCATATCTGAGAATTTTCATATACCTGACATTGCTTCGCTGCCAGCAGGCCTGTTCAGTACCCCGACGAAGTTATCTTGGCATTATGCATGCATTTACCCGCTGCCAACAGACCTGTTTAGTATCCCGACGAGTTTACAAGAACTTCCCATAGCTCTCTGAAGGCTTATTTAGTTTTAAAGATATTTAATAGAGGGGGGTGATGCTGAAAATCCTAGTTTTGGACATATCTTAGTAAATTACAAACCTTGAAGAAATTTCTTAGCTATCCTTCATTAAGATCTAGAAATAGTTTGTTAATAAAACTGACTTTCAAGAGCAGGGAGACATCTCTGAGTTGTTCTCTTAAGGAATAGGGACAGCGTAAGAATAATTTTTATGGATGATCGTGAGTAACTTCAGTTACAGATTGAAATCAAGAAATCATTTTCAAACAACAATTTATCTTTAACATGGCTGCAAACTTCAGAAAAATATCACAATTGATGCTTAAACAACCTTCAGCAGTCATTTTAGAGAAGAAATTTTTCTTTTCTCTTTGTCTAAACTAGCCCATGATGAAGGCATGTGTGTCTCAAAAAAGAAAGACTGATAAGCATAAAGTAAAAATCAAAACAAACCAGCAAAGAAAAGCAAACAACAAGCAAAACAAAAATATTTACATAGTGTACATGGGAGTGTCATCAGGCGAAGTACCTTTTCAGAGCTTAGCCATTCACTGGAAAGGTGTCTGGCTGTCCCTCTAAATTTTGTAATCGGAAGGAACTGGGACCCAATTTCTCAGCAATTAAGAATGGTCCCAACCACAAGTTTTGAAACTGTGTATGCTCTCATTTTCCCTCATGAGGTTTGTCCCATTTTAGGACAAGGTCACCTACCTCAAAATTTCTGTCAAAGGAAGAATTGGAATCAAACCAGTTTTTAACAATGAGTTGATGTTGATCCAATTTCCGTTTTTCTTGAGCCCTTACTTCTTCTAATTTTAACAAAGCGTTAATTCGATTCTCCAAAGGGGGACAGTCCCGTTCCTGTACTTTATATGATAGCTGCAAAGATGGAAGGAGGACATGTGGTGAAAGAATCGCCTCCCTGCCGTAAACGAGAAAGAAAGGTGAGTTACCCACAGCAGTTTTAGGAGTTACTCTATCAGCCCAGATTGCATTTAACAGTGCGTTATGCCAATTTTTATGATTTTCAGAGACCATTCTCTTGATAATTTTGATCAGACTTTTATTAGTTGATTTTTCCAAACCGTTCCCTTGGGGGTAATAGCTGGCAGAATACTTTAATTTAATTCCTTTTTCTAGAGAGAAATCACTCATCTCAAGAGACGAAAAATAAGAAGCATTATCAAATACCAGGCATTCAGGGATACCGAAACGAGTAATAATATTTGAATTCAAGAAAGATATTACCTAGTTGGTATTTACAGCTTTTAATGGGGCAGCCTTAGACCACCTGGTGAAGTAATTTGTGGCTGTTATGAAATACTTATGCTACTATGAGGATGGAGGATTGATTGGGCCTATAATATCTATACCCCACTGCTGAAAAGGGGAGTCTACTGAAACTGGTTGTAGAGGGAAGGTTGGTTTCTGTATCCGTCAGGATGATTTTTGAAAAATTACATACTTGCGACACAAAGCATGAGTGTCTTTAAAAAGGGTAGGCCAGTAATAACCTACTCTTAATACTTTATGGGCAGTGGTATCTCCACCAAAATTCCCACCAGCTTCTCCTGCGTGCAATTCCAATAAGACTTTTTCTGCTTCATCTTTCTCAAGGCAGTGCATTAGTACTCCATCAAAATTTTGACGAAAAAGAATACCATTAATCAGCCGAAAAGAAGAAGATTTTAATCTTAGTGCTCTCCTTTTAGTGGGATCAAGGTGACGGGGAGCTGATCTGTGTATAAGAAAAAAAATTATATCATCATACCAAGGAATAACAGGGGTTTGTTCACAACAGATTTGATTTTGATAGTGTTGTCCTAGATTTAACATATCATTTTCCTCTTGTTGTCCTGCAGCTGAATTAGCGACCAATTTGCATAACCCTTGGCCTCTTACTATTTGTGTTGGGGTGATTTCTATGTCATACTCTTGCAAGGATGTGACCCAATTTTCCCTTTTTTTGCCTAGTTCTTTCTGTACTAACAGATTTCTGACAGTCGGGTAAGGGACAATGATTTTCGTCCTATATTTCAAAAGATAAGATTGGAAGTGATTTACTGCTTTGAAAACAACATAGGCTTGTTGATCTACTGTTGGGTAATTAAGTTCTGCCCCCTTAAAGGCTAAGCTCATAAAGGCGATTGGGACTTCGTTGTTTTCAGCATTCTTTTGAGTTATGACGGTGGTGTATGAATGGTTAGAAGCAAACGTGTAGAGGGTGAAGTCTTGCGAAAATTCGGGGCTCATTAGAGAAGGAGGGTCTATTATGGAATTTTTTATTGAATCAAAAGCCTGGCTTTCTAAAGGTCCCCAATGGTATTGTACGTCCTTTTTTATTAGGTTTTGTAATGGTCTCACCATTTCTGAAAAGTTGGGGACGAATCTCCTAACAAAGTTTATCTGAGCTAAGAAAGATTCCATAGACTTTTTTGACGAGGGAGGGGGAAATTTCGAAATGAATTGAGTTCTTTCAGGATCGATAATCATCCCTTCATTCAATACAATGAATCCTAGGATTTTACCTTGTTCTACTGTGAAGATAGATTTTTTAGGATTCAAAGAAATGTCGTACTTACGATATTGTTGTAGAACGGATCTTAAATGAGCTAGATGATCTTCTTTATTTTTCGAGAAGACAGTGACGTCATCCAGGTAAACTACGACAGATTGATTAATTAAGCCTCAGAAAGAAATGTCCATCGCTCTCTGGAAAGTGGCACCGACGTTTATGAGTCCAAAGGGCATCTTTCTATAAGTGTAGGTGCCCCATGGAGTGTGGAAGGTGGTTTTGAATTGGTCTAGAGGGGACATCAGGACTTGGTTATACCCTAAAAAACCATCCAACAAGGATAATATTTCAGAACCGGATACTTGTTGAAGGATATGTTCCATGGGAGGGACAGGGTAGTTGTCTTTATCAGACGCTCGATTAAGATTTCAAAAATCGACACATAGTCATATTTCACCACTCTTCTTTCGGACAAGGACAAGATTAGAGACCCATTGTGTGTGCCTAACTGGGAAGATTATCTTAGTGTTCAGAAGTTTTTTTAATTCCTTCTTGACAGTTGGTTCGAGTTTTGGGTGCATTTTCCTTAACTTTTGTTGAAAAGGTTGGGTTTGGGATTTCATAGGAATAACGTGTTGTATGATGTTAGGATCAAAGGTTTTTAGGTCATCGTACGTCCAAGCAAAAACATCTTTGAATTCCTTAAACAACTTAATAAACGCTACTTTTTCTTTCTCAGAACACCCCACCCCTAAATTAATGCACTGTGGGTTGTATTTAGTTCCCAAATTTACTTTTTCATGCGCCAAAGAGGAACTATTCATTTTATAGTTCACTGATTTTCTGAACTTGTCGTGAAGATCATAAAAATTTTCTAATCTAACTACAGATTTCGGGATAGAATTTACCATGTCTGATGAAGATTCTGGAGATCTTGGATCTAGTATTATCGTAAAGTCACGAAGATTTTCATCATGGGTACCTTCGTCGATCACCGTGCCCTGGAAAGTTTCTTCCATATGCAGAAAACTTATAATCTGTTGATCGTCATCAAAGACTTTCCAATTCGTGATGTTGTCTGGGATGGACGGTCTGAACAACAATTCGATGGAGAATGAATTCGGAGATAAGCCTTCTGCAAGAAAAAGTTTTGAAGCTACGTTAGCTAACAAATCAGCTTCTGAATTATTCAATCTAGGAATCGAATTTATGTTAAATGTGGAAAACTTATTCATCAAATTCCATACCTCGGTTTGGTAGCTTTTAAGGTGCGGAGATAAACAGCGGATAGAATTTTTTACCTGTCTAACCACGATTTTTGAATCACCAAATACAGTCAAATTTTGAATGTTTAGATCTAACGCTTTTCTGAGGCCTTGCATGAGTGCCTCGTATTCGGCCGTGTTGTTCGTACATTCGAATTCTAACCTGCAAGCAATTAGAGTCTTGTTACCTGTTGGATCGATGATCACGCAGCCTGTACCAGCTCCTTCCTTGGATTTTGACCCATCAAAGTAAAGAGACCATATTTGATTATTGTCGGTTGCATGTGACCACTGGGTAGAAGCTATTGGCTATGTATATGTCAAAATTTCAGACTGTTGTTCTGAGTTAGAGATGGTGGAAGTTTCGACCACAAAATTACCAAAAAAGGTATCCATCCCTTGTATTTCGGGTGAATCGCCAGAAGGAGTGAATGGTTCATTGGGATCATTTAAATCAGTCACCATGAACTTTAGATAACGTTCATGATTTACCTTGATTTTGTTGGGATTTCCATTCTCGGGTAGCCACAAGTGAGACCAATCCGTCACAAAATAGTTGTGTAGTTGTTCTGACCAGTCTCTTCTTAAAAACAAACCATAAACTTATGGGACATCTAAAACAATAATATCAATCACTTGATGAACTTTAGGGTTAGACGACAATCTTATAAGCACATTTCTTAATTCGCCTATTACTTTAACACTAGTTCGATCAAGCTGGATAATCTTCAAGTTGGATGGTTGAACTTCAGCATTAATCTTTTGAAAAACAGACCAAGGCATTACGTTAGATGACGCACCTTAATCTACTATGCAGTTGTGTACGTTCCTATTGAAAATTTCAAAAGTTAACAAAAATGGAGGGACATTTCTGCAAGTACTAATAGTGGAAGCTTGTTGCTTTTTACTCGCGGCCTCTAAAACTGATTTATCTACATTTGTTACATTATTTACAGGAAGGTATCTTTTATCATGAGGATCAGAAGTAGTTTTGGTGGAGGCCTTCTGAGGAACTTTGGGGTTGTTCTGAACACCTTTGTTACTGCTCGGATTGCCATTTTTGTTGTTCTCTGCAATATTTTGTAGCATTTTTTGCAGAAGAAAAGGGAATTTTAATCATTCATAAACAGAAATGTTAGTCCTAAGCTTCTTTAAATCTTCGACCAAATCATAATTTAAACTTGGGTTTACTGAATTCTGTTTAGTCTCAATCGATTTAGATTGTTTTGGAGGCAAATTCGTAATGATTTCAAAAGAAGGCTTATTTGTTGTCTTGCTCCTAGTATTATAAGGATGCACTGTTTCGAAATTGGCTTGAAAAATGCTATCCGAAAAATGCCCAAAAATGTTCGGAGAAGATTCATCTTCTTCTACTGTCTCTTGTTCATCTACTTCTTCAATAATCTTGGGAGGAATCAAGTTATCGTGTGCTTCTAGAATCGTTTGAATAGAAAATTGCAGGCTTTCTTGATTTAGGCCTTCAGTATTTGAATTAGGTCGATTGGTGGGAAAAGGCTTCCTAAAAGGGGGTTTGTAAGGCCCTTTTCTTGAAGAATATTCTTTAGCCATCCTTTTCAAATCTATAACTTGATTGGAAAGTTTTTGAACAAATTTCTATAAGTTTTCTAAATCTGAGCTTTCAGGTTGAGCTTTGTTTTGGGAAGGCCTAGTAGTGTCTTTTAAGCTGAGGATGTCTTTCTCGATCTGACTGGCCTCTTCGAAGGCTTCTAAAAATGTATCCTTCTTGGATCTCTTTACTCAAATGGATATTCTTTGATGTAAGGATTTCGTATAATATGCGATAATAAGATTCTTGGCAGGCATCGAATCTGTGGGGATTCGGTTCTTTAGTGACAAGAACCTTTGATTAAAGTATTTGATCTTTTATTTGGGGTTCATTCTTAAACTAGAAATCTCCATGACTAGAACTTCAGGAGATTTGTCATTTCTGAACTTCTCAAGAAAACAAGATTCAAATTTCTCCCATGACATGATGGTGTGGGGCTTTGGGAAAAATACCAAGTAGAGGCATTGCCCTCAAAGGTGTAGGGAAACAATCTACAGACTACGTCTTCATGCTCGACACTACAGAGTGTAATGGATAACATAAACTTTTTGATGTGATCTTCAGCGATCTGTTTGGAGTCCGAGTCAAATTTAGGGAGCCATTTTTCTGGGTGTTTGGGTAAAGGATGCTAAGGCCCAGGTATGGCCACTGCATCTTGGTCGAGCCAGGGTCTAGCAGGATTGTTCAAGTTGTCCATAGGTGTGGGTGGTGTCGAAGGCTAGGATGAGGAACTGCCTTCGTCGGAGGATTCTTCTCCAAAAGAAGAAGGAGATGAAGGAGGTGGTGATGGTGGTATACCAGATCCTCCTGCTATAGGAGTGAGGATTGGATATGGAGGGTTTAAAGTAAGGTCAGTGCCTCCAAGTTGTTCTCTGATATCACATAAGTCTAGTGGTTGGTTCAGAGGTTTGTTTTGTTGTCTTATATGAGCTAAGGAACTATGCGTTCTGATGAGAGATTGGCGAACAATCTCTTGTATGTCACCACCCATAGGATTTGGAGTTACTAGTTCAACTGTGATCCGTAGATCGTCATTTGATGTGGTTTTTGTTTGAGGGACAATATTGTCGTCTGAATGACTTCTAGTCACTATAGGTGAGCGGGTAGGTGGTGGAGGAGTCTTATGACCTCCTTGTGCCATTAATAGTTTTCAGGCCCTCCTTCTAGCGCCATTTGTTGACGGGCGAAATTGACCTCTTGTCAACTGGAGGAGTGAATCCGGTCCGGGGTTGTCTACTTAACCCAAGCCATTTGGATTGATACACTCCAACGGGTTTAGAAGCTCCGTTAGCCAATCTAAGTCCTAAGAAAGCAAAAAACAAAACTAAAGAAGATAAAATAACTTAATGAATAACATTCGCTGAAAACTATATACAAATCTAATATATATTTACAGTTTACTAAATAATATTTATAACCTAAGTCTACTTATCGTATGTATAATATATACAAATGACTTTATTTCTAATATATATAACATTTACAAAATGTGAATTTTAATCTAAATCCGCGAAAATCAAATATGGATTGATTTATTAAACAACAACAAAGCTATCATTCAATCTTTTTGATTTATTTTTTTATAATGTTTATAAACAAGAAATGGAATAACAAACTGTCTAATTGAAAACAGAGATAACAAATAGTAGAATATGTTTAGACTGCAGGAAATTTTTGTATTCATTAAACTAATGAAATAAAACTAACAAACTGACATGTTATCGATCCCATATTCATCCTGTGTATAGCATCCAATCTCGTTGTCCGATGAGGCAAACCTACAACAGATCCTACAAATGATTCTCGTAAACGTGAAGAAGTAATGATTGAATCTGAATGATAGAACATATAAGAGATATAGTAACAACAATCTTATAATTTCACAAGTGGCCACATTGAGATAAATCCTGCTGTGAAAACTTGTGTATAAATGTTCAACAAATGATGAAGATAAATCTCTTAATCTGAAGTTTGAACAGAATAATTACTGTATGTTAAATATGGGACATAAAACAAGAATAACATATAAAAAAAATTATCATGCCAATTTGCAATAAACCACGATAGCTAAAGCAATCATAATCTAATTACAAATCAAAATAATTATGACTTGAGTAAAAACACGATATGGAGAAGCTAAAGCTGTGACAAATATCATATTCTATTCAAGTCTGTGAGTCAGAAATCCATAGTTTTTTCCCCAGGCAGAGATGATTTCAAGTTTACAAAATAACATACTTATATAGGTTCCATGAACAAAATGTTTCATATTGATAACATCCAATCTGTTCCAAAAAATGTGGGGGATGCAACCTCCCAGATTTTACTTGATACCAAAAACTAACAGCCTAATCTATTTACTAAAAACATAAAGATGGTATGGCTGGAAGATCCCAACAGTGCTTCATATCTCTTTGAAAATCATGTGTTCCTGTTAACAAATAAAAATAAGAAGATTTTAGATATATTTTCAATTATCAAGACAAGCAATTTGAATTTTTCTAACTAGCTACAGAATCTCACGATTTTGTAGCTAGTTATAATTATAACTAGAATCATGTTTTATTGAATCAAGTAAAACAAATTAAAAAGTAATATATGCAAACAAATCGTGTATCCTAAATTGAGAAAGACAGAATCATACTAAACTTTTAAAAAGATCATACCTCAAATTAAGGGATTCAAACAAATCAAGTAATCTTTGAATTTACTATTGTTGTCATTGCTTCCACGTTCTTAAAAATAACAGACCCTGTAGTTTTTGGGCGTTTGTCTTTGGCTTGAGCTATGGATTGGAGTCTTCTATTCTCCTTTGTTAACGAATCCATCTAGTCTTCCAAATATTTAAGCCGAGACTGTAGTAAAGGCACATCCTTGTAATACTTGTCAATCCAGGATCGACATTCATTACAGTACGGCTGTAGAGACTATGTATTGGCACTGATAGTATTAACAGATGGAGAATCGTCCATTTGACATGTAGGTTCATCATGAAGTTTGATGACAAGAAAAAGAGGATTGTCCTTTAGACATGGTGGCAGGTTGGTAACATAATCGTATGGTCTATCAGGGCAAAGTCCATATGAATATGGATACTCTTTAGCCAAGAACCTTTCAATCTCTGAATCCGAATCCTCACTTACCTCAATTGTATTTTTTATTTTTGCATAGGTTTTGGGTTTGTTTCGAGCACATCGTGAAACCCAACAAGTGACCCTTTTACTCTTATAATTAACATCGATGTTGCCTTTAAGCTTTTTCCCTATGGGTTTTTTAACAGTCTTAACACAACTCTTAGGATACAAATCCGGTTGAGTGTTGGGTTGAGTAGAATCAGGGTAGGTCGATGGTTCCAAATTAGAGACAAGATCACAGGGCATGAGCGAAGGAGGAGAGATGGTAGGTTTCACAAGGGTTTTTGTGATAACAGGCTTGTCAACCTGTCCCAACTCACTATTACCGAAGCCATTTCGTAACACAAAAGCATCCCAACAATCGTTGTTTAATTTCAACTGATGCATAATGATAAGCTTGATTAAACCATGATGGAACAAACTAGAATCAGACTTATGCCTCTTAAACCGCTTTCCCATCTTGTATAGACTTCTAAGGAGGAAATAGGGCATGTTCAGCGAAAAATCAATGAAGATCACAAGAAATCGCAGGTGATACAAGAAAATCAACCCAAATCTCCCTTCACATGTAATAAGTTGTTTCACAATAGGTAACAGATCATGCCATCTAGGTTTTAGAGATGAAATAGGCATACCTCGGTCGCAACTGGCAATTTTCCTTGAGGTGAACAACAATGACCAGGGAACCTCTTCAACCTTTGCGTTCTTGAACCACTTTTTCCCCACAGCTGGTAAACCGGTAGCTTCGCTTATAAAATCTTCAATTACCTCAAGCTCCACGTCTCCTATTTTTGCTCTGCAACCGTCAAATGTCAACGCGAACTCGTGAGAAACTCTCAAAATGAAACCCTCAAACTTTTCAATCAACATGGAAATCAGAGGTAGGGTTTGATAGAAAAAACATAGAACCATAGCCTCGAACAAAACAATGCGGTGACAGTTTGAAATGGTAGGCAGGAGCGTTAATCACCATGCGTGGGAAAGAGATCGTGAAGCCTGAGGCCATACAGAGCAATAATATCACGTTGTACCTCATATGATACCTTGGGATATGGGTAGTGTAAGGATGTAAGTGCTTGTATACCATAGAGCGCATACATTCATGACTTGATTACAAGGTAAAAGTTTCAAATAAACATTGTGTTAAAAAAATTTATGAATCAAACCCCATTACTATTAATCGAATATTGATGAGTGGGAGGGTTTTTTACTTATGTAACCAAGGCATGTTTAAGACCAAGGGGTTATAAACAAGGAAAACAATCATGTTCATAACAAAATACAATAATTCGACAATAGACCATATGAACAGCTATCCTTTGATCAAAAATCGAAACAAAGTGTGAATTCCAACAGCAAGTTTTCATGCTTACAGTCATGAAAACAAAAATCGAAAGGAAGGTATGTAAAAAGCGACAAGTGATAAGTGTCGTTGCTCATGATGAGTAATGAAAATTTAGACATCCTGTGTAGGCAGCTTATAAACAATAGAAATTACACTATTGCTGCCAACAGGTGTTTGGCATTAATATTGGCCATGGATTCCATTAGCAGATTTTTCACACTGAGGATGGCTTGTATGGCCTTCAACATGGTTGAAAAAGTTAAATAAATACATTGATATATTGTTGAATATTCTTGGGGTCAAAAGCCTTGAACTAGTCCTCATACCAACACATGAGTCCTTCTAGGGGCTCTTTATAGGAATATGAGTGGCATACATGTTTCATGGGTATGTTTTGTGGACTAGAAATGGGTTTGGACCATGCCACATAATTAAGAGAATAAAAAATGTCCTTAAGCGCAAATTGAACCTTATTGAGTTCAAGCTCAATGAACAAATGGTAGACATAGTGACATGAGCCCTCAATGGGTGGTATTTTCCTTGAGAGATCAATATAGGTGTCATTAAGATGTTTCACACGCAATGGATGGTATTGAGGCCTTGACCATAGTCATGGTATGGAAAAAAAATCCTTAGTTCCTTGTCATTGGTTGGGGGAGGGAAACAACATCCTCAAGCCATAAATATAGCTTCTCTAGTTCAAGCATACGGAACATATCTTCATAAAAACATAGAGGAGAATGGATTGTTTGTGGGGCCTTGACCATCATCAAAGATTGAAAAATAATTTCTTAGGATCTCGTTGAAGCTTCTCAAGATCAAGGGGTGAGTGTCATCTAATGAAGCTTTCTCATGACATGTTAGTGGCAATGCAAACATGGAAAAATAACAATATGTTAACTTGGAGATATTATTTAAGGTACTTTTACAATGAATTTGAATATGGTGTAAAAATATGAAACATAGGAGATTGAATTAGATTTTATAATATACAATTTTTTGTTGGATGTGGAGCCTGCTTATGTTCCTGATTCAGAGGTCTTTGTTTTCAGTTGTGTTTATACCCCGTGAAGAATTTACAGCGCGAAATAATGTACACTCCTCCATGTGAGAGAGTGTAGTGGGGGGTTACCCCCCCTGTGGGGTCCAGGCGAAAGCGGGCCCCCGGCAGGGGTTCGGGGGTGAAGTCCCCGAAGGAAAAATTTCCTTGTAAATGTATATTGTATTTTCATAGTAAATATGGACCATTCATTTTAATTTCATAGATCTGAGGGTAGAATTTATCTTAGGGTTTTTTTCCCTAGAAGGAAACCCTGTTTTATGAGGGAAATGTATTGCAGCTATGTATCATTGTGAATATTGTATTCTGAGTGAGGAGACTGTGATAGAATGAAGAGGAAGTTACAGTGGGTGTGTTTTAGGTTGTATCCCCTCATATGTTGGACAATAATAAAGGAAGGACCTAGAAATTTCTCTGGTGGATGTTTCCCACACTGGGTGAACCACATATATTTGTGTCTCTATTGTATTGTTTATCTTCTGTGTTTTATTTCCACATTTGTTTTATTTTATTTCTTCGTGATCCTATTTTTCTAACAACTGGTATCAGAGAGAAAGGTAGCTCACAGGAAAAGAGGATTCCTAGTTCAAGTGGGAGCAATGACAGAAGATGGAAATTTTAGGGTCGATAATTTTAACGACCAAAACTACCAGTTATGGAAGATGCAGAGGGGATATTATTTATATCAGAAGAATCTATTCCTACCATTAGGTGGAATAGAAAAGAAGTGGATGACCATGAAGGATGAAGAATGGGAGGTTATTTATATAAAGGCACTAGGAACGATACGGTTGATCGTGGAAGCGTCGATGGCTTTAAATATTTCAAAAGAAAAGACAACAAAGGAGCTGATGGACACATTGAATAAACTGTATGAAAAACCCTCAGTGTCCAATAAGGTATTTCTAATGAAAGGATTATTTAATATGAATATGTCAGAAGGTGGGTCCATTGTATATATTTTAAATGAATTTAATACGGTTACTAATAAACTAATCTCTGTAAAAGTGGACTTTGATGATGAGGCCATGGCTCTTCTAATCTTGTGCTCATTACCAGAAAGATGGAACAGTTTGGTCATGGTTGTAAGTAACTCTTTCTCTAGTTCAAACACTTTAAAATTTGATTTTGTTGTTGGTGTTATCCTTAGCGAGTATATGCAATGTAAAAACACATGTGAGACATCAGGTAATGCGTTAAAAATGGAGAACATGGGAAGAAAAAAGGATAGAGGATAGGGCTTAGGGAACCGTGGGGATTCTAAGAAGGGAAGATCCAAATCCAGACTAGGAAAGATAGAGTGTTGGAATTGTGGGAATAAAGAACATCTGAAGAAAGTGTAAATGTGTTGAACCTGCAGAGAATAGATATAGATAAACAATAATACACACATTTGCAAAGAGAATTGGAGAAACAATAAGAAGGAGAGAAAGAATGGAAGAATTCTCATTAACTGTTGTGAATAATGAATAATTTACACATGATATACTTTGTATAACTAAATGAGTTCGAATTGAGGTGAACCAATGCACCATAGTGGCGGTCTAGAGTGATTTGGACATACACCAGTAGTTATAGGAGTGAACTTCCACCTATTTTAGTCTCTCAGGCAGTTACGGGAGTGAACTGCCACCCAGTTGAGTTAACTAGTCAACTAGTCTTCAGTTAACTGACTGAACAGAGAGTAGTGAGGAGTTAACTCAGGGAATCAAGGCTAATGCGCCACTCTGGTGATGATACCAAGGAAAGGTCGAATTAGCATGGTGATGATCCCAATGCAACATCTAAACTCAACTCAACTAGTCAAACTGAAGTGTCAATTGAAAGAGAATATTCTCCAAGTGGAATATTCTCCCCTAAAATATAGGAGACTGGATAATGATTAATTATGAATAATAAACAAGGAATAAACTTAAGAAAAAGAAATTCTATGTTTGTGTGAAGTAACTCCAACACCCTCCCTGAACATCACTATGGTGAAAATAAAGATTGGGTCCCAGCAACGAGGCCATGTTAGGTACCCAAGTACAAAAGACACACTGAAAATAAAGTGAGGAAAGAGGGAAAATCTCATGGGAAAAACCCCCCCTCCAGGTACAATGTATGTAAAAAGAATAACTACAGTTGCTAGACAACTGTGTCCTTCACTCCAAGATGACCTCACAAAGAATGGAATTTCTGCTCAGTGAAGGTCTTGGTGAAAATGTTTGTTGTTTGTTATGTTGAAGGATAGAAATGTAATTCGATGATCCCCTCGTGTACTAAGTCTCGGATGTAGTGCATGTGGATCTCGATGTGCTTCGTCCACTGCCTCCAAACTAGATCTCTACAAAACTTTAGAGTGCTCTGGTTGTCACACTAGATGACAATCAACTGATGAAACTGAATGCCCAACTCAGTGAGAAAATGTTGTAGCCAGATAGCCTGAATGGTTATGTTAACTACCCCTCTGTACTCTGCCTCAGCTAAAGATAGAGAAATGGCATCTTTCTTCTTGCTCGACCAACAGATAGGCCCAGAACCAAGACTGGGTGAGTAACCATATGCGGACTTGCGATCAATGCTATCGCCAACCCAGTCGGAATCAGTAAACCCAATGATATATAATGTAGAGTCTACTGCATAATGAATCCCAAAGGTGATGGTGCCCTGTACGTATCAAAGAATATGCTTTGCAGCTTTCCAATGTATCTCATGCGGCTCCTGCATGAACCTAGAAACTACGCCAACTGCATATGAGAGGTCTGGTCTAGAGTGTGTGAGATACAACAATCTCCCCACTAGTCATTTGTACAGTGTTCTATCAACCAGTGGAGTCTCCCCACCATCCTCAAGTTTGACTCCTGATAGGAAAGGATTCGGAGTAGACTTGCAGGATGTGAAATCTCTCAAGGATATCTCGTGCATACTTGGCTTGAGACAGTTTGATGCCTGATGCATCCTGACTGATCTCAAGTCCAAGGAAGAAGTGTAGCGGACCCATGTCCATCAATAAAATCCTGTCATGAAGAATCCTCTTGACTACAGCAATCATTGAAGTTGAGAAATCGGTGATCAGCAAATCATCGACATACATAACTAAAAGTAGAAGTGAATCAACCTTCTTGAGCATGTGTATATTCAGGTTTGATTTACAACGTAAAAAGTTCTGTGACAACAGGTAGGAGTCCATCTTGGCATACCATGCCCTCGGAGCCTATTTGAGTCCATAACGTGACTTCTTCAGTCGACAGACCAAAGATGAGTCCTGAATATATCCCTGGGGATTCTCCATGTAGATATCCTCAGAGAGATCACCATGAATAAATGCATTCTTCATGTCCATATGACGGGCTTCCCATCCCTTGGTTGTCGCAATGGAAAGTGCCAATCGTATGGAATCCATATTCACTACTGGAGCGAAGGTCTCATCATAGTCAATACCATGAACCTGCTGAAATCATTTGGCGACAAGCCTGGCTTTGTATCTGTTGATCTGTCCATCTGCTACACTCTTGGTCCTGTAGACCCATCTGCATCTGACAAGTTTCCTCCCAGAAGGAAGGGGGACCAGATCCCAAGTCTGGTTCTCGAGGAGGGAGTTGTACTCCTTCTGCATGGCATATTCCCAAAAGGGATTTCTAGCAGCCTCACCATAACACTGTGGATCTGAAGACTGAATCAAGAAAAGATTCCTGGAAGGTAATGGTTCAGTGGAAGTGAGTGAAATAGGAGGCTCCTTGAAATTAGATTGAGTTCTCCTAGTATCGTCTGGATCACCAACGAGATCCCCTGCATCCTGAAGAGTAGTTTGTGCCCACTTAAGCCTCTACTCTGGCTCTACCACTACATATGGATGCTCTGACTCTGCATCTAACTATATTGGCTCTGACTTTGAATCTGAATCACCTGAGTCCTCTGAATCATAACTCTCATCTGAAGAAGAGTTGTCATGTGCATGCTCATCATCTCGGGCAGGTGGAAGAGTGAAGGTGTCTGCATGCGGCTATTGAGGTACATGCGAGACACGTTCCTCGAATTGGAAACTACGCTCAATGATGATCTAGTCTAAGGAAAGATCAATAAGATGATATCCCTTCACACCGTCAAGGTATCCAACAACAATTCACTCAGTTCTCTGTGGATCAAGTGCCTTCCTATTTTCAGAGGGAATCTGGGCCCATGCGCGAGAACCAAAAATGCGAAAGTGGGTCACTTTTGGTTTGAGGTTTCTCCAAGCCTTGTAGGGGGTCTTATCCTTGACATATCTATGGGGAGATCTGTTTTGGATGTATGTTGTACAGTTAAGTGCTTCAGCCCATAGTCTCTGCGGTAGTGACTTTGCATGCAACATGCAAGATGCCATCTCCTTTAGAGATCTATTTTTTCACTTAGCAACTCCATTTTGCTGCGAAGTGTAGGAAAATGTATGTTGCAGCTGAATCCCTACATCATGGAAAAGATTATGGATCTCATGATTTACATATTCTCCCCGGTTATCAGTTCATAGGACTTTTATCTTCTTTCCGGATTGTGTCTCAACCAAAGATTTGAAATCTTTGAGGTGTTGAAAGACCTCAGATTTTTGCCTGAGAAAGTAGATCCATGTAAAACATGAGAAATCGTCAACAAAAATGAGAACAAACCTTTATTTGTTGATCTATGGATGTGGAAAAGGACCCATGAGGTCACTGTGGATTAGATCTAAAGGTGCGAAACCTCACTGAGACTTTCCCTTGTCAAATTTCTCTTGAGGGTGTTTTCCGAGAACACATCCCTCACATACTCCCTTGGAGAAATGGATGTCTAGTAGACCATCCACTAATATATGCTTTATAAGCTGTTGCATGTATCTGAAATTCAAATGTCCAAACCTTTTGTGCCATATCCTACTACTTTCATCAGCATGAGTAAGCAGTAAAGCATAATCAGGTTTATTGAATTCATAAAATGTATACAATGTAGACTGATGATTTACATCACCAGTTGTAACCTTGGATTTTGTTTGCATGTCATAGATTTCCACGACATTTGGTGTGAATACAAATCTCTTTTCAGTGTTGGAATTCGTCATCTAATACATTTAGAGAAGGTTGACAGAAAGCTTGGGAACATGCAGCACATTCTCAAAACTTTCGTTGGTGAGTTCAATCCTTCCTTTGTCGGTGACTTCGACAGAAGCGTTGTTCCCCATCAGAATGAGAGGACCTTTGCATGCATCCAAAGAAGAATATATTGCTTTTGAGGAATCCATGTGATGTGATGCTCCTGAATCTACAATCCAAGCATCAGGAGAGGAGTTGATGGAAATCAAGGCATGGCTAGAATTGTCTTTCTTGGAATTCAGATCTTCTAGCTTCTTCTTCTTTTCACCCTCGGGGATGCGATCTCTAAGGTTGTTTTTATGAAGTATCTGAGACATCAGATATTTTTTTTTTTCATGCATGCAGATTCCGAATGGAATCCTTTGTGATAGTATGTGCATTTCTCTCATTTTCTTCCCTTTTCTCCTTTGGATCCGGAGGCATCGGTGAAGGGTTTTGTGTACCCTTCCCTCTTCGTATGTGCATGATACTTCCTCTTATCTTTATCTTTAGATTTCTAATATTTGTGGCTGCCATCATGAACTGTGAGTGCATGTGCCCTTGGGCCTTTGATTGCACCCAAGTTGATGAGCTTGGTTTGCTCTTGTGTCAAGAATTCGATAAAGTCCTCAAGAGAAGGCATCTTCCAGGTGGCTCCAGAGGGGAATCTGATAGTATGGAATGTAGATACGATTACAAAAAATTTAGTACCAATCTTGGAGAGAATGGTGAGAACCATTTGTTTCTCCTCTACCGATTTATCAACCCCGCAAGCTTTGAGTTGCGACAATAAATCCTTGAATTTTGTAAAGAAATCTTGGATATTGTCGAAGATTTTTGGATCCAATGTGAGAGGCTCCACCTCTAGCATGTGTCCCCTCATATCATAATTTTTACCAAATATCCCTTCCAATATTTTCTAGGCTTCATTGGGAGTCTTACAGGAAGATATGTGAAAAAGGAGATCGGGAGAGATAAGACTTCAAATTGTTCTGAGTGCCTCATCCATGCGATTTAAGTACTTGGATTTTTCTATGGCTGATGTTGGTTCTGTATTTGTATTCATGGTTAACCTATACAACCCTCTATATCAGAGATGTATTTCTATTTTCTCCTTCCATGCAAAATAGTTGTAAGGTGTAAGAATGAATTCTTTTTGGAATTCCATCTTTCCGTTGTCTTCAATCTTTTGTACCTGCAAAACATTTTGGTGTAGATTTTTCCTAGCAGTCCATCGGCTCTGATACCATGTAAATGTTTTGAACCTACAGAGAATAGATCTAGATAAAAAATAATACAAACATTTGCAGAGAGAATTGGATAAAGAATAAGAAGGAGAGAAAGAATGGAAGAATTCTCATTAACCGTTGTGAATAATGAATAATTTACACATGATATACTCTATATAACTCAATGAGTTCGACTCGAGGTGAACCAATGCACCATAGTGGTGGGATAGAGTGATTTTTACACACACCAGTAGTTACAGGAGTGAACTGCCACCTATTCTAGTCTCTCAGGCAGTTACGTGAGTGAATTGCCACCTAGTTGAGTTAACTAGTCAACTATTCTTCAGTTAACTGACTGAACAGAGAGTAGTGAGGAGTTAAATCAGGTAATCAAGGCTAATGTGCCACTCTAGTGATGATACCAAGGAAATGTCGAATTGGCATGGTGATGATCCCAATGCAACATCTAAACTCAACTCAACTAGTCAAATTGAAGTGTCAACTGAAAGAGAATATTCTCTAGGTGGAATATTCTCCCCTAAAATATAGGAGACTGGATAATGACTAATTATAAATAATAAACAAGGAATAACCTTAGGAAAAATAAATCCTAGGTGTGTGTGAAGTAACTCCAACAGAAAGACTGCAAAGCTCCAAAGAAACAAAGAGATGGACAACGGGAGAAAAATCAGGAAGCAAATGTAACAGGTGATGTGTTACAAGATGATTTGATTCTTTCTGTAGATAATATTTATGAATATTGGGTAGTATATTTAGGGGCTTCATTTCATGCCACACCCCATAGGAAACATTTTCTAGATTACGTTCGAGGTGATTTTGGACAAGTTCATTTGGGTGATGATGCACCATGCAAAATTGTTGGAATGGGAAAGTTAAAAATAAATCAAAGGAATGGAAACCAATGGTTGTTGAAAGAGGTAATACATGTTCCATATCTAAGGAAAAATATAATTTCAACAGGTCAATTGGAAAGTGATGGTTGTATATCCATATTTACATATAATATGTGGAAGGTCACCAAAGGATCACTAGTGATAGGAAAAGGAGAGATGGTAGGTACATTGTATTTATGTACTGTTAATACTAACTCTTCTATCTCTTTAGCTTCTACAGGAGTGGATACAACATTGTGGCACCATAGGATTGGACACATGAGTGAGAAGGGGATGCAGATACTTCAAAAAAGAAATTTGTCGCCAGATCATAAAAAAATTGATTTGGACTTCTTTGAGCATTGTATTTATGGAAAACAGAAGAGAGTAAGATTTCTCAAAGTTGGAATAGAAAATAAGAGTGAAAGGTTAGAGCTTGTGCATACATACAGATGTATGGGGACCATCTAAGGTATCATCTCTTGGTGGTTGTCGTTATTATGTTACTTTTATTGATGATGCAACTAGAAAAACTTGGGTTTATTGCATTCGACAAAAATATGAAGTGTCTTAGATCATACAATGGAGATGAATATTGCAGTAATGAATTTGATGATTATTTTTCATACCATGGGATTCGTAGAGAGAAGACAGTTCCAGGAACACCACAAGAAAATGGTGTGTCATAAACGATAAACAAGACAATCGTGGAGTGTGCAAGGAGTATGAGATTGCATGTTATTTTTCCCTTAAAGTTATAGGAAGATGTTGTAGATACTTCTATTTACTTAATAAATAGAGGACCTTCAAGCTCTTTGGATGGTGGAATTCTAGAGGAGGCATGGACAGGTAAAAAGGTAAACAATTCTTTTTTGAAGACTTTCGGTTGTGAAGCATTTGTCTATATTGATAAAGAAAATAGAACAAAGATTGAGGTAAAATCTAAGAAGTGCACATTTATTGGATATGGTGTTAATGATTTTGGTTATTGCTTATGGGATTATGAAAATCAAAAAATCGTTAGGAGTAGATATGTCATATTCAATGAGAAGGTCATGTACAATATCGATTGCAGAGAAAGATACACGAAAAAAGAAAAACCAAAATACATAGTGCTTGATGAGATCACTGGAAATAAAATTCCAAAGGTACCAGAAAATCAAAATGTACAACAACAAGAGCATAAGGTACCTCAAACTCCTACAAGTGTTGTTAGAATATCTACCAGGTTTAGTAGAGCCCCTGAATGATACTCTCCTTCATTGTATTATTTATTGTTTATTGATTCTGGTGAACTAGAATGTTATGAAGAGGCAATGCAGGTAGACATCAAAAAGAAGTGCGAGAAAGGCATGAAAGAGGAAATGGACTACTTGGTAAATATCCAGACTTGGGATTTGGTTTAGTTTCCTGCAGAAAAAAGAGCAGTGCAGAATAAATTGGCTTACAAGTTGAAAGAAGAATATGGAGGAAAAAAGTGATACAAGGCTAGACTTGTTGTAAACGGGTTTGCTCAAAAGAAAGGTATAGATTTTGATGAAATGTTTTCTCCTGTTGTTAAAATGACTTCAATTAGAACTATTTTAAGTCTTGTGGCAGTAGAATATTTACATCTTGAACAATTAGATATAAAAACAAATTTTCTCCATGGGGATTTGGAGGAAGAGATTTATATGCAACAGCGACAGGGATATGAGGTCAAAGGGAAGGATAATTTAGTATGCAAGTTGAAGAAGAGCTTGTATGGACTAAAGCAAGCTCCAAGGTAGTGGTATTTGAATTTTGATAGGTTTATGATAGAACAAGGTTATAGTAGATGTCATTCTGATCACTATGTTTATTTTAAAAGGCTAGAAAATGGAAGATATATTATCTTGTTATTGTATGTAGATGACATGCTTGTTGTAGGGTCTAATATGCAGGATATAAATGTGCTCAAGAAGAAATTATCTAATTCATTTGCGATGAAGGATTTGGGTGCTGCAAAGAAAATCCTTGGTATGAGAATAACATGAGACAAGAAAAATCACAAATTGACATTGTCTCAGGGTGAGTATATAGAGAAGGCGTTGGAGAGGTTTAGAATTCAAAATGAAAAACTATTTAGTACACCTTTTGCCAGCCATTTAAAATTAACGAAGGAAATGTGTCCCAAGACATAGGAGGATATAGAATACATGTCCCAGGTCCCGTATTCATAAACATTTGGCAACTTAATGTATGTGATGGTTTCAAAAGAAAAAATATTGCACATGTTGTGGGTGTTGTGAGAAGGTATATGAACAATCCAAGTAAATAACATTGGGAGTCAATAAAGTGGATCCTCAATTATTTGAGAGGCACTTCTACTCATGCATTATGTTTTGGAGGTTCAAACACTATTCTACAGGGATATGTTGATTCAGATATGGAAGGTGATAAAGATAGAAGAAGGAGCACCATAGGGTATGTTTTTACTATGGGTGTAACATCAATAAGTTGGATTTCGAAACTGCAAAGGGTTGTTGCACTTTCAACAACAGAGGGAAAGTAAGTTCTTATTACAGAGGCTAGTAAAGAGATGATTTGGTTACAGAGGTTTATGGAGGAATTGGGAAAGAAGCAAGAGAATAGCAGGTTGTACTGTGAAATTGAGAGTTCCATTCATCTTTCAAAGAAATTAGCCTTCCATTTGAATACTAAGTATATACAACTGAGGTACCATTTCATACAATCCGTCTTGGAAGATGGACATTTGAATTTGGAAAAGATGCACACTAGCCTGAATACTGCAGTCATGTTAACAAAGGGAGTAACCAGGGAGAAATTGAGTTCCTAATCAGTTTCAGTTGGTCTTCAAGCATGAATATGAAGATGAGAAATTTTCCAAGTCCAAGAAGGATCATAGTCTAGTAGATACAACAACGGTGAAGTTGTTGAGATCAGTCTCCAAGTGGGATATTGTTGGTTGTGGATCTTGATTATCTTCTTGATATAGAGGTATTTGTTTTCAATCATGTTTATACCCCATGAGGACTTTACAACCTAGAAGAATGTACACTCTTCCATGTAGGGGATTTCAGGGGGGGTTACCCCTCCTGCGGGGTGCGGGGGCAATCCACCCCCCGAAAAAAAAAAATCCTTGTAAATGTATATTATAATTTCATGGTAAATCTGGACAATTGATTATAAGGTCGCAGATCTGACAATAAACGTTATGTTAGGGTTTTTTTCCCTAGAAGGAAACCCTCTTTCATTAGGGAAATGTATTGTGGTTATGTATCATTGTGAATATTGTATTTAGAGTGAGGAGACTATTATAGAAAGAAGAGGAAGTTACATCGGGTTTTTTGTAGGTTGTATCTCGTCATTTGTTGGATAATAAGAAAGGAAGGAACTGGAAATTTCTCTGGTGGACGTAGCCCACAGTAGGTGAACCACGTATATATGTGTCACTATTGTATTGTGTATCTTCTGTGTTTTGTTTCCGCATTTGTTTTATTTTATTTCTCCGCCATCATGTTTTTCTAACACTTTTATTCATAGAAATTGTGAATTACTATGTGAAATTTGATTTTTTCTAACATTGGTATGTTATTTTTCCAACAAAATATAAGGTATATGTATTTTTTCATGCAGGTGTTAAGTACCTTAATGATGGAATTTCATTCCAAAAAACTTGTATAATTGTAGAGAACCCATTTTTCTAGTGCGGTGTATTTTTTGGAAATTTATAATATTATTTTTATACTTTTTAAAATTATGAAAGTCAATATTCCCTTGAAATTATATCGCCTTTTGTTCGTCTAGGATAAGAGGGTCTTAACATTACCAAAGGAATTTATTTAAATTTAGATTATAGATATCAGTCTTCTCTATTGCGGCATATAACTTACTTTATAAATGGTTAAGCTGACAAAAAATTATAACATAAATAATAGTGGTATTTATTCTAGGATTTTGTTATATGCGTAGACAAAAATAAATTAAAAATAGTAAACAATATTAATTAAAAAAAAAAAAAACATATTTGGAATCTGCATACACGACTCTATCTATGTATCTAGTTTCATCAACAACTAATTTTTGTATCCTATAGAAAAATAACGTAAAAAACAGAGATATAGAGAGGTATTCACAAAAATGAAGGTTTTATCTATTTGCAGACTGAACCACTAGGTTTGTCATGCTGAACATAAATCTAAGGAAACTAAGTTAGCATACATGTATGCTAAAGTTTTCAATCCCACCCAAAACAAATTGAATTCAAAAGAACATACACATGCTCTAGGAATGTGCACACGTTCCTAAAGCGCTTGCACATTCCTAAAGCACATTTGTGTTCCTAAAATGCATGTGCGTTATTAAGAAAAGGAACACACATGTGTTCCTATCAACACTACATAAATCTCTCTCTCTCTCTCCCCCTCCTACCCCTCTCTCTCTCTCTCTCTTTACCCCACTCACTCTCTCTCTCTTCTCTCCACATTCCTCCCACCCTCCAATTCCCTCCCTCCCTCCCTACCTCCCTCCCTCACTTCCACCCACACTCTATCTCTCCCTCCCTCGATCCC
>ML777871.1:1388498-1400466 GCA_009831015.1 Picea engelmannii
CCCTCTCCATTTATCGTATTCTCTCCCTCTCTCTATCTATCACTCTCTCTCTCCTCCTTTCCCTTTCTCAAATTCTCTCCCTCTCTCTATCTATCACTCTCTCTATCTCGCACTCCCTTGTTAGAATGTGCTCATGTTACCATAGACAATAACACTATTGTCACCCAACCATAGGCCAAAGCCACCCTCTGAGCACCTTGACCTTGATAGAGAGAAGAATCCTGGTAGCAATCCAATAGCCAAGCAAGGCTAATGCATCAAGCAAGAAGTAACCAAAGTTGATCACAGAGCCCAACCCAAAACTGGTGCAACACCTTCTCTAGGATGTACACACAAGACTACCAGACTGCAGTGCACACAAGTGACTTGTTGTAATTCTAAGAAGTGTGTCAACTGAGAGACCAGTGCCCTGTATTTATAGTAATCCTGGAAAACTGTCTGGGCCGACTTCTCATTCTGGGTACTAATTAATTCATATTAATTATCTCTCTCAGCCAACATCTCTTCTAGGGTTACGTTCATTTATTTTCTTTCTTTTGGAACATCCTAACTTTGTCAAATGTCACAATGGAGGTTCATACCTCCCAAAGCTACCATAATATCAACACTCCCTTCTAGCTAGGGAGGTATAACTGATAATGGTCTTGAGCACACACAGACCATTCAAATGGTAGCATCACGAGCACCGTCATTATTATCCAACTGGATAATCTCCATGACAACTGGTACAATATCAATTGATAGAACACAACTATGTTTATCCATGGTAGTACACAACTAACCAAACCATGACACATAGTCACAAACAGTGGAACATATCCACCACAGTAGCATATCTCTACTGTCTGGAGACATGCAGTCTCCATAACAATCATCTGATATCGACCTGCAAAGAAAATTATTCTTATGATATAAACTGAATCATCTGGGCCATTCTTTCACTCACATCTATGATATCTGAAAGAGCATCTTCCCTCAAAGTAAAACATCAATGATGGGCTATCTAGACTATTCTTCTCAAGCAAGGAAGAATAAATGTCTTGATTTCTGAGCTTGGACCATTCCCCACCCTGGGCCATTCCTCCGTCACTAAACAAATTACAACCTGGAGAGAATGAGTCTGCCCTAAGGAATGCATGTCCTTGATTGTTGAACCTGGACCATTCCTCCGACACTAAACAAAGTACAGCCTGGAGAGAATGAATCCACCCTAAGGAATGACTGTCAAGACCATTTCCAAAGGAAATGACTGTCCTGCACCAACCTCCAAACGGACCATTCCCCATGTTAACCACAGTGGGAAATCATTGTTTGGCGAGGAGGGTCAGTCTTCTTGAGTAACCCTCAAGAAGAGATACTGCCCTATACCATTCCCCATTTTAACCAAAATGAGAAATCGTTGTCTATGGTACATCAGTAATCCATTGAACCATTTTCATTACAAAAATGACCATTCGATCTGGACCATTTTCCGAACTGGAAAATGCATGTCCGTCCGAAATCTCAAACCACTTTCTGAAATGGAAAGGAACTACCCAAGATGGACCATTTTTCAAACTTGAAAATGACTGTCCTCAATTCAATAATATGTCAGTGCTCCCTCCCAACCTGGAGAGTCATTTCTTCCCTTTCAACTAAGGGAGTTATTTCCACGATCCCCAATTTGTCTCGGAAATATGCAAACTTTATTCTAGACAAAAGCTTTATCGGGATATCTATTGTCTGCTCATCTGTGGGGATATACTGGAGCTTTACTTCTCCTTCCTGGACTTTATCTTGAATAAATTAGTATTTGATCTCAATATGTTTCGACCTCTCGTGAAACACTGGATGTTCTGATAACCTTATACAACTCTGATTGTCACAGTGTATTATGGTCGAATCTAGAACCTGATCAAATAAATCAGAGATTAGCTTTCTCAACCATATGGCTTTTGCGCATGCCTCACATGCTACGATATATTCTTCTTTTGTTGTGTTGAGTGCGACAGACCTATGTTTCCTGCTGCCCCAAGATATCATAGCGGAGCCCAAGATGAAAAAAAATCCTGAAGTACTCTTTTTGTCTTCTGCACTTCCTACCCAATCTGAATCTATGAATCCATGAAGATGAATATCACTAGATGCAGTATATCTTAAACCATATTTTAGTGTTCCATGAATATATCTTAGAACATGCTTTCCAGCTATCCAATTCTCATGTCTAGGTTCCACCTGAAACTAGCTTAGTGTGTTTATGGCAAAGCAAATGTCTGGTCGAGTATTTACCAAATACAGCAATGACCCAACCAATTTTCGATATAGTGATGGGTCTACTAGATCAGAATCTGAATCTCTTACTTTTCTTATATCTGTAGTCATATGAGTGTCCATGGATTTGCAATCCATCATTCCAAACTTCTGAAGAATCTTTATTGCATACTTTCCTTGTCCAAGGAATACTTCACCATGCTTCTGCCATACTTCTAGTCCCGAGTAATAATGCATGAGAACAAGATCTTTCATATCAAACTCAGAAGCTAGTTCCCTTTTGCACTGGTTGATGAGAGACTCTTCACCTATTAGGAATAGGTCGTCAACATATAGTAGTAGAATCACAGGTGCATTGTTCATGACTTTGTAGTAAAGGTTTGGATCTGCATGACTTTTGGAGAAGCCAAGTCTTGTTAGATAGTTGTCTATTCTGACATACCAAGATCTTGGAACTTTCTTGAGTCCATATAAGGATTTCTTTAGTCTGCAAACATGAGTGTCTTTGGAATGTACTTCAAACCCTTGAGGTTGTTCAATATATACTTCTTCTTCTATTGCTCCATTGAGGAAAGTTGTCTTTACATCCATCTGATGTAAACTCCATCCCATGGAAGCAACAAGAGATATGATATCTCTAATGGAAGTATATATAGCAACCGCAGAAAATGTTTTGTCGTAGTCTTCTCCCTCCTTCTAGGAGAACCCCCTAGCTATGAATCTTTCCTTGTATTCATGCACGCCTCCATCTGCTGCATGTTTGATCTTATATACCCATTTTGAAGTTACCACCGATTTTTCTTTAGGTCTAGGCACAATTTCCCATACATCATTTTTCATGATGGATTGGTGTTCTTCTGTCATAGCTTCTTTCCATTGTTTCTTTTGAACTACTTCTTCAAACATGGTAGGTTCTTCATCTAGAATCTTTGTCATACATGTTGCATAGCTTGAGAATATTTTAGGCTTCTTACTTTTTATGAAGGTCCCATCTGGGGCCTTAAGTCTTTCTTCTTCTTGTAAGGTATATTCAAGCCAAGATGGTCATTTCTTGGTCTTAGGTATGGTGTCTGAATCAATGGTATCACATGATTGCATTGGATGATCAATTTGTTCCTTCTCTTCATTTTGAATTTCGGGAAGACATGTGCCTTCTTCAATAGGCTCTTCATACTCTTCTTCTTCTATAGTTTCTTCTATGGATTTATTGAAAGCCATGTTTTCATTGAAGGTCATGTCTCTGCTGACTTCCATATTATGTTGTTCTGGGATATAGATTCTATAGGCTTTGGATGGTTCACTATAACCCACGAATATGTGCTTCTTTCCTGAGGGTTCTAATTTATTCCTTTTGTCCTTGGGAATGTGAGAGTAAACAGGACATCCAAAGATTCTTAGGTTTTCCACATTAGGTTTCTTACCTAAAAATGCTTCTTCTGGAGTCCTGTCCTTTAATATGCGGTGAGGAATTCTGTTCTGAACATATATTGTTGTCATGGCTGCTTCTCCCCATAAAAACATGGATAAACCTTGATCATTTAATAGTACCTTCATGGTTTCTTCAATGGATATGTTCTTCCTTTCTGCTACACTATTTTGTTGAGGATTATGAGGAACGGTCAGCTCCCTCCTAATCCCTATCAATTTTCATAATGCAATGAATTCCTTTTGATGTGTACTCTCCTCCATTATCTCTTCTTTGAATTCTTGAAACTTGCTAAATAATTCGTCCTTTGTATTCAGAAGATATAACAGGGTCTTTCTTGAGTAATCATCTATAAAGGTTACGTATTAAAGAGAACCTCCTATAGATTTGACTAGCATCGGACCACAAACATCTGAGTGTATTAGATCTAGAATCTCCTTAGATCTATTGTTGCTACTTAGAAATGGCTTCTTGATCTTCTTTCTAAGAGCACATCCTTTGAAAATTCCTTCATGTGTAGACTGCAATTATGGTATTCCTTCAACCATCTTTTTTATAAAACTTAATGCTTGATAGTTAATGTGAGCGTGCCTTCTATACCAAATTTCATTGGGATTGACTTCATCATGTACAAGAGCTTCTCCATTCTGTTCTAGTAGTCTATATAGATTTCCTTCACGGGTTCCAATAACCCCAACATTCTCTATGCTGGAGTCTTTATGCCGAGATAACACTTTTCCATCTACGAAAGCTATTATCTTTCCTTTGTCTTCTAAGAAAGATATGGATACAAGATTCTTTTCTAAACCAAGTACATATAAAACATTGCTTAAATCAACATTGTAACTTTTTTTCAACTTGATGGAGGCTTGTCCAAATCCTTCCACTAGGTAAGTGATTTTGTCTCCAAGCTCTACCTTGTACGATGTCTTCTTCTCATTTAGATTTGAGAGTCTGGCTTGATCTCCCATCGTATGCCTCGAATCTCCACTATCAATTATCCACATGTAATCTTTAATCGTTCCTATAAGTGTTGAGTAGTGTAGAAGACTGGTCTTTTCAATCATGACTTCGGTTGACTGGTGAATGGTCATGCCTTGATCCAAAACTTCAAATTTGATTTTTTTGTCTTCTGAGAGTTCCAAGAGGTGCACTGAACTATAGCGCACTTGAATAACTTCTCCTTGAGCAATATTCTCCATCACAAGGTGCTAGATCTAGGTTTTAGGGTTTCTGCAACTGCTCTTGCTAGTAACCCTAGCAGCAGTGTCTTGGAAGCTACTCCTGCTAGTAACCCTAGCGGTAGTGTCTTGGAAGTTGCTCCTGCTAGTAACCCTAGCGGAATTTCTTCAGTGAGCTTAGTATCCTAATGGCTATGCTTCCTTCCGACGTTTAGACTGAATGAAGGAGGTGTGGGCCCATAACCGGTTAGAATGTGCTCGTTTTACCATAGAAAATATCACTATTGTCACCCAACCATAGGCCAAATCCACCCTCCAAGCACCTTGACCTTGACAGAGAGAAGAATCATGGTAGAAATACAATAGCCAAGCAAGGCTAATTCATCAAGAAATAAGTAACCAAAGTTGATCAGAGATTCCAACCCAAAACTGGCACAACACCTTCTCTAGGACTTGTGCACAAGACTGCCAGACTGCAGTGCACACAATTGACTTACCAACAGGCTATCATGCACCTAAAATGGAGATCGTAAGAAAAAGTTATGATCTCGAGAAGTTGATGTATCGACTTACCCCAAAGGGGCCCACATGAGTTTTGTTTCTTCATCTCCTAGGGTTAGATTTTTGGATGTATAGGGTTTTGGAATTCATGTTTATTGTAAAAAGGCTTCCAAAGCCTCATTGTACTCATCTTCTTGTGAATGAGGGTAGTTGTCACATCTATTCTCAGAGATAACATGCCACTATTATAGAAATATTTTTTATGTCTGCATTTTACTGTTTCAACATATTTCTTATTTAATAGAAGTCAAGTTTTATTATATCTTCATTGTTAATATTATAAATATGTGTTTCATCTAGTTCCGCTCATAAATCTGGTTCAGTAGTATCAGAGCAGTCTTCTCCTTGTTGTTTTTTTGTGCATGTCCCCGACGAGATTAGGGTATAGAAACTTGGGTCTTGAGCTTGTTTCTCTTGAGGAAAATTTCTCTCGCACACCCAAGGAACCTTCCATGGCGGGTGAAAATAAATATGACGAGATAAGAGATCCTTTGAAAATGTTACTCGAGGAATCCCTTGAGCAACAGAGGAACGAGATGATGGAAATATTTGCACAAATCCTTCAACGACTACCGACAAGTGACACATCTACCTCAAGCGGAGGCACCACCCCCTTCAAGGTACAAAGAAATTTTGATGTTCCTATATTTGAAGGTCAAATAGATGTGGATGTCGTAGATAAATGGTTAAACCTTCTAGAAGGGTATTTGTCTATCTAATTTTTTTTCGATAGAGAAAGGATTACATTTGCACTCCTCAAGGTCGACCCCCATTTCAAATATTGGTGGGATACTTTTTGTGATCAAAAGGAAATAGAGGGATTCAAATTATTTGCAGTTGCACCCACTTGGTTTTCCTTCAGGGATTATGTTAAGGAACAATACTACCTTGTTGGAAGTTATGACGAATTGTATACAACATGGACCACACTGTGGTAGCAAAGAGACTAAACAGTTCCAGAGTTCACCAATGTCTTCCATACCTTGTGCACCAAGTTAGGTATCAAATATTCTGAGTAACATCTGGTGCTCAATTACCACGGTGGTCTACATAGATACATCCAAACAAAAACATAGTTTTGGGACATCTCATCCTTGGGAATGGCCTATTGATATGCTATCAAAATCGGGCAGAAGAAAGGGAAAAGTAAAGATGAAGAAAGACAGTTTGGGTCTGGGAACCCCTCACAATAGAAGCAGGGCAAGGGCATCCCCAACCCGCAGGAAAAAGGGAAAAGTAAAGATGGGAAGCCTCAAGAAAACCATTCTAATATGCAAACAAAGAATGACAATGGAAAGATGAAGAAAGGCACTGGGAAGTGGTGTGACTTCCATAAGATCCCCTAGCATAACACTATTGATTTCTTCTCAAACCAGTCATTAGTGGAAGAGGTGAAATCCTATAACCAGACGTGGATTTCAACTCAGAGTCAGAACTAGAAAAGGGGAGATAGATTATTAATGCGGAACCCAGTTCCATTGTCGCTACCACCAAGATCCAACCCATTGAACCTGATGATCCAAAGGAAGGTGAGAATATATTTCATTCATAGATGTGGGTGAAGGGTACTCCATTGCACTTCATTATTGATAGTGGTACCTAGAAGAACCTCATCTCAGTAGAGGTCGTCAAGAGTTTGGCCCTGCTGACAACATCGTACCCGCAGCCATACACCATCATATGGCTCCTCCAAGGAAGTGATCTCTGTGTCATCCAATAATTTCTCATGTCCTACAACATCAAGACCTTCAAAGATGAGGTATTTTGTGATGTCTCTCCCCTTGAAGTTTTTGAATTTCTTTTGGGTCAACCTTATTTATGGAAACATCATCTTGTATATCAGTCTAGGCCTTAGAGTGTTATTATTACGTTGAATAGGAAATTTTACAGGATACCCGAGGTAGTCCCACCTACTTCCATGTCCTTGATCTCTTCCAAGTAATGCGGGAAGGTCATCTCTTAGACCAGGAAGTTTTTCTTCTTCATGATTCTCTCTCAAAGTGAGTGAAAGGTTGCAACCACATCCATGGCCTCCATGGTTGATCTCTCCTCCCAGCAGAAGCAAGTGGATAAGGTCATGGAATAATACAAAGAAATATTCTCCTCACCCACTAGGGTACCTTTACACTATTAGGTCAAGCATTCAATCTATCTAACCTTCAGTGCAACACTACCTAATGGGCCAGTCTATCGCCTCTCTCTTTTAGAAAATGAGGATATCATGTCAGATCCAAAAAATGATCCAAAAGGGACACATCCAACCCATATCATCACCATGTGGAACCCCAATCATGCTTGTGAATAATAAACATGGTATCTGGTGACTCTGCATCGATTACCAGGCCCTAAATAAAATCACAGTCGGGAACCGGTACCCGATTCCATGAATCGACAATCTCGTTGACCAACTCAAGGGGGGCAAATACTTCAATAAGATTGATCTAAAGTTTGGCTACCATCAATTCCCAATAGAGAATACAAATGTATATAAAACTACCTTCAATTCCAAAGAAGGTATTTTCAAATGGTTGATCATTCCCTTTGGTTTGACGAATGCCCCAATAACTTTCATGAGGATGATGGATATTATCTTGCATCCTTTCGCCAATTTTTTTGTGGTGATGTATCTGGATGACATCGTCATCTACAAAAATAATTGGGTGGAACACTTGCATGACATTCAGAAGGTTCTGCACACTCTGCAACAACACAAGCTATACACAAATTTGGGAAAATTCTCCTTCAACATGAACAGGTTCCAATACCTAGGCTAAATTGTTGATGAGCATGGGGTGCATGTTGATCCTGCCAAGATTCAGGTCATTTGTGACTGGCCAGACCTAACCACACTGACTGAGATTTGAATCTTTTTAGGCCTTTCCAATTTCTATTGGAGGTTCATGTTGGGATTCTCCCATATTGCATGGGCCCTCAGCCAAGTAACCAGGGGTGGTGATAAGAAAAATTTTGTTTGGGGCCTATCACAAGAGAAATAAATTGATGATTTGAAGCAACTCTTCTACTCATCCCCAGTTCTCTCATTACCCAACCTACAACAACCCTTTGAGATCGAGACAGATGCTTCAGACTATTGTGGGTGCAGTTCTCACTCAGAACGAACACCTTGTGGCCTATCATAGTGACACAGTATCATATGTTTTTCATAAGTACCCTAGTTATGACAAATAAATGTAATCCATTGTGAAAGCCTACCACCAATGGAGGAATTACATTCTTGGGAAGGAGACATCCATCCAGACCGATCATAAGCCACTTCAGTTCATGCAGACACAGGGAAAATTGCAGAATGACCGCCATCAGAAGTGGTCCACATACTTGCAACAGTTCCATCTCAACATCAAGTATAATATAGGAATCACCAATCATGTTGTTGATTTACTCATCCTCCCTCTAGTTGCATCACTCACCAAGTTGCTAAACTCCTGCAACCACGAGTCCTCCGTGTGTCCCCAACTATATGAGAGAGATCCTAAATTCTCTGTAACCTACCAGATGTTGGATGCCAACACAACTATCATTGATTTACATATTCAAGATGGGTTTTTGTACCATATAGGCCATCTCTGCATTCCATCAAGAGAGTTAGTGAAGATGATTTTGGAAGCCCACTACAGTTGGGTGGCAAGACACTTTGGCGTCGAAAAGATAGTGGTAGTGTTGCAACAAAATTTATATTGGTCGAAACCTCGACTAGATGTCAGAAAGTATATCAGGTCGTGCACTTCCTGTGCCAATTCCAAATATATCATTAAGAAACAAGGCATGTACACCCCTCTACCTACTCATGAAAGGCCTTGAGAATCCATCTTGACAGACTACATGTCGAGACTTCGATCAACCAAGTAGGGAAATGACTGTGTTTTTGTGGTTCTTGATCATTTTTCTAAAATGGTGATTTTGGCCGCCTGCAAGAAGCGAATCACAGTAGAGGCCACTACCAAGATATTCTTCAAACGAGTATGGGTACATTTTTTTATACCACAAACCATCATCTCAACTCCATACAACCAGTTCCTCATCACATTCTGGTCAATCCTCTGGTCACTGCTCGACACCAAGTTCACTAAATCCACTTCCTTCCACCCCAGAGAGATGGTCAAACTGAGGTCTTCAAACGAATGATCATGCATATCCTATGCATGTAAAATTCCAAGCATCCATGCACATGGGATGAGAGTCTTCCCTATTAGAAAAACAAGACTGTGGAGAAATAAAATAAAACAAATGCGGAAACAAAATACAGAAGATACACAATACAATAGAGACATAGATTTACGTGGTTCACCCAGTGTGCGCTACGTCCACCAGAGAAATTGCCAGGTCCTTCCTTTATTATTATCTAGCATATGAAGGGATACAACCTACAACAAACCCGTTGTAACTTCCTCTTCTTTCTCTCACAATCTCCTATCTCAGAATACAATATTCACCATCAACCATAGTTGCAATACATTTGCCTCATAAAAGAGGGTTGCCTTCTAGGGAAAAAAACCCTAACATAATCTCTATCGTTAGATCTGTGACCTTATAATGAACGGTCCAAATTTACAATGAAATTACAATATACATTTACAAGGCAATTTTTCCTTCTGGGGCTTCTCCCCCGAACCCCCGTTGGGGGCCCGCTTGCCCCCAGACCCCCCAGTTGGGGGGATAGCCCCCCCAGACCCCACAGAGGGGGTACCCCCCTCTGCACTCCCCTGCGTGGAAGAGTGTACATACTTCTGGGGCGCAAATACTTCATGGGGTATAAACATGGCTGAAAGCAAGGACCTCTGAATCAGGAAGATAATCAGGCTCCACAACCAACAACCTCCCACTTGGAGACTAATATAAACAACTCCATCACTGCTATATATGTTGGACTTTGAACCTTCTTGGACCTGGAAAATTTATCATCTTCATTTTTATTCTTGAAGAACAACTGAAACTGAGCAGGAACTCAGTTTCTCCCTAGTTACTCCCTTTGTTAACATGTCTACAGGATTCTGGCTAGTGTGTATCTTTTCCAACTTCAAATGTCCATCTTCCAAGGTGGATCATATGAAGTGGTACCTCAACTACATATGCTTAGTCTTCGAATGGAAGGTTGAGTTCTTTGCAAGGTGAATGGCACTCTGACTGTCACAGTACAACCTATTGTTCTCCTGCTTCTTTCCCAATTCCTCCATAAACCTCTGTAACCAAATCATCTCTTTACTAGCCTTTGTAGCAACAACATACTCTGCCTCTGTTGTTGAAAGTGAAACAACCTTTTGTAGTTTCGAAATCCAACTTACTGTTGTTCCACCTATAGTAAAAACATACCCTGTGGTGCCTCCTGCTGTCTTTATCACCTGCCATATATGAATCAACATATCCCTGTAGAAAAGTGTCTGAACCTCCAAAAAATAATGCATGAGTAGTAGTACCTCTCAAATACCTAAGAATCCACTTTACCTTTACCTGGATTGTTCATATACCTGCTCACAACTCCCACTCCATGTGCAATATCTGGTCTTGTGCAAACCATTGCATACATCAAGCTGCCAACTACTGATGAATAAGGGACCCTAGACATGTATTTTATCTCCTCCTGTGTCTTGGGACACATTTCCTTAGTTAATTTGAAATGGTTGGCCAAAGGTGTACTAACTGGTTTTGCATTCTGCATTCTAAACCTCTCCAACACCTTCTCTATGTACTCACCCTGAGACAATGTCAATTTGCGATTTTTTCTGTCTCTTGTTATTCTCATGCCAAGGATTTTCTTTGCAGCACCCAAATCCTTCATCACAAATGAATTGGCTAATTTCTTCTTGAGCACATTTATATCCTGCATATTAGACCCTGCAACAAGAATGTCATCTACATACAATAGTAAGATAATAAAGCTTCCATTTTCTAGCTTTTTAAAATAAACACAGTGATCAAAATGGAATCTACTATAACCTTGTTATGTCATAAACCTGTCAAACTTCAAATACCACTACCTTGGAGCTTGCTTTAGGCCATACAAGCTCTTCTTCAACCTACATACCAAATTCTCCTTCCCTTTGACCTCATACCCCTGTGGCTGTTGTATATAAATCTCTTCCTCCAAATCCCCATGGAGAAAAGTTGTTTTTACATCTAACTGTTCAAGATGCAAATCTTATACTGCCACAAGACTTAAAATAGTCCTAATTGAATTCATTTTAACAACAGGAGAAAATATTTCATCAAAATCTATACCTTTGTTTTGTGCAAACCCCTTTACAACAAGTCTAACCTTGTACCACTTTTCTCCTCCATATTCTTCCTTCAACTTGTAAACCCATTTATTCTGCAATGCTCTTTTTCCCATAGGCAACTGGACCAAGTTCTAAGTCTGGTTATTTTCCAAGGAGTCCATTTCCTCTTTCATTCCTTGCTCCCACTTCTTTTTGGTGTCTACCTGCATTGCCTCTTCATAACATTCTGGTTCACCAGAATCAGTCAACAATAAATAATACAATGAAGGAGAGTATCGTTTAGGGGGTATACTTAACCTGGTAGATCTTCTAACAAC
>ML777871.1:1411676-1424247 GCA_009831015.1 Picea engelmannii
ATTAACCCTACTCCATCACCAGAGGTTCTTCATATTACTTCTCCTAATCTTGGAGCACTCCCTACTCCTCCATGGTTCTTAGATGATTTATATGAGGATTTACCCCCAATTCTCCAGTTCATTTTCCTATGGAAATTTTATGCCCGACTATCATTTTTAACCCATAATATCTTAATATTTGGTTTATGTCTTGGAACCATCGCAATCCCCTTGCATCAATCCCCCTACTTATTTATCATCATGATACAACAACACAGTGACATCCATTGATGTCACTCATCTCGATCCCCTATATTCACGACAGTTTCACTGCGATGAAGATATCCTCGAGGAGTTAACTACCCCCGACTGCCCATGGGATGCGCTCCACCACAAAGTGCTCTTTCTTTCATAGGAAGCCTTCACGCCTCCTAACCAACAACCCATATACGCAGTCGAAACCAAATATTTTCTCCCATCAGAGCATATAGATTGGTTCAATAACCCTATCCCTACCCCCGACGCTTTCGAGTAAGGCAATATGGCCAATATTTCCCCAACCATCAAAATATATATTTCCATCAAATCCGAAATTATAGAGGAAATCACCATTGGTGCTACGTGCTCTCCTGAAGAAATCGTTGCCTACAAAGCCCTCTTCCAGGAATACAGGGAAATTTTTGCCTGGTCGTACATAGAGATGCTCGACCTTGATCCCTCTATTGTCGAACATCGTATAGACACCTGGCCTGATATCACGCCTGTCCGTCAAAACTAGCGACCGCTACACCCATCCAAAGAAGCGGCCATCAAAGCCGATATTGACAAATTATGCGATGCAGGGTTCATCTACCCCATCACATATACGTCATGGGTCTCCAACCCTATCCCTGTCAACAAAAAATAGGACACTATTTGTGTCTGTACGGTCTTTCGCGACCTCAATCATGCTTGTCCAAAAGACAATTTTCCAACGCCCTTCATCGACCAAATTATTGATGATTGTGCGGGTCACGAGGCTTTGTCCTGCATGGATGGTGTCTATGGCTACAACCAAATCCAAATTCACCTAGCCGATCAGTAAAAAACCGCATTCACTACCCCTTGGGGCTCCTTTGTGTATCGTTTCATGCCATTTGGCCTCAAGAATGTTGGCGCCACTTTCCAATGGGCCATGACATACATCTTTCATGATCTGGCTCATATCATTCTCGCATACTTGGATGACCTCACAGCTCGATCCAAGAAACGCACTCAGCATCTCAATGATTTACGAATAGTCTTCCAAAGGTGTCGTCAGTACAACATCCACTTGAATCCCCTCAAATGTGTATTTTGCATCACTTTTGGGCACCACCTTGGGTTCATTGTGTCCCAATGTGGCATTACTATGGACCCCCTCAAAGTCCAAGCCATCACAGAAATTTCACCCCCTCGTAATTTACGCCAACTACAGAGCCTACAAGGAAAAGCTAACTTTTTACAACACTTTGTCCGAGATTATGCTACTCGTGCACATGGCTTCCTTCGCTTAGTCCATCACGACATCCCATTCCAATGGGATGAACATGCCCAAACCTCTTTTTATGATATTAAAGAATCACTCTCCAACGCCCTGTTGATTAGTCCACCTAACTATAACTACGACTATATCCTATACATATCGGCCTTAGTCGTCTCAGTAGCAGGAGTTCTCATCCAAATAGGGGATGACGATCATGAGCATGTCATTTACTACATTAGTAAAAACCTTTCAGGGACACCCTTGAAATAAAATCACAAAGAGAAGCTAGCCCTTGTAATTTTCCTCGCAGTCCAGAAGCTGCACCATTACATTCTACTTCGAACTACCAAAGTCATAGCAGATTCCAACCCCATGCAATACTTGCTCAGTCATCGGCAAATTAACGGTAAATTTTCCTAATGGATAGTCATCCTTCAAGAGTACAACCTTGAATTCTCAACACCCAAGAGAAAGAAATCCCTTATCCTCGCCGAACTCATCACGGTGTTTCCCTCGGATACTACCAGTTCCCTCGTCAATACCAACTTCCCCGACGAACATCTCTTTTACATCCCCTCAAATGACCCTTGGTACGACGATCTCCTCATCTACCTCCGAACACAAAAATTTGGAAACCACCTCTCCAGAGACGATCGTCAAAAGATTCATCACCAAGCCCCATGTTACCTACTCATCAGGGGTGTTTTATATCGGTGAGGGGTTGGCACTGTACTTCATCGATGCTTAACTATCAACGAGGTCAATTGAGTCTTAAACGACTGCCACAGTGGTGCTTGTGGGCGGCACCTCTTAGGGATGTCCACCGCCCTGAAAATCATTCGCGCCGGTTACTTTTTTCCTACCTTGTTTCATGATTGTATTCACATTGTGAAGCGATGTGGCAAATGTCATCTTTACGCCAACAAAGCACGAACACCATCTGCTCTTCTACACCTAGTCATCACTACCGGCCCCTTCTGCAAATGGGGCATAGACTTCATGACTTGCAACCCTCCATCCAGCAATGGACACAAATACATCGTCGTGGCAGTCGATTACTTCACCAAGTGGGCTAAATCCATGCCTACCTTCAACAATATCACCAAGACCACGGCCCATTTTTTCTTTAACCATGTCATTTCCCACTTTGGAGTACCACTACAACTAGTCTTTGATCACGGGAAACATTCCAAGAATGAGATTTTCACCAAACTCTCATCCAGGTTAGGCTTCTCCCACGAGTTTTCCTCCCCATATTACCCTCAGTCAAATGGCCAAGTTGAAGCAGTCAACAAGGTCCTCAAAACCATGTTACAGCACATGGTCGACAAATATAAGACCAATTGGCAACATAGTTTATTCTCCGCGCTATGGGCCTATCGCACGATAGTCAAAACTGGCACTGGTTTCACACATTTTCATCTAGTCCACGGGGTGGAGGCCACTCTTCCCATCGAGTGCAAAATTCCCACCTTACACACCACTATTGAGATATTACCTGACACTACTCCAATGGAGAATTTTTTTCTAAGCTTAGAGTCCCTGGATGAGGATCGTCGATCTTCATTACATAACAATGAAGCAGCCAAAAAATGATCAAAGGCCACCTTTGATCGCCATGTCAACCTTCTCTCATTCAACGAAGGTGACCTCGTCCTCGCTTACGATGTCGCTCATGATATCCTCAGCCATGGAAAATTTGAGTCACTATGGCATGGACCTTATATCATCCAACATTTTCTTACTAAAAGTGTGTAAATTCTAGCATCCCCCGAAGGCGACCCTCTCAAAGAACCTGTCAATGGGTTGTACCTAAATAAATTTTACGCCTGAGCGTAGCCATTTTACACTAGGCTTTTTCTTTTTGTACATTTGTTTTAGGGTTTTTAATCTTCTTTCATCCATACCTCATGTCTAATCTATCACTCATTTTATTAACATATGCCACCCCCATCGGCCTACCACATCGGTTATGCCGACGGAGCTAGCCGTTGGACACAGAATCTCGCTTCGACTGCTTGGGCCCTCTATTCACCCTCACTTGAACTGCTCCACTCCAGTGGCATATGTTTAGGCTCAGCCACCAACAATCAAGAAGAATACACTGTCATCATTGGTCTCCTCACTGAGGCTAGCCATCACCATGTCCATCACCTTAGCATTTTACTTGATTCCCAACTGGTCATCCTCTAGCTCAATAATGTGTACCGCGTTTGCAATCCTTGCCTCTTCCGCAAATACCTGCAAGTTAGACTTTTTTCTCGATATTTTGATTCCATTACATTCACACATATTCCAAGACAATTTAATCAAATGGAAGATAACATGGATAACCTAGTATAAGATTGGCATTTATCACATCAGGTTACCAGTACGCATACATCAAACATCAATAATTTGTCACAACATATAGACATCATCAACCAAAACACAAAACACATGTAAACATCACCAATATCCCAAAATGTATATCCATATATATATCGGTCAAATGTGTTATCCACATGTTTACAAAAAAAAATATCTATCGTACATATACAAACATCTGGAGGCTGGTGAACTACCTCGCCCCTATAGATTAAAAAATTGGTGCCACTACACCCAGTAGGCACGTGGACCTATATAAATACCACAAAACATATAAATACATACAAAGACACTCATGATGACATACAAAGACACACCTGGCCCTCCCTCGGGAGGTGGTGCCCCACCCACTATCGGTACCTCCGGACCTAGAGGCAGTCGCCCAGTCATGGTAGCACCTGCTATTGTTGCTCTCCGGACCACGGTCTGCCATACCAATGGAACCCCCACACACTACTCTAGGATGCCCTCATACTGGATTCACGACCACATGCCCTCGGGCACTCCCTATAGCACCGCCTCCAAGCGGCGACGAATATCCTCAAACTCTCCCCCGGCCTCGTCCGGAGGAGCATGTGATGGCCCTGCACCAGGGTCGTCAAAATAGAATCTCCTAGCCGCTCTCTCATCGTCAACAGGCCTAGCCCCAACATTCTCTCTTCGTCGTCTCTCTCCTTCCCGCGAATCTCTCTACAAAGGTCTCACCGGCCCCTGGAGCGTCGATGCTCTAACCAACTCCACCTCGTGCCTGCAAGGCCCCACATCTGCACATACAAAAAACAAATGATAGCATCATCATCCACCCATACATAAAAATATACATGTTATACTATCTACAAAATAACAATATCACACCATACCTCTATGGTCAAACACCTCTCCTGGAGGTAGCACCATCTCAGGATCATCCCGGAAGTCCACCCCAAAGTACGGGTACCGCAGTATAATCTGTGGCATCTGATGCCACACCTGTGCTGCCTCGGCCGTGAAATAGTGGACACCCTCCCCGCCACCTTGGCGAATCAAAATCGTCGACCACCGTCGCAATCGCATCTCTCGCACACTAGGTGCACCCAATAACACTTTCGGGCGCAACATAGGTACCCTCTCCAGAAACCATGCCACCAAGATCGACCCAAAGGAAAACTCCCCTTAGTCGGCAGCTCGACACCTATCTGGTTGCCTCACCATTTTGGCATATAGCATCAAGCCCCAGGAAAAATGATCTCATGTCAGCGCCCTCTCCATAATCCTCAGCTAACCACCACTGATCCGCTGAGTCACGAGGGACCCATATACCCTCACAACCATCGCTTCCACACAACGATGAACCAGGGCATCCATCACCCCATTACTCACCACAGAGCCCGACATAAAGTTCTCCCTCGTACTGTACCTCCGGCCTAGGACATCCAACTACCCATTGTAATGCCCATATAATTCTAAACATCATTAAGTTTCCTAAACATTTTAAGAAAGTAAACTGAAACAAAACTTCATAATATGATATTGACTTTTATAACAGCAACTTCAGTATCTTGGATTTATCAATAAATACTAAATTATTTACAGTATGAAATAAATACACAACTTAACAAGTACCTGGATCGGATGCTAATTTCCATTGCCTCTTTGCTTTGTTGTTGCCTTTCTACTCCTTGCTACACAGATCAACCCTGCCACAAACAGGAAAATAACTGCCCAAAACTACTGTCCTCCCTGCCAACTAGGAAAACTACCTAGCTCCAGGATATCTACAAATATCCTGGCCCTCCATGCCCAAAACCTCCAGCAACTCAGTGCCTTCCCTGATCAAAAGTCACAGTCCAGAACACTCTGTTCCTTGCTCACAGCAAGCCAACAGTCCACAAAATATCACAGGCTCACAGCCAATACCATAGTGCACAGAAAATCGTTGCTCACAGTAAGACACAGATCACAGCATCCATTCTGTCCCCTCCCTTCGAATGGTGCGCACATCCCCCTCTTCCTGTCCCTTATTCCTCCCTGTCGACTCACGCAGTTACCTCTTCAACCACCCTCCGTCCTCCGTCCTTCGTCATGAGTTATTGTTTTATCTTCTCGGGATCCATGGCTATCCCTCTCTGCATACGCCACCATTTTATATCATTTTTCATTGATCTTTTAATTTTACTTCACAGGTCATTAAATGTGATCTGTAGTTTAAATTATTACTCAGTTAACCATAATTAAATTCTGTTAATTAATTTTACTTTATAATCTTAAGCATGTATCCAATTAGGGTTGTTACACCCATCCCCAAGTGTTACGGGCTCCACCGGTAAGGGAGTTCCATGAAAAGGGAGCCCTGTCAAGAAATATACATCCTCCACCGCAGTGAAGTCCAACTGCTCACCCCACACCATAAAACAATGCAGATCTGAACTCCACATCCGAATCAAGAACTGTAGGAGGAACTCTTAGGCCCGTATCAGGGGGCACTCAAAGAACTTCAGTAGCCCACACCCTGCCAAAGTATCACGAACTCCTGGCTCCTCATCAGTCACGGCCTGCCGCAACTGGGACCAATATCTTTCTCTCTAGTGAATCGACATCATCCAAATGATCACCTACATCCACATATATAGTACTTGATCAGCCATCTCAAACATACAAACATCAAAATCTCCAAAAAAGATCAATTTTGACACCTTTCAGCTTTGCCTCCAAGGCGCGGTTGTTTTCCCCACAGGCATGCACAAATGTGCACCTATTCATCCCTCAGTCATGCACTCATGTGCGACTGTTGACCATACAAAGGCGCACTCATGCACCCCTGTCACTTACACAGGCGCGCCTCATAGCGCGCATGTTCACTACATAGCGACGCACACATGCGCAGCTATTAGTATTACAGGCATGCATGCATGCGTTGTTTTTCCTTGAACAGACGTGCATGCATGCGTTGTTGTTCCTTGAACAAGCATGCATGCCATGCGCACCTGTTCTCCCCATTAAGGTGCCCCCATGCGCGGATGCCTGAATTATAGGTGCACACTCATGCACGCAACTTTCTCGATTGCCTGTGCACTAGGGGGGCCACACCTACAAAAACCCCTGTATGGACCTCCGTACAATCCCTACCTAAAAAATGAAACCCTAGTTCTATGCAGGATGATATGAAAACTAAACTGAAGCTCGTTGGTCCTAAATCGACTGCCTCGATCTCCAGGAATCTCCAAAACTCCTTGAAACTTGATCGTCCACTCAATAACACAGCAGGTACAAATGAGGTGGCATTGTGGGCCCTACAACTATATATAGTCCATTTTGCCAAACTTCCAGACTCAATTCAAGGAGATCCAGGCGTCCATTTTTCGATCTGTCTTCAGCCACGGGATCAGCACCCCATCATCTACATCATGACAGTCCCCAGGCCACTTTTCATCCTTATCCCCCGGGGACCATTTTTCTCATATTTCGCTCAGGTATGCATGCTTACATTATTGAATAACTGCTATATGATCTTTCTCTTCAGATATTATTCACGTCGAGTATTTGTTTTTCATGTGTGCAGGTACTTGATCATCATATCTCAGCAGTCTTCATTCAAGTATATCCTCAACACTAGCATGTATTCATTCCCTCTGAATATCAAGATGCATCTCCCAATCACACCCTCCGATTTTTACCTCTAGGATACCCATATCTGGCTCTGCAGTCCCGTCCCCTCCACCGCATTTCGGTACTGTCTGTTGGTTGTGGAGCTTGATTATCTTCCTGATTCAGAGGTCTTTTACTTTCAGCCATGTTTATACCCCATGAAGTATTTACACCCCAAAAGTATGTACACTCTTCCACGCGGGGGAGTGCAGAGGGGGGGTACCCCCTCTGCAGGGTCTAGGGGGGCTATACCCCCGGCTGGGGGGTCTGGGAGAAAGCGGGCCCCCAGCGAGGGTTCAGGGGCAGCGTCCCCCGAAGGAAAAATTTCCTTGTAAATGTATATTGTAATTTCATTATAAATCTGGACCGTTCATTATAAGGTCGCAGATCTAACGATAGATATTATGTTAGGGTTTTTTTCCCTAGAAGGCAACCCTCTTTTGTGTGGGAAATGTATTGCAACTATGGTTGATTGTGAATATTGTATTCTGATATAGGAGACTGTGAGAGAAAGAAGAGGAAGTTACAACAGGTTTGTTGTAGGTTGTATCCCTTCATATGCTGGATAATAATAAAGGAAGGACCTGGAAATTTCTCTAGTGGACGTAGCCCACACTGGGTGAACCACGTAAATCTGTGTCTCTATTGTATTGTGTATCTTCTGTGTTTTGTTTCCGCATTTGTTTTATTTTATTTCTCCACGGTCCTGTTTTTCTAACACTATCACCCGGTAGCACTCTTACCCACATGAGTTGTCCCATTCATCATCCCCCCCAAGCACTTTTGAAACTCATGTTATTCTCCCCATTTAGGGATGGGAGTCCCGATAGTCTTACATCATGTTGTGAATCAGCCACATACTCCTCCTCATTTTTCTAGCCTACCCAATGGACTCCCAGGGTACTTCCTCATGGTTATATTTTGACTACACTCCCGCAACATCATTAACCATCCATTTCATCCACCATCAGTTTTCCCATCTGCAGATTGCCCTCCATTCATTTACCTTATACAAAAACCCACCTATGGGGCCCCCACCCTCCACCCGTTCTCCAAGCAACTTGATCCCCCACCGGCCAAGCCATATTGCAATGGGGCACCCGTTTCTGTATCTGAACACTCATCCCAAATTATTCTTTATTCATTTGGTAATTATACAAAGCCGTTGTTTCCATCATTTTACATAGCTTTTCGTCGTCACCTTTGGTGACCTTATTCCTTTTTGGAAAATGCAACCCATGTCTCCCTTTGTTGGGGCCTTCCTTATCACCTACTCCTGTTGACATCACCCATAAACCCTGAGTATCCCACAGGTCCCCTACCTCTACTCTCTGAGTTTGTTCACTTTATCTCGCCTCTAGAACAACGTTTCCCACGTCTGGTTGTCCCCCTGACACTCGACTTACTTGAACAGTTGCTGCCACTTATACTTCACATATTTCCCCAACCAAGGGCAGTCTCGAGCCTCACCGCATCTTGACTTCGTCCATGTACCTCATTAGTTCATGATCTCATCCAATGGATTTCATGAAGCCCTTTGCTTCTTGGAGTCGCGTCTCCCTTTTTGTCGACATCAGCATAGTTTCCAGAAGGGCGACAGTATCTTGACTCTCATTACCTTTACAATGAGGAGTCTTAGATGTCACAGGGAGAACCATCATTGCTCTCTGATGTCGTTGACCCCCATAACATTCGACTTCAACACTTTCTCATGTTGCGGTGGGTCTTACTTCGCGACTATTGCAGTTTTTTTCATATATGTCGAAGACCTATGAAATTTGATAGGATATCAATGCCTGTGTATCATCGACACCTCTCACAGGTGTCCTTACCTTTTTTTTCATAGTTTGTTCATCATCAGAATTGTCCTCTATCATTATCAAACCACCTTGGAGGGAACTGCAATAATCTACACCAACACATCATTTCAGTTACTGTATTCCACATTTTTGAGTTACATGACATGAGCATGGGGCATGCCCGCCTCGTTTGTACACAATTTATTTTTCACACCTTGTGAAAGTTTGGGTACTACAGGTTCCCCTCTCCCTCCAACGGGTCACTCTTGATACTCTCATTTTTTCTCTTTCTTACAATAATACTCTCAATAGAAGAAACATTGATGAATTTTTGTTATACGTATGCTCCTAAAGTCATCCATCAGGGGGCATCTATTATCATTGAAATTTCATCTGCAAATGGTTACAGGAATCCAGCATCTTCAAACAGTTATTAGTTCACCCATGGACCAAAAATCACCAAAAATGCATTTCCAAAAGGTCCAAAACTATACAACCAGTTATAAAATCAGCATGCACTAAGGATATACAGGAAGCGCACGCACATGCGCAAGTCAAAAACACCAGAAAATCCCACATGCGCCCGATGCGCGATTGTGGACGCAAAAATCCGCGCACAACTCAGAACGGTGCATTTATGATATTGGTCGGCCTCCCACCCACTTCTAGTCCAGCTTCCAAGTCAATTTAACATCCAAATCTCGGCTGAATCCAGTTAGGTGGCTGGTCAAAGACCTAAAGGTGCCCTAAATAGCCTCTTGTTCACACTAAAAGCTGGTTGAATAATGACTCAAAGTTATGCTATAAAAGGAAGCCATGGGTTCACTACATTTTCAAGGAATTCATTTATATTGTTATGCTACTAGTATTCTCTTGGAGGATACTCTTTCCTCATCAAGAGTATGCTATCACCATTACACTTAGCCATTCATATCACCTCTAGAATGAATGTTCTTTGGATTCTCTTCACCATTTCATCCTAGTTTCTCATTTGTAAGAAGAGCTCAATATTTGTGGGTTCAAGAGCCCTCCCTTGGAGGAAGAGGGGACCCAAAGTATCTATTTCTTCTTGGTGTTTTCTTTCCACTAATACAATCCTTTCCATTAGTGGCATGAGTCTTGTTTGTTCCTTGTCCTTATGCACTATACTTTAATTGTTTTTATCATTCTTAGTTTAATTCTTTGCTTATCTTTTATGCTTTATCTTTCTAACCCTTTTCTTTACTGCTATCTTGCCTAGCTAACCCAATTGAGCTTGTAAGCACCATTATTTTTCTCATTTAGGTGACAAAAGAGGTGAAACAAGAGGGACTATAACTCCTACTCCCTGAGTAATTGAATTGTTCATTGGTTGATTAACTTCACTTGCTAGTCGACTTAGCTCCCTCTAGTCGACTTGAATATTATTGGGTCGAGTTATTCGGTGTTGGGGAATTTAAATTACTTTTCAATTTGAATTTAATGTTGTTGTGGTGTATGAACATTCCCATAGGTGGTATGTCTCACTTCTAGGTGAATTACTCCCTTACCCAATTGTATTTTATTTCCTGGAGCAATTCCTCATTTTCTTGGGTCAATTGTACTTCATCCTAGTTGATTTTATTTTTTTGAGTCGAGCGTTTTCCTCTATGATCGACTTAGTTTCTTGTCTAAGTCGATTTGCATTAAAATTCAACTTTCATTCACCCATTTGAGTCAACTCCTTTGTTGAATTCGACTTTAACTTATCTAGTCAACTCATTCACCAATTCAACTTCTGATGGGTCAGACTACTTCATTACTAGTCAACTTGACTCATGCAAGGTCGAATTCCTTTGCTTAGATGTGTTACAACTTTTTTGGGTGAATTTTAGAGGGTAATTGATGTTGTAGACTTCTTGGTTGTTTTCAATTTTTTGGGGGTGAGATAGAGAGAGAGATAATTGAGAGTGGGGAAGATAGAGGGAGGGAGGGAGAGAGGGGTAAAGTGAAAGGGAGGGAGAAGTTAGGAGGGAGAGAGATAAAGGGAGATGGATAGGGATAAAAAATGAGTGGGAGAGATGGGTAGATGAAGGAGAGAGGGAGAGAGAGGGAGGGGGAGAGAGAGGAAAGAAAGAGAAGGGGAAGAGTGATCAGGGGATCAAATTTTGCTCAATTTTCAAAGTGCTCGGAATGCAACGAAAACAGTGTCATTGCGTCCGTCTCGTCTTCCTGATTCCAGCGGTATATTTACTTTCTCAAACGGAGTCCGTATGGAGAAGATATCGCGATTTGTTCGTCAAGCCAAACAGGCAAAAAGTTTGATGCTGACTGTACCTGTCCGTACAATCCGTATGGTCTAACGTGGCAGGGTCGTACAGACCGTACGGTGGTGATGTGGCAGATGCTGATTGGTCGATTGTTGGCGAGTTGAATGTTGACACGTGTCCTTGGGTGGCCAATAATAGGAGGACACATGGCCCAATCCAAGGGCGCCACGTGTCGCTCACTGGTTGGCTAAGGAGTTCTATGTATAAAATGTTGGAGGCCACGGGGTTCGACCCCCGAACCTCTCTTCCACATAGTTCCTTTACAAATTCCAATAACCAACTATCTGCCCGACGTTCCTTTTTATGAATGTTAAAGCGCATATATTTAAATGCGTGTGTTGTATTAAGTGGAAAGGGGGGTGGGTTGGGGCCTAGCCCCGACCTGTGGTTCCATTGTATAAACATATGACCATTGTAAAAAAAAATCGCGCGTGAATTGGCCAGCCCCTAACCGTCCTACGGTTTGCACCGTTGGCACGGTTGCGCCTGGTGCTGGGTTTTTGCACTTAAATGAGCGTGTGAGCCAGGTTCATTGAAGGAGGGTGTGAATTGTAGAACCAGAGACAACAAGCTTGAAGGAAGGACTTCTAGGAGGCCTATCTTTCTCATTTTTCGACCAATTGAGGTGCCGAAAGAGCCCAGACAGGGGTTTTGGGACGCTGGGAAGCCATTGGAGCAGTTGGTTTATCAGTTTGAGCATTGTAAGACATTTTTTTGAGCATTTTTTGAGCAATTAATAATAATGATCCATTGGAAGGTGGACCAGGAGATGCAACCCATAAGAGTGGTGAACTCCTTTATCAATTGCTGTGCTTATGTGTTTTATGTTCAATATTTATGTTGTTGTCTATGTGTAATTTTCATAAGTAATCCTTTAATTTATGTGTTGCAAACTGATCCATTTGCTTTAAACACATGACATTTCACTTGCAATAATTATTCAAGTTTTTCAAGTCTTCTTCATTTTTAGATCAAAGAGTAGGGGATAAAGAGGTAAGAGAGAAAAAGGG
>ML777871.1:1424806-1435732 GCA_009831015.1 Picea engelmannii
TGGATTCTTCAAGCACACATGCAGATCATGAGGCATTGTTGGTTGACTCAGGTGCATCCTTTCATATGACTCCCCACACGGAGTGGTTATGTGAATATGAAAGGTATGATGGAGGTAATGTTTTCCTAGGTGATGACTCAACAACCAGAATCATAGGTCAAGGAAAATTCAAGTTGAGGCTCATATATGGAAGGATTAGAACACTACCTGGTGTTTTTCACCTCCCAGGATTGGCTATAAATTTGATTTTTGTAAGAAAAAACGACGATACAAGGGTAAAAAAAATATTTGAAAAGGAAACCTGCAGGATGATTTGAGGAGAAATGGTGTTGTTGAAGGGAGTTCGGTTTGGAACTCTGTATAAGCTGCAAGGAATCACTACTAGTGATGGGTGTAATATTTCCATTGTTCCTAATATTGGATTTGAATAAGAAAGCACTCCTACAGTCTATGGATAAAATGTTATGTTGTGGTATGAAAGACTAGGGCATATCGAAGAGAAGGTTCTTCGACTACTACATGGTAAATGTATGGTTGAAGGTATGTCTAAATTCTATCTGGATTTTGATTTCTATGAACATTTTGTATATGGGAAGAAGAATCAAGTAAGATTCCCCTTTGGTGCAACGAGGGTAGAAGGAATTTTACAGCTAGTTCACAGTGATGTGTTTGGACCTGTGGCAGTTCCATCATTGGGAAAATATGTGTACTATGTCTCATTTATAGATGACTTCTTGAGGAATACTTGGATATATTTCCTCAAGAAGAAATCTGAAGTATTTGACAGGTTTAAAGAGTTTAAGGCTCATGTTGAGAATCAAACAGAGAAAAGAATTAAGGTGTTGAGGACAGATAATGGAGGATATTTCCATAGGAATGAATTTGAATAATTCTGTAGGAAGTGTGGTATAGAAAGATAGAATACTACTCCATATACACCTCAGAATAATGGAGTTGCAGAAAAGATGATCAGGATGCTGATGAAAAAATAAAGGTTCATGCTTAGTGGTGTCAGGTTAGGGAAATAATTATGGGTAGAGGAAGTGGGTACTGCATGTTACCTGGTCAACATATCACCCTCATCAACGCTAGATGACAAGACTCCACAAGAGGTATGGACTGGTAAGAAACCTTCTCTCACACATCTCAAGGTATTTGGTTGTGAGGCCTATGTTCATGTTCTAAAGGAAAACATGATTAAGCTAGATAAGAAGGATGAAAAGTGTATCTTTAGTCAGTATAAATATGGTCTCAAAGGTTAGAAGCTTTGGAACGTGGAAACTAATAAGGTTGTGTATAGACGAGATGTGGTATTTAGAGAAATGAAGGATGTTGTTAAACAGTAAGTTCTACCAAGTAAGGAAGAACCAGAGAAAATAGAGTTTGATTTAAAGGATGATGAATCAAACTCTATAGAAGAACATGAATCGGAAGAAGAATATCCTCATACTCTAGTATTGAGGAGATAGGTTCGAGAAAGAAGGCTACCAGAAATGTATACTCCATCTGATTTCCATTCAATTTTTTCTTTGTCTATTACTGATGATCCTAAAATTGTTAGGGAGGCAATGGATTCAGAAGATGGAAAGCTCTGGAAAAAGGCCATGGATGAAGAAATGGCAGCCTTGGATAAGATTGAGGCTTGATATCTAGTGGCGTTTTCAACTGGAATAAATCCCATTGGCAGCAAATGGGTATTTAAAAATAAGCTGAATGTAGAAGGCAAAGTGGAGAAATACAAAGCTCGGTTAGTAACAAAGGGTTATTCCTAGGTTGAGGGAATTGATTTTGGTGAGATTTTTTCTCCTGTTGCCAAGTTAACTTTTATAATATTTTTGTTATCTGTTGTTGTTGCATTTTATTTTGAAGTAGAAAAGATGGATGTGAAGAAAACATTCCTACATGGGGATCTAGAAGAATAAATCTACATGAAGAAGCCAGAAGGATTTGTTGTGAAGGGAAATAAGGATATGGTATGCAAGATGAAAAAGTCCCTGTATGGTTTAAAAAAATCACCAAGGATGTGGTATAAAAAATTTGATACTTATATGTTGGGACTTGGATTCACAAGAAGAAAAGAGTATCATTGTGTGTATTTTAAATTAATTGGTGATCATTTGATTTATTTGGTCTTGTTTTTGGATGACATGTTGCTGATAGGAAACAACAAGGAGATTAACCAGGATGTGAAAACTCAGTTGTCCTCTAAATTTGACATGAAGGATCTCAGTGCTTCAAATTTCATTTTGGGCATGGAAATTAAAAGAGATCGGAAAAAGAGGAAACTTTAGCTAAATCAAAGAAAATATGTCGAGACAATATTGCATAGATTTAATATGGAGGAATGTAAACCGGTCAAGGTTCCTTTTTCATGTTGATGTAAAGTTATCTACGGATCAGTGTCCCGAGACCTAGGAATAGGAGGAAGGAATGTATTGTGTTTCATATGCGAGTGCAGTTGGCAGTTTGATGTATGCAATGGTATTTACTAGACCGAACATTGCACATGCAGTGGGAGTTTTGAGCAAGTATATGTCAAACCAGGGAGGAGCATTGGACAACAGTAAAAAAGGTTTTCAGGTATTTTTGTGGCACTGCTAGTTATGGATTGTCCTATGAAGGAAGACCATGATTGGATAGAGTATTGGACATACATTTCTTTGTTGATGCAGGTTGGGTCGGAGATCTAGATCATAGGAGATCTATAAGTGGGTATGTGTTTAATCCTCCTGGAGGAGTAATGATTTGGATGAGAAAAACGTAGGATGTAATGGCACTTTCAACTACAAAAGCTAAATACATGGCATCCATTCATGCAATTAAGGAAGCAATATGGTTAAAAATATTTTTTTTAGGTATTGGATTGGTACAACAAGCTGTAAGGATAGATTCTGAGAGTCAGAGTGTAATTTTTCTAGCGAAGAACCTGGCTTATCATTCAAAGACAAAGCATATTGATATTCAATATCACTTTGTGAGAGACATGGTTGAAGAAAAGAAAGTCTTGTTTATGAAGGTGGACACTTTGAAGATGTTGTAGATTCATTAACAAAATCTGTGAGCACTGAGAAGTTTTCTTGGTATAGAGGATCCATGGGCATTGTTTCCCTAGATTGTTGACTATGTAACCCTGTTAACCCCCTGTATGCAAAGAAAACAATAAGTGGGAGAATGTTGGGTATGTGTTATATTCTTTGCGCAACTAGATTTAGTGTCTTCTATGTTGTGTCGGGCATGCAGGGGGGTCGATAGCCCCCCTGCGTGGGGGTTCGAGGGAAGCACCCCCAAGAATTTTTTTCCTCGGGAAACGTGATGCATTGTTCCCTCGTTTTTTGTGTCACCTCAATTTCATGTCCATTGTTGGGAGGTTTTTTGGCACATGGTTTTTTCTAATGATTTTCTATTTCAAATTAAGGAATTAGGGTTGTTGACTAATCCAGGTCATTGGGTTAGGTTTTTGGATGTCGTTGGCTCCTATATCTATATTGTATTGTAAACAATGTATCACTATGAATGAATATAGAATATGTTGGTTTTCCCAGTTTGGGTTTCCAGGGGAAAAATCTTTGTGTAATGTGGGTATTTTCCATTCTATATTTTTTGTTATTTTATTGGAAATATTTTTGCAGTAAAATATTGTATAAGGTCAAAATCTACAGGTCTCAACCCCTTCTCAAAAACATCCTCAGAGATGTCCATAAAAATATTTTTTTCCTTACACTTGTTCCCTGGAAAATATTTGTCATCACAGTTATAACAAATTCCCTTGAGTTGCCACTCCTCCATTTCATCCCTAGTTAATTTCTGGATCTTCATAGGAGTGGGAGGAGGGGTAGGTTCGGTAGGTCGAGTGTGAGGAATAAAGGAGAGTTTGTATTTTTTGGTGGAGATAATTTGTTGTGCTTCCTTGGCATGTTAAGTATCTTCCAACCAAGTTTGAGGACGAGCCATGAGGACCTAGGCACAAATTTTATCTTTGAGGCCATCGATAAAACATTCCCAAAAGAAGGAATCGGACATGGTCTCCATTCTAAAATCCAAGTGTTCAAAGGTAGATATAAAGTCTTCCACTATGCCAGAGTGTTTCAACTTGGTCAAACAACCAAGAGAGGGGGTTTCAATTTCAAAGCGTTCATAGAACTATGCAACAAACTGTGTCCAAACAACATACCCTTGGTGTGTATTTCTACGCCATTGCCACCATTACTAGGATTCAGGATCCAAATAGAGGACACCATAACGAGTTTTTCTAACTCATCAGTGATTCCATGAAATGAGAAATAATTTTCCATTTGAGTGACCTAGCTATGGGATCTGATCCATCAAATTTATTGACCTCGACTCTGGGAAGACAGGGGTCACAAGGAATGGAGTTGGAATGAAAGGAAATATTATGGGAAGAGTTCTCATCTTCATAGTGTGAAGGTTTTTCCAAAGAAGGAGATCCATGGGACTATTTTAACCGTTGGGTGAGGGAGGCCAATTCAACCTTAGTATCGGCCAAGTTTCTCGTAACTTTAGCCTTGAAGGGTTCCAAGTGGGAATTGGTGGAAGCAAGTTCATAGGTATGTATGTGGATGTTCTCCTTGTTTTTTTTTTATTCTTCTTGCAGGTGAAGGAATTGTTGGTTGTGAGGGGTGTCCATTAAGGAAGGAGGGGTGCTTGGGAGGGGCAGTAGGTCCATGAAAAAAAAAATGATATATATATATATATATATATATATATATATATATGACAGTTTTTAGGGTGAAAAGAGGAAGGCAATAGGATAGGTGTCAAATAAGGGTGCTAGGAATGGGATAGGTATCCCTATGATTAGGAAGAAGAGATGAATCCAATGGGCTATGTCTCAAATAATGGGGCATGCAATACCTAGACTTTTTTTTTAACTACTGTGGAGTTATACTCCGATCTGAATAATACAGTAATGTCAAAATACCCAAATTCTTAACAGGAAAAAATGTGTAGTAATTTTACAACCAGAATGCAGGAGGCAAGGTTGCACTGCAATAGATCTTGTATGTCCCTTTTATTTTATTTTTCCTTCCCAAGGATTAGGGATTTTAGGGTTCCTATAGACAATGGTTTTCCATATGCTATATCTCTCTGATATACGTGTGAGGTCGAACAATCATACTCGGCCCAATATATCAGGGCACCAACTAAGGAGGATAGACCGTACCCTTAGACGTACTACCCAATTACCCAGTTACTAGAGAATATCTTCCTGAGTGTTGTTCTCAGTGGAACTCTAGAAGTTAGGAATCCAATCATTTGATCAATGGAGGGTTGTAGGATACCTAGGCCCTTTGTATACAAGTGTTGTTCGATGCACTACCACTCAAAGGGGTGCCAACAAGGTTTAAAAGGGTGTCCAAAAATGTGATCTTAAGTACCTCTTCTATTCTTTGCGTTTATGTGTCCCTGATAGTGGATTTATGCATTGAACGACAGATCAATGTAGTTTTAAGACGTTGAAACACATCTCTACCCTGAAAAAAAATAACACACAAATCCTGCCAAGGAAAGTTCTCTGATAGAACTCGTTAGGTACCAGATCTATTATAATAGAAAAAACATAAATACGACAAATAATAATAGCGGAACAACAAAATATAAGTAACCACAACACCAAAATAATACCTTTATTGATAGGAAACATTGTTCACTTGCCTCTTCTAGGGGGAAACCTCTAGCATAGCAACGCTCTATTATAATAATTCTCAAGACAAGAACCTCACATACTTCTTGCTCTTATTTATACTAATTATATCTTCTAAAGAACATTCTAGAGGAAGATATTTCTAGAAGAGGAAGCTTCTATTAGGTCTTCTTAGATTGACTTGTTCACATTTATTAAATAGGCCTTATTAACTAATGTTGATCTTTATTGCATGGAAAATATATTATTCTACCTACATGATAGGTTAGGGGGTTAGGTCCCTAACAAAATGGTCTTCAAGGTATAAACATGGTTAAGGGGGGGAACTAGGGGCTTAATCCATAAATGAAGTTATTTTAGAGCTCTAGTGCTATGGTTAGAGGAGATAACACTTGGGCCTTACAACCTAGACATCACCTCTTGGGCTCAATCACCATGAACAACAATGTAACCACAACATAAACCCTCTCTAGGGGGTGTTTGGAATCAAGGTTGGATATGGACTTCATTAGAATATTTTTCACAATAAGGATGGGTCATAGGTCCTTTATCATGGTCGAGGAAGGAAAATAACTGCCTTGGGATATTATTGAATCTCCCTAGTCTCAATATCCTTCAATGATTCCTTGTATCAATACATGATTCCTCTAAGTGGGATATGGGATATGGCTACCATTAATTGGTTTTGCGAATTAGTGATGGGTCTAGTGGCCTAGGCCATGGTCGAAAAGGAAAACAAGGGCCTTACATAAGAAAAATATCCTTCTAGGCATCGAGCACTATGAGAAAGGCCTCGAACCAAGAAACATGCTCTATCTATGGGGTCTTTGACCCTCAAGTGGTATTCCAAGAACCATTATGTTCTTTCACACAAAGAGGATGAGCTTAATAGGACTATGCCTAGGAGAGGAAAATAGATTCTAATGTTAAACCTTTCCTTATGATACATACGTCCTAAAATAGGTGATGATGATGAAGGTGATGGAGATTTTGTAGTTATGAATATATGTAATAAGAATGAATGTGTTCATTAATGCATGTGTGTTATTGAATTGAGTGTGTTTTTAATGCATGCACATTATTGTAAATTTAAAAAAAAAATGTTAGAGTGCATCTTTCCTCTATGTGTTGGATAAATTGGCTAGTTTTATTCTAGCTTCAAAATAACAAACTTGGTTGTTCACGCTACACAAAAAAAAGTGTACATACATTTTCCCATCTCCTATTCTTATCTTCATTTTAAACCATGCTTTTAAATGTGATCCACATAATCATTTCTAATGAAATTGTACAGACTTATAGAGATTTGTATGAAGATTTTAAATATAGGGTTTTTAAGAAAAAAAAAATATTTCTACTTTTTATTGATTTTTATTTGTAAATATATCATAATTTTAAAATATATAGGTCTTTTATTTATGGTGTAACATTTAATTCCCTAACCAATTTGGAAAACAAAATGTATGGTGATAAGTGCAAACAGAGACCTACACATTCAAAAATGATTGATCAAATGTTAAGACCCTCAAGCATGGTCTTAAATAGGACCACATTTTTTGAGGGATTTATTGAATTTGTTTATTTAAAGAATATATAAAAATAACATTAAAAAAAAAGTAAAGATATTTTTTCATTTCGATACTAAAATGACGTTTTAATGTGGACATATGCATTATAATTTAGAGAAAAAGTTATATAGTAATGTATAAAGAATGTGAATTATTGTGTGTTGTACACATTTTCCATGAGTAAAAGTTATGTATCCCAAAATCTTATTTTTTGTCCTAAATTTCATATTTTTACATCATGTTCTAATGATTTGTGCATATACCTTTAATAATTCTTTCTAGTAAAAATTTATTGTTTTTTTAGATTTCCATTGCAACTAGCGTGCAATGAGAGGGAAGCCTCAACTTACACCTTCCTTAAAGTTATTTCTTATATTTTTAAGGGTAAGGTATGTGAAGAGAAAATGATGTATCAACTTTCTTTGTATCACAAAACTTACAAATTGACTAATTCTAAGAAAGTTTTGGTCCACCATCCAATTTCACTATAGTAGTCATGATAATGAGCCTAGTATTAGCAATAGTCAAATTAATTTTTAAGCTTGTAATGTTAGGGAAATAATTACGATGAATCAATTTTGGATCTATAAAATCTTTGTATTATTTAAACATTCTCTTATTAATGATTTCATTGTTTTCCATGACTTATCTTTAAAGTTTATAGACATGTAGTCATTGATATTATTAAGTCTTCTTTTATATTCTAATAATCTAAAAGCTAATCTTTTTTAAGAATATGGTTCCTACTCCTCATATTAGAATCAAACACATCTTCTTAAAAGAATTTATGTTTATGTTTTAAATATGTAATCGGGGCCTTAAACTTCATGGAAGTGCATCCAACTTGAATGAACAACTTGAATGAAGAACATTGGTTAAATATTTTACATTTTATTTTAAAATTATAAGTTATGTAACACATTTTTTATTTGTTCAATTTCTAAGTCTTGAGAGGGATGTTCTAAAATGAGCTTAAATGGAAATTGAAAAGTAAAAACATACCTATTAAAGGGTGTTATCACAATACAAAAGATCAGTTCCCTTTTAAAATCAATTAACAAAATCTTAATTTTATTGATATCACTGGTAAATCTATATTTTATACAAAGTTACTAGAAAACTTTGAAATGATTGTAAAAATATTCAAGGGTTGATCCAAAATCTATCTGGACGAGGAATGGGTGTAAGACTCAATATCTGTTAAATTAAATGAACAATTCATGAAGGTCAACGAATTTTATAAAGCAATGTAAATTTGAAAGTTGAATAAGACAAAAACAAAAACGAGAACATGAGAGCAAATGCAAAATTAAATGTAATTAAAAATTAAATAGAGGAGAAGATTGAGGAGGGGAAACGAAGGGTCAGGTCATTGGCCTTCCCCTAGCCCTCAACTCTCCCTATTTCTTATCGCACTCTCATTTGAAATGAGTATTTTTTGGCTAGGAGAGGAAGAGGCATTGAAGCCATGAATGCAGTGTAACCAAATATTTCCATAATGAAAACACTGAGCCCCATAATAAAAATACATTTTTTATTTTCTATGGTAAAAAAGGATGGTACATGAACCAAAATCAATCAATATCTTGGAGTGCATTTTCATTTTCAATGGTAAATAGATGATGGTACACCCAAAATCAATGTCTTGAATTGAATGAGAGAGACCAGGAATCAAAGCTCGTGAACTTTAAAAGAGGCTTGAGGTGAGTATCCCAAGATGAGCATTGAAAATTAAAATAGTGGCTTCATGTGAGTATCCCAAGATATTCGTTGAAAGAAAAGGTAACTTTAGTTGGAGGGATGTTTCTTTTGGCGGCTGACCGAATTCAGATTGGACTCCTCACTTCGAGTCCCCTCTATCCCTGTCGGTTGTCATTCTCTTTAGCTCCAGTGAACAGGTACCTCTTCTTATTTCTGATGTACACTTTACTTGCTCTCCGCTTATTCGAGGACACTAGTAACTACAACGGGAAGTCGGTGGCTCATCTGCCTGTCCGTGATTGCCAACCTTATTCTGGTCTCCTCAAACGCGAGCAACTCCTTCTTACGTTACGTAATCGGCATCTTTCACCTTCTCACACTATCCCCCGACAGTTTCAGTGGCACCAGTTAAAATTTTATGCACGCAATTATTCTTCCTCCCAAGGACGTGTAGCCAGTGCCACCACCTGATCTCTTAGTCGTTAAAATCGCAATTTCTTTTTCACAAGTAATTTGATTTTCTTTATTCAAAACATTGACCTGCAAAATATGTTTTTTTAAAGAAAAATAATATTAATTATATTATTGAATTATTCCCATATTAAATTTAAAGGGAAAAGAAAACCTATTGTTACAGCATTAACACAGTACATTCTGAGAGTCTTGCCGTTAAACCCTAAGGTCCCACAAGACATTATAGAGCTACAACAAGAAATTGCCGGCTGTGCGCATTTTTCTTCAATGAAACGGATGTTGTGTATGCTGCTCTCGACACGTTATATCACAGGAAGGCCCGCCATGAATCTGTCCTGCTCCGAGCAGGCAGGTGGCTATCGCTGTCTGGGATGTGGTGCCGCTAAGTTATAGAGCTACACATAACGCTTGAACTCTGAACTTTGACCGATTGTTTGGGAAAATGGATCCCCCATGCCCTTCACCGTACTACTATAGTAAGGTTTGTTCGAATCTCCGGCATTTTTAACTATATGGCCCATCATCATCCATGTGCTTTGAAATTCAATACGCGAAACTAACACTACATAAAAGTTTAGGTTTATATAATATAACTATGGGATAATGAATTCTGGTAATGACATGGACAAGCTGTATTCATCGATGGAAATCAATCGTCGGGGCTCATCCCTGGATCACGAAAGAAAGAAAATCCGATATAACCTCGGGAATACAAGGAAAGACGAAGAAAGAGAATGCTGTATGTGCGGCGACGTGGGATTTCAGGAACTCTTGTTCAAATGCCACAGATGCTACCACCGATTTCAACACCTGTGAACCTCTGTCTCCCAGTGATTTTATCGATTACAGTCATTCCCCTTGATGTTCTGTACAATAGTTATTTCAATTCTGATATGTGTACTATGTGACCACTCTTGCAGATATTGCAGCAGGTTGTATTCTGATCAATTGGATTTAGACCGCGTAAATGTATGCGACTGGTGCCTCGACTTCCACGCAAAAGAGAAAATTCAGAGCCACAAAAGGAAAGTTGAATTGAAGGAAATGGGAAGTAAGAAGGCCAAGAAGGTAGCTGACAGTGAAATTGTGTCCAGGCCGGCCTCCACAAGTACCATGAAGCAGCCTGCATCGGTAACCATGAAGAAATCCAGAAAGGCTAATGCTAAGGCAGGTAGCCATAGACTCCACGTCAAATTTGGAGGGATCAAGAAAAACCAATTTGGAAGGAGCAAGAATAACAAGCCGTCGAGTCTCTTACAAGACTGCAAGATAACTACTGAACTCCGTACATCAACCCAGAAAAGCCCCACCAATGGCGGATTCCGTCGTCGGTACAAGCTTCTCTCAGACGTGCTATGCTCCCAAAGGTAGGGTTTCTTATGTAGTCCGAAATAGAATTTCGTGCTTCTACATTTCTCCTCGGATCAGTCTATTTTATGGCTCGAAGAAGGATATGCTATAAGACTCTTAGCTCTAGATTTCTTAATACTGTATATAACAAATAAACCTATTAAACTACTA
>ML777871.1:1448722-1465169 GCA_009831015.1 Picea engelmannii
TCGAAGGAGGTGAATGGCACTGTGTATAGACAGATGGTGGGTAGTCTGAATTATCTCACCACAACCAGACCTGATATTTCATATTTTGTGAGTGTGTTAAGTCAGTTCATGGCGAAACCTCATGAAAGCCATTGGAATGCAACCAAGGCAGTACTTAGGTATCTAAAAGGTACACTTGATTATGGTATTAAGTATACCGATGCATCTAATGTTGAGTTAGCAGGTTATTCAGATTCTGATTGGGCTGGAAATATAGATGATCGAAGATCAACCACTGGATATGTGTTCAACATTGGATCCGGGGTTGTTTCATGGAGCAGTAAGAAGCAGCCTATTGTATCTTTGTCCTCTACTGAAGCAGAATATAAAGCCTTGTGTGCAGCAACTTGTGAAGATGTTTGGTTAAGAAGACTTCTTCAAGATGTTGGAGAAGAACGAAAGGGACCTACGATGATCAGATGTGACAATCAAAGCTTGATCAATATTGCAAAGAATCCGATCTTTCATGCAAGGACAAAGCATGTTGAAGCTCAGTATCACTTTGTTCGAGAAAAGTTGCAGTCAAATGAAATAAATCTTGTGTATTGTAATACTAGTGAAAATACTGCTGATATTTTCACTAAGCCTCTTGGAAAAGTTAAGTTTGAACTGTTTAGGGAGATGTTAGGTGTCAAAGTCAATCCATTCTCCATTAAGGGGGAGACTTGGAAATAATGGAGATGTTAGCTAGTTGTTAGCACCAGTAATAAGCGCGGGTTGTAAGCGCCAGTTAGAAGAGTCAGTTCTTAGTTAAGAGTCGGTTGTCTAGTTGTCTTCTGCTTTGCATGTAGCCGACTCGCGAGAGTCTTTTCCTATATAAGGATGTAATCCGTCTTCATTTAATACTGTGAAGTGAGCGTAGCCTCACCGTGTTTGTTTGCCTCGTATATTTTATCTGTGATAAGGATTTAATGTTTATTTTTATTCTTCCTAAGAGCAATGATTTTAAATCCTTTGAAATTGAAATATATATTTGTTCAATTGGTTTGTTCAATATAGTGAATCTATGTAACTCAACGCATGCGAACTTTTACTATTATATTTTTTATCGGACCTAGGTGTTGATAAATCTCAAGTTCATATTGTATTCAAATATTGAAATATTTTCATTACTTACTACTTTATGGTATTGTTCAAATAGTTGATTTTTTTTTTTTTTAGAATTATATAGATTCAATCATTTAATTATAACATTTTTTAACTAATTTAAAACAAAATTGATAGAAAAATATACCCATAGAAACCTTAAAAAATCAAACTTTTAAATTTTACACGTTACTCTATGATTTATTCTACTTAAATGATTATAAATCCTCTGCTCAAATAATATTAAAATACTAAACCACAAAACATTAAACAAAGCAATACACTTGTGCATATTAATTTATTTGCAAGCGCCCTTTAATCCACCACAACTCCTCGATGTTGGTTTGAGAGCCAATTCATTTGTCATTCCAATGTGTGAAAACACAACCTAAATCTCTCGTCCGACCTCAGAAAACATTTCGAAGAAGATTTATTTTTTAAAAGAAAAGTTGAGAAAGATATTGCTGATAAACGAAAAAACATCGTCTTGTTTTACGACCTCTCCTCTTTTACGTGGTCTCATTTATGAACATCACATGTCCAATTCATTGATGCTAGAGCTGTCATTCAGAGAATCTCTACTATTTTTAACTAGGTTCATTAAGGTGACTATCATATTATAATGTAAGTTGTCTCATTTATGAAAGTGTATTATATTATAATGTTAAAGTTGTCTCCTTCATAAAAGTGTTTGTAGAGTTTTTAAAGTGACTTCAATGAAGAGATTTTTATAATATTCATAATTATATGATTTTCTTTGAAATCGTTGGCAAAATGGATTAAGAACCTTTACATTTATTTATAATTAGTGTGAAATGGGACTTGATATACGTTTGTTCAACTACGTGTTGAGTAGACTTTCAACAATTAACAAGCCATTCATGTTAACAATTTCAATACTGTAAGGGATCGATTTGGGAAATAATTTCCATCATGGGTCACGGAATCAACAATCCATGATGTGCTCAATCAAAGAGAAGGCGTACAGTTTCTCTCCTAGTTTCAGTGGCTAGTGTAAAGAATGGTACACTTATTTCTGGCAGACATAATTAGAAATTCAGTTTGAGATTTGTAACCATGGCCAACAATTCTTATATGGTAACCATTGGTTTCCTTTGAAACAATTAGATGGATGGTATATAGTAGTTGGCTATAGTGGCCACTGAGCATTTTAGGAAAATCAATTTCAAGTAGCAATTAGCATTTTTGTAAAATATAGTTTGTAGAAAAATAGAAAAATACACTATAACAATTCAATTATATTAAAAAATTAACAAAATCAACCACAGATATTAGATATTATTTTGGAAGAAAAAGAAGAAGGAAAGAATCCGGTATTGAATGTTTGTTGAGTCTTTATTTGTTAGAAATTGTAGATTTATAATTTTATTTTATTTTTCTAGAGCTTTAAATATTACAAACTTATTAATTTTGTTAAAAATTGTAGATTTATAATGTTATTTTATTTTCTTAGAGCTTTAAATATTACAAACTTATTAATTTTGTGAGAAATCTGTTTCTTTTCTGCGAGAAATACTCTTAAATTTTTTGAGAAATACTCTTAAATTTTTTGAGCCATTTGTCTCTTCTACGCCTCAAAACCCCTTTTCCAATGTTATATATAAGTTAGATATAGAAATGGCTTGGTGGTAGTAGTTGGAAACCTTTATCTCCTTTAGTGGCACCCGAACTCCAGCAATGTTTTTCTCCTTTATCTTTTACTCGAAACCTTTCTGTCCATGTGTAGCCTATGTGTCCATGTGTAGCTTATGTTGTGTGACTAGAATAAGAACCTCATAGGAGTATGACTTAGTGTCAAAGTCAATTTGATTTTTTTGGTTGGTGATCAAGACGATTTTATTAGTGACTTTTTTTATTAAAATGAGAGAGTAGAGTATTGCACACCAATAATGTGTCAAACACATTTTTGAATTAATGTAATGATACATATAAATAGAATAAGGTTTGTTTCAAGATAAACAAACTACCTTGATTACTCAATCTATCAGTTAAGCAAATATATCAACATCACCCCATTCTATGACTCTTAGTTAGAGAGAATCTCTCTCACAATAAACAATCAAACAACCTCCTAAAGACTAGGATCAAACCACTCATGTAGAGATTGTTCTCTATCTCAAAAACATAATCTCTTCACACATGCTTAAGGTAAGTAGGAGTTACATATTCCAAACACTCTCCCTTAACGAGTACTTGTCTTAATCTCCATCAACTAAGGTCTTCATTAACACCTTCACTTTTTTGCAACATATCCTCCGCTAGAAATTGAAAAACCTCTCAATCTGCAAAGTCTATCTCTAGTCCATCTTGAATTTCATTGCATACCTCAATCATACATACATCACCAAACTGCCAACATCCATATAAAGTAACAACCATCCACCATAATGCATGGTTCATCAGTTGTTGTAACCGTCAGTTCTCTAAGAATCCTTTTCACCTATATGGTTGATCAGCACACAAAAATCTCCCTTAATAATACCTTGGTCCATCACACTTTGAGATTACTCCATCAAACATCCACCCTCCCCTTAATCTAAGATTCAAGTTCTTTGATTCTACATCAAGCTAGAATACGAGTACACTTACTTCCCTTGTACTTACCCTAATGGTTCATTCCACAACTTGATGCAACATCCACTCTATACATGAGAGAGATAACTCCATGCGCTACCATGCTAAATCATGTTTGCTTGAATAATACGGCTTACAACAACCTGGGGAAATCAACTTGTCTATGTATAAGCTTACACCTTGGACCAAAACTCTGGGGTGTTGGGTACAACTGATCATGCACCCCCTACATCACATATACATCATTAATTTAGATACAAAAAACATCCAATCTTTTTTACAAAGGTTACCAATTATATTCCCAATATACAAGATCATTACAACACTAAGATCATTATCATCTCATCACCATCATTTCTTCTTTGCCTCTTCATATTGATTGTGTCGTCTTTGTCTTCTTCTTTTTCTTCTATTCCAGTGTCACTGTCAAAATGTTGTCTTGGATTTCCATGTTTTTCCTGTCATTTGTTAGAGTCGTGAATTCTAACAAAATAACTTCTCTATCATATTGAGGTCTCGAAGCTCAATATGAATGCTCACTTCCAAGACTTATAATTTCACTTAATTTAACAATTCCAATTAGTTTCATATGACCCATTTAAGCACTAAATACAATCATCCCTTATTTGAATGGAATTAGAAAAATAGAATCAAACCCTTCTCATAAAGATCCCAATGAACCTTATGCATTTCCCAAGCTACCATTAAAAAAAAATGTATTAATAATTAGATTTAATATATATATATATATATATATGTGTGTGTGTGTGTGGGGGGGGGGGATAAGTAAAATAAACTAAAATACTAATCATGTCAATAGGAAGGTTTCTAAGTTATGTGTGGGAGAACCAAACCTCCAAACCCTAAATTTCCTTATGGTCTCTATTAGCTCATCAACACTGGCACTAGTATCAGCCATTGTTCACCATGCACTAAGCACCACATAGGTACCAAGGAATATACCACCATCTTACACATTCACTCAATTTTGTGGGTCGTTGTTTTACACAACCACATTCAAAAACTGGTACACACTTCTCAACACATCACTAGGATATTCTAGACCATCTAGAGATAAAAACCACGAGCACCATTCACACTCAAGGAACTCAATCAGATCATGCTAAATTTTTTTTTTTGGGGAAATATTCTCCCAACCTTTGTTTTCTATCATTATTTGAACAACATAGTAGCTCTTGCAACGTGGAATGAAACTATGCAATAAAAACTCTTAAAACAATAGAGGAAACTCACAAAAAAAAATGAGAGACAAAACCCTCTATAACTCAATCTTCCTGTTGCACAACAAATTGTGGTCCCCAACAACGACCAACAAATATGGAAGGGAGAAATTTCTTTTCACGATATTCTCAAATCCTCAGGTGTATCAAAATATCCACCATATCCTATCACAATGCTCGATCTGTTACCGGTTCTCTCTGGTCATCATGGTTTCTATTCTTCTAGGTGGGATATAACAATCGTTGTTGCATAAAACTCAATGATGGATTTTGAAAACATCTTCTCGACTTGGATATGAAGACCATTCTCCACCTCCTTACATGGCTCCTTCCAAACAGAGAGTCATATTTAAATGGTTGCTTCTCATTGCTACAATCAACATCTCCCTTCACATCAACAGTCATGATCCTAATTATTTTGAGAACGAAATGAAGGCAGATATATAACAAATAAATATACATAGATATTGCAATAAACACAGAAATACAGTAATGCACAATTTTTATTAATGAAAGAATGTACATAAACTGTAAAATTACAGAGTCAATGACTCGTTAGAATGGTGGAAGCTTATCTCTGAGGAGATGTGTGATGGCTATGCTCATTCACAAGAAGATTATGATGATTACAATGAGGCTCTAGAGGCCTTCTTAACATAAAGAAAATCTGAAACCCTAACCCTAGAAGATGAAATGCCAAAATGTTTATGAGAGCCAATGGGGATAATTTGTACGTTAATTTCCAAAGTGCGTAACTTTTGTATATGAACTTTGTTTGGGGCGCATGATATCTCGTTTGAAAGATCTATCCGAGGAGTACAATTTTTTCTATCACACTTTGGATAAAGCCTATAATGTTACTATGGTAGGCCCAAAAAACGTTGTTTAGGGCCTGAAAACGACCCTAAAAGTTTAGGACCCGAAAATATGTATAAAAATTGCCAAGGTGGAAACCCTTATTGTGAGCTAGTGGGATAGGTGGGTGGCCACCGATTTCCTCCTAGATCAATCCTCCCCCTTTAGGAAGCAATGGTATCCATTTCGTGAAGATCCCGAGGAAGCTTTTGTTGAATTTGAACCTTGGTGAGTTGCTTCTCTTGCTGAAGAAGTTGTCCTCCTTAGCTTGTTGAAGGTTGTTATGAACCTGTTATTGGAGGGGTTGGATTTCTTTAATCAATATGGATGCATGATCTATTGGAGTGGAGGAGGACTTTGTCGGTAAAGATGTAGTAGGAATATGTTGCTGCTCTTATATAATCTTGTTTATTTTCTTCTGCTTGATAGAAGGGTCTTGGGTTGAGGATACAGTGGTTGTAGTGTCCTTCTCTTTTGACCAAGTTGTGAAGAGGCTAAACTTTGTTCTATGAGAGATTACTTTGCGGCATTGTTTTATCGGTACAATAGTCGAAACTACCTCTGGTGTCTTGTAGGGATGACCCCTCAGAGTAACAATGACTCTATGGGGTCGAGACTCATAAAAAACATGACACCTCCACATATATGGCTGGCCTAAAAAAACATCACATAGTACTTCATCCTTGAAGGGCTTGATGTCTTATGATAGGCGGGACTACTAGCTAACATGAAGATATTTCCCCTAGAAGAGCCATCCGATGTTGTATGGTTGTGGGTGTGGTGTTGTCAGCAAATCCAACTTCTTTATGAACTCTACTGAGATCAGTTTTTTATGTCTTTCGCTATCAACAATAAAATGCAATGGGGTCCCCTTTAGCCACATCTATGAAAGGAAAAGACGCTCTCCCTCCTCAGGATCCTCTGGTTCTTCTGGTTGGATTGTTGTGGTCACGACAATAGCAGTGGGTTTTGCATCAATTATTTGTCTCCTTCTATTATTGTCTAAATTGAAGTTCGAGTCAGGCCTCGACTTTGTTTCTTTGCGCTCAACCACCAATGATTTTTTTGAGCGACATTGATTGGTGTTGCGCCAATGGATTTTGTGGAAGTCGCACCACTTCCTAGTGTCCTTCATCTTCATGTTTCCCTTCTTTTCCTACGTCTTGGACTATTTGTCTTGAGGTTGATTGTTCAGTGAGTTAGGGATACCTTTACCATACTTTGGTTGTTGTGGATTTGCAGACCCATATTCCCACTTTTTTTGCTGCTTAAAGTTTTGTTTGATTTTGATAACATATCTATAAGTGGATCCAAGTGATGAGATGTACACAAACTCCATTTCGGTTTGGATGTACCTATGTAGAGCCCTGCTATATGTCAAAACCAGATGTCGCTCAGAGTCTTTGATACCCATCTTGGTTCACAAGGTATGGAAGGTATTTGTGAAATCATGCATCATTTGGTCCCGTTATTGATGCATCATGGTGCATCTTATGTATCGGTCATCATAGTCTCCCATAGGGTAATATTTCTCCTTAACCACATCCATAAAGAATACCAAGTTGGCTCGACCCCAAATATTCCAAACTCCTCTGTGGAATTTTTCTCCCAATAAGTTTCCCACCAATGTTTGACATGGGGGAGAGCCTTAAGGAGCGCAAAGGTGATCTTTTCTCTATCGAAAAAATTGTGAACAGAGAAATAACGTTCTAACAAATTTAACCATTTTTCCAAAGCATCTGCATCAATCTAACCTTCAAAAATGGGAATATCAAAACTAACTTGTACCTTGAACAAAGTAGTTTGTCCAAAGTGACTACTTGATGAAGATGTTCCTGTTATTGTTGGCAATTGTTGAAGGATTTGGGAAAAAATCTCAAACATCTCGTTCCTCTGTTGCACGAGGGCTTCCACGAGCAACAACTTGATGGGATTTTATGCTCCCGTATCTCTCTTTTCTTCCACCATGAGAGGATGCTTGAGCTGGTGAGAGATTTTTTCCTCATGAGAAACTATCTCGAGACCCAACTCTCTATACCCTGACCTCGTCGACGACATGCACTAAGAAACGACAAGGAGTAGTTTTTTCTTATACCATTGATCCAAATTATTTTGAGAATGAAATGAAGGAAGATATATAACAATGAAACATATAGAGATATATTTCTATAAGCACATAAATACAGTAACGCACAATTTTTATGAGAGAATGTACAGAAACTGTAAAATTACAGAGTGAATGATTTGCTAGAATGGTGGTATCTTATCTCTAATAATAGATGTGATGTCTAAGTTCATTCACAATAATATGATGATGATTACAATTAGGATCTAGAGGCATTTTTAACATAAATAAAATACAAAACTCTAACCCCAAAAGATGAAACGCCAAAAGGTTTTGTAGGCCCTGATGGGGATAGTCGATACCTCAACTTTCCAAGGGCATAAATTTTGCATACAATCTCCGTTTGGGGCACACGATAGCTCGTTTGAAAGGTATGTTCGAGGAATACACATTTTTTCATTACACTCTGGATAAAGCCTACAATGTGACTATGGTGGGTCCAAAAAATGTTGTTTAGGGCCTCAAAATGGTCCCAGAAGTTTAGGAGCCAAAAATCTATAGAAACATTGCAAAGGTAGAAACCCATGTTGTGATCCAGTGGGATAGGTGGGTGGCCATTTATTTCCTCCTGGATAAAGGCAGTTCTATTCTCCATAGAATAATGGTTTGTAACGACCTTGTCGTTATGACAACAAGCGTCAAATAACAAACAATTATTTTTCTTTTATTGTTGTGTTAGAAAAATACACATCAACTTAAAGGAAACATCATAAAAGACCATCAAGGCGTAATAGCATTCTAATAAACCAACACTTGTAACATAAAATTCCATGGCGCAGGAGAAATTAAACATTACATCAAACCATCAACGACACAATCCAAGGCGCAATAATCTACTTATTTAATTTTTAAGGAGCAAACAAATATCTACTTAACTTCTAGGTGCACGATTAAATCAATCATCAATTACAATAATCAACATCATTTTCAAGGTAAGCACATGATCCATTTGCCAGATTAACATATTCACTTATCGATCATTGCGCACAAATAATCCAATCATAAGGAAAGCATACAACAACATTGTGACAAGTACATTATTAAGCTAAGGCGTAAACATTTATGCGTCAACATAGTCCATAGTGCAAGCAACCTAACCACTTATTCATCAGTATAACCAAGGCGAAGGGGGATTCAATATTAAAACGATCATTCATCATCAATCCATTAATCCTAGTATCATCTAACCATGGCGTAAGGGTAACCATCATTGTTATCAATCATACATCAATAATTAGATAATCATTGTGCGCGAGAGTAAACAATTCCAAAACATTCACATGCCAACTTAATTAATGCATGAGAGATAAATAGTTAATAATCAGTCATGCCACAACATAAATTAAGGCACGGTGTAGACAATATAAGCCAACATTTATTCCATGGTGTGTGAGCAGTAAAAATCTAAAAACTCATTTGTTACAACAAGTTTTCATGGCGCAACAAGTAAATAACCAACAACCATTCATTATATTGACTCTTCATTGCACGCGAGAAGTAAATAGCCAAACAATCATTCGTTACCTTAATTTTCATTGCGCGCATGAAGAGAAAAATCTAAACATTAAACAATACATTATTCAATGCGCGCATTTAATCTTATTTGCCAATTTAACCTTGCATCATCATTAACAATGCATGCAATTATCTAAATCTTAACTGGCGCAAGAGCTAAAATTCCTAATCAAACATGGCATTCATTAATCTAGAAGCGCAAGAGTGAACGCATAATTTAGATGGCGCAAGAAGTTATTACATACCTAGAAATGAATCAAGCACATAAATACGATCTAAACTCTTGTAGCTTAACTAAACATTCTTATTAAAGATATCTTCTAGGAGTGTATAAGGAGAAGAATATTTTCATTTCATAAGAGCACCCAAAAAGAATCACTACATTTAATCCAACTCCACTTCACATTATGTGCCTATTTAAAACAAAAGAATCATCATTTAATATAACTCGCCATAAGTCAAGAGCCTTCACATCCATCCTAAGGCCCAAGAAGGTCATGAAAAGTTAGGAAATTTTTGGGAAGATCTACTAATTAGCATATTTACAAGGGTCAACGATATATCTCAAGGTCCCAAAAAGGAGGGGACTAAAAATCGGGGTATAAGTATTACTACTTGGCCTACGAACTTATACAAAGCCTATAGGGTAAAATTTATATAACGGTTGCAATGGAACCTAATAAATTATAATGCCCTGCTAAAATAAATAAAATATCTATCTCAGAATGGATTCTAACTAAAACCTACATCATTAAACTTTATGTCGGATACTCAATTAATGACTTCATCCATTCAACGCCTCGTACGCCTGAGCATAAACTTCAACATTTACTGTCATTAATAACATTAAATTTAGTTAAAAAAAATATTCTACCCTTTGCAGTTGATTCAGCAATAAAATCTGGGAAACTAAGTAAATATTATGTAACGTACCTCCTGTGCAGATTCTAGTCGTGGTCGGCATGATGAGATCTTACATCTTCTGTGGGATTGCCATTGATCAACAGTTTCAGGAATTTACAGGTTGAAAAAAATACTTAAGTTTTAAACTGCTGGGAATCAAAATAAAAACTTATGTTATAAACTATTAGGAATCCTTCCCCAAACCGCGAGAGTTCTTGTTAAAAAAATGATCAAATTTGCATAGATGCTTTGTAGCACTAAAGTGTTTATCCCGAGACGATTTTGTTAGCGTGGTCTTGATAGTCAAGCATAAACATCCGCATTCAATTTTGTATCTTGAATTGCAAGCCAAGATCTCACGGAGATTTAGTAAATCAGAAACTCTCATCCCTGGTATGGCGCATTCATTCGGGAGGAAACAATTACTGCAGAGCATAAGCTACAGGAAATTGCCACAGTGAAGATGACTTTAATCGGGGAGGAAACCGTTTCGAAATTCGGGCAGCAGGTTGCCAAGGCCAGCGCTAGCTACACCTAACAATACGAGGATACAATGCGTTTTAAGGGCCACCCAAACGGAGTTCCGCTAAGTTTTTATTTTGTAGGAAATGCAGCGGCCAACCCTACCGAATAAATCCGCAAAACAGAAGGGATAAATCCCGAATAGACTCAGTACAGTGTGACGGGAAAGGTAAGTCGAGATTTCGTTAAGCTACTGGCAGAGATGAAAGGAGAAAGGCAAAAATGAAATGGTACAGAGCTGAGTTGAAGGGCATGATATGGTTTCCCGAATTTATTCAAGAGACGGTGTACGCCAAAATAGGAATCTATACCACCCCACGTAAAACGTTGATGAAAGAAGTTGCGTGTATGATGCACACATTCACCCCTATATTGACATTACCTGAGAATCTCCAAACTGACATGCCCACAGAAATTTTGTACAATAATGGATAGAAGGGAAAGGTATCCCAAAAGGTCAGTTAGGATATGGTCTAGATCAGGAGCATATGTCCTAGGTCCGACACAAGTCGACGCTCAAGACCGAGCACAAGCCACGAGGAGGGAAGGTCGAATCTGACTGTGTGTGGGCGACTTAGGAAATGGAAAATAAAGACTCTAGACTGGACTAGAGATTTGATTTCTAACAATTTATCCAACCTTAAATGGGACAAGAAAACCAAGGGCATCCAAGGATTAAAATGAACATGCGCAAAACAGAGCAAAGTGTCCACATAATGCGAATGATACACAGTTATTCGGGATGGTGCATGGGCAGATGGGGTGATAACTATGTGAGAAGAAATTCTATAGGCCCCATCTATTCATAACAACAAAATTCAAGTAGGGATGTACGACAGTTAAAAAAAAATTATGCTCAATGTTAAGATAATATAAAATTTTTGGATTAAAGTTTAGGTAGGAACATCCGGATCAATTTCCCTAGTAAATAATTCTACATTCATGTATCATAAACCAACCAACAGTGACAATACAGCATCCAAGGGAATTGTTGTCGTTATTGACCTTCAATCTTACATAGATACGCAAATAAAAATATATTCGATTATACAATTTAAATCCGATGCAATTACAATTCAATACAATTTTTAGACTACTATTAAATGCAAATTTAACACGCCTACCATAACTGATGGCGCATAATCTGAAGTGGCTATTCCAACTTTGTGCTTCGTCCAGCTCATGCTTTCTAATTGCTGAGACCTCATCGGTACCTCCCAATCAACGCTAGGGGTACTCTTCTTCTCATTGAGCCCCTCGAGCCACAAAGGGGCCACACACACAAACCAAAGAAAACTAGCTCCTGGTTCGCCTCATAAGGTGGAGCTACCACTCTCTATTCAAGCTGGGTATCCCAACTCCCATAAGAAAAATCAGCTGGATATCCCAACTCCCATAAGAAAAATCACTCAAGAGAAAAATCTGGTAGCATAACCTTACGCATACCAGTCCTGATCCATTCCCTTTCTCTGTCATTTCTTTTGTAGAGTTCTCTTAGTGACCATTTGTCAAAATGCACGTTAAATTATTTTTATTAAATTTTTATTAGGAAATATTCTCACATACACTTGTCACCCAATCTCTTAGTTGCATCAGAAATTCATTTAATTAATTAAATTAATTTACCAATTTCCCTCACCCACCTAAAAATGCCCCTTGTTGTCCCTTTATCCCCTCCATTTCGTTTAATGACTGACGTCTTTCTTAAATCTTAGTTGAGTTCTAATTAGGAAAGTTCTCTAGATTCCACATTTTTTTTGCATTTAATTTCCCCTTTTATCTAAGTTATGATTTTAGCAAGTTTTGCACATAAACAACAATTAATTTTAGATGAATTAATTCACCTTTAAATTTTAAATTTGATTTTTCTCCATCCCCCATTTATTAATTGATTAATTAGTTTTTTTTTTTAGTCATCATACTCTATTTAGACCTAGTCTTTAATTTCAACTAGGCTTAGCATTTTTAAGGAAAATTTATAATTAATAACTTTACCCATACAACATTTTTATTTTAAGGCTGACTACATCAAATAAAATATTGTTTTCTAGACACCTAGATTCATTGACTCACCAGTGTTAAAATCACAACATGCCCTTCAAGATGCACTACATGCTCCAAGGGTGTCACTCGCCTTTATTCATGTTTTATTTGTGCGACGTGCCCTTCAAGACACACTATGTGCTCCAAGGGTGCCACTCACCTTTTGACTAATTTTGGTAGACGTCCAACCCTTGGAGTCAATACTCCGTTAGGCGACCTTGCGGGAGACTAAGGGCCTCTAAGGAATAAGGACCCTACCTTATTGCACGCCCCTTAGAATCTTTGTGAGCGACTGTCTCAATTTTCCCTCACGACATCTTGGATCTCTTGAACTAGGTTCCAACTACGACGTGAGTGCTGATAGGCTATAGCAGGGCTGCTGCCACACCTCTCCCTCAACATCTTTGGTTGTTGTGCATGGCCCCTTTACTCCTAATGTGAGTCTGATTAGAAAGCAATCGTTAGTAATATATAGTCCACTCCCTGACTCGATCCAGAGTCCAAGGAGATCCATCGATGCCATCGACATCCTCAATCTGTCAAGAGTCCTGTACACTCAGGAGAAACATAAATATCACCTGTCTATACATAAATAACATAGCATAACATCATAATCCATAATCTTATCATCAAAAACCATAAGTGAAGCAGACAATCATATAATGAACCAGATCACTTGCACACAAGTGTCCTCAAAGAATAAGTCACACCAAGTGCGTGCAAGAGCGGTATGTTACATAGTTCACCCCCTTCATGGTTTTGATGGACAAACACACTCACACTACTGCATACTTAGCTGCAACACATTTACAACCAACACACTAGTCTACTCCTCTACTCTCTGCATGTTCCTGGGCTCTCTCATAAGGGAGTCAAACCGAGTCCTACTCTGATACCATATTAAAATGAAAGAGTAGAGTAATGATACATATAAATACAATAAGATTTGTCTCAAGATAGAAAAACTACCTTGATCACTCAATCTATTAGTTGAGCGAATATCTCAACACCGCAACATTCTATGACTCTTAGTTGGAGAGAATCTCTCTCACAACCAACTCTCTAACAACCTCCTAAAGACTAGCATCAAACCACTCAGGTAGAATTTGTTCTTTAGCTCAGAAGCATAATCTCCTCACATATGATTAAGACAAGTAAGAGTTAGATATTCCAACACTTTTGACATCTATCTAAAAGTGTAAAATAAGTAGGAAAAAAATAATTTAAAAAATCACTAAAATATTTTTAGTTACACAACTAGAAAATGTATATTAAAAAAAAAACAAAAAAACAAAATAGGTTTCTCAATTAAAAAAGATAGAAGGGAATGTAAATAAAAATAAAACTCTACAATTGAAATATGAATCTTTCATTCAACAGATCTACAAAAGTAAATTTGAAGAACTAAACAAAATCCACTCGCAAACATAGTGGCCAACATTCATTTAGACTGAAAAAATAAAACTTGGTAAGACAAAAAAATGAAAGAAGCATAATTTTAGTTAGGTCGTTTATGGATGTTTTCCTATTCCAGGTCAATTCAGAAGCCCTGACACGTGTCATCATTGAAATAGTAACTCTGGCATCCCCTTGACACCTGACATTAATCCTGAATGCATCATCAATATGCAATGTTTGCAAGCATCATACAGGACGGCATTATTCTCTAACGCCATTGAGCTGAACGAAATTTGACGCTAATGCTGTGAACATTAATCTATGCCATTAAATGGACGAGTCGAACTACGAATAAGGAATGGACACCAACCTTCAATGCATGCGGTCACCTCCCTAATAAGACCCCAAAGTTGAGGGTCAATAAAATTGAAGAAAATTAAAAAAATTATTTAAATAAAATTTATTATCACATGTTTTTATGTTTAACATTCAAAATATAAAAAGTTTAAGGTAAAACTGCTAATTAATAATAGGTAGTCAATTTTGGCGTTTTGCATGGAATAATAATATGAGGCCATTTATAACTAGCATACCCTTTAAACTAGTGAATGGGAATGTTTAAGTAAATTGAGTGAAGTTTTCATAATAATGTTGTTAATTGGAATCATGAAGATATTGAAATTAAAATGATCTTATATTTACATGTGACTAATTTTCATTGGACAATCTCCTTTGTTGACTAATCTCCATTGGACAATCTCCTTTGTTTTTGGTGAAAATCTTGTATTTTTTGTGCTCAAATTGTGGGATTTCTTGAAGCAAACAAATTTGGCTTGCTAGAAGGTGTTGATGAATAGACTGAAGAATGAACATTTAAAATTGTTCTTTAAAATTCCCAAATAAAGAAACAACACTTGTTTCATTAAAAAGAGTTTGAAAAGAAAAACAAATTACATATACCTATGTTACCATTTATTACCCATGTTTCTACTTATACTTTCAAGTTAGATATGCTTACAACTCATTATAAGTAAGATGTAATTTTTAATTTTATGAATTAATAAAATTGAAATTGATATAATCTTATGAATAATATATATATATATATATATATGGATTTATTTTAATTTTAAATTCATTTTTAGTTATGAATTAATTTATATAAAAAAATGTTATCATGAAAGATTAAAATAATGAAAGGTTTTTATTTTCTTATATAGATATAAAATGAAAATAGATGTATATTTAATTTTTATTTATATTTAATAAATATAAATATAAATTTCAATATAGATATAAAATATCAAAAAATAAATTTTTAAACTTAAATTTGTATTTTTTTATTCACATTATTAAATAATTTTTTTTTTATCAAAAATAGTTTTTTAAATTTAAATTTATATTTCTTTATTTAAATTATTAAATAAAAAAATATTTATTATTGTTAACATTAAAATAATTTTTCATAACAAAATCTAAAAATTAACTTATAGTTTTTCATAAAAAAAATTTAAAAATTGATATGTATAATAATAATCCACCAAATATCCAAACATTTTTTTTTTTCATTTTATTAAGAAAATGATTTTTTTCTCAAAAACCTCATACATTATATCATAAAATTACAAAACCATAAAAAAAAATTTCAAAAAAATCATATATCATATCATGAAATTAAGAAGCAAAAGTCTTATAAATGAAATCTAAAAATTACATACAAAATTTCACTAATAAAAAAAAACTAATTAATAACATATATATTTAAAATGCAAAAGGCGGTAAAAAAAAAAATATTAACCATTGTTGGCAAGCTTTTGAAACTTGCTCATTATCTTAAAAAAAACACTATGTTTGATAGCCAACAACAATTCCATGGTATATATACTTTTATTCATTTGGATAAAAGTATTGTAAACACAATGCATTCCTATTTCTAGTGGTTGGTTGAGTGTTGAATTGCTTGATATGGATTTGTCAAAGATAAGGAAAGTGTGTTTAAAAATGAGAAAAAAAATAAGAGAAATGCAACCACTATTATTTTTCTATTAGCATAGTAAATTGAATTTGCAATATATCTAAAAATGTTTTTCTATTAACATAGTAAACTGAGTAGCTTCCCATATTT
>ML777872.1:12869-23786 GCA_009831015.1 Picea engelmannii
TATGAGTAGGTACACAATGGTATGAACTTTCAAATTATTTACCACACCTTGAAATTGTTCTTCTTTTTGTCTAGAAAGAAACAATTTTTTTTGTAATCTTCATATAGAAAGAACTTGCCCTTTTTATCGCAAGTTGAAGGTAAGCCCATATTCACTAAATTCTCAAATTTATTGGTGAAGGATTCCACACTTATTTTCAATAATATGCATTCATTATGAGATTTACGTATCAGATTCCTCATTATGAAAGTTCTTTCGGTTTCCTTCATCATTTTTGTTCTATATTTAATACCTTTGATTGTCAATGTTTATTTAGAATTGATATTTAGGAACTGTATAATTTGAGTGGCAACTTGAGGTCTAGTTCCTAGTTCATGAAATTATTTATTGATAATATCATCTGCATCATCAATCGACAACATCTCATCATCTATAATCTTGAATTAATCTCATCATCTCATAATCTATATCTTGCCTAAAGTTTTAACACAATTGACAATTTCAGTTGACTTGCAGTAGTCCAAATATTAAAAATCATAAGACATTTGTGCCTTGGTGGAGGTTAAATTTTTTTCTTTCACTTGTAGCTCATCACCCTAAACACCATAGGTAGACTCAAAATCACCAACATGATATGATTGAACCAATCCATTGAACAAATTCATTGAAAATAAATTGTTAAAACATGATCTGGTACTCAATTACCAAATTATCACAGAATGTCAACTTAATGACTTAAGTTGCTATAATAAATTTCTCTTAATTGTATGATTGCTAAATCATGTAAGGAAGTTGGTATAGCAGGCCAAGATATGGTGAAAATGAGCATCACTCCATTTGTATTAGAATTCTCTTTCCAAGGTCTGAGAAAAAACAATAATTGTTATCATACAGAAGAATACAAAGTCTAGGATATTTTAGGGAAAACTAGATTAGTACTCAACACAAGGAAAAATTTGGAGGAATTTTAGACCACAGTAATCATAAAACATAGAGAATAGTTTCATTTTTGAAGATTGCGTCGGTGTACAAAATATTAAAAAGTATAAACACTTTATCACTTTGGAAGAAAGTCTAGGTATCTTACTCATAAATGGGCTAGTATATTTTCTTGAATAATACACCTAAAATAAATATTAGAGGTTTCAAAACAAAAGGTCCATTACATTCGGGGGGTGCTCTTATAATGTGAATTAATTATACATGTTATATTTTCAAATTACAAATATTTTGCATTCCCTAATTTCAATGGTAGAAGGTTTGATACAATCTTTGCAACACACGATATGTTCTTGTCGTTTCCTGACCTACAAAATACAGTAAGATAAATTATAATTGTTTTCTCTATAAATAAGGTTTCAAATGTTCTCTAATTTCAAATAGTGTCTGATTATCCTCCATTGATAATGTTCTAAATAATTCACCTTTTTTAGCATCAAATGAAACTATTGGAGAATGTGTTCCGTCATTGTCATCTTGTTCCTTTGGAATCCAAACCCATTCCCCCATTTATCGAACATGTCTCTACCTACAAAATTTAAATGAGATATATAACATGTATCTTGAAATCCAATACCTAAAAGAATCAAATGAAAATACTTTGTATCATAATATATTTATTACATTCATAAGAAACTCCCTTTTTGCCTCTTATAACCCTTAAAAAAGAAGAAGCATGATACAATTAAAAATAAATAATATTGAAATGACTTACTTGAAAGACAAGGTGTCATGACTCAATCTGCACTCTAATTCTTCTCCACTTTGGTAATGTACTCTTCTATCCCACCTAGTGAATTTTTTTTTTGTAAATATCTCATTGGAAGGATTTGAAGTAGTATACATTTTACCAGTTTCCCTTATCGATGACTCCTTCGCAAAAAGATGAAAAAACATAGAGAATGGCATGAAAATATTCCACTATGCATATGAATGTCACCTTTTTCTTTCATTCCAATTTGTATTTCTGAAAATAACTTGTAATGAAAAGAACTTATAGAAGAATCATCTACACTAGGCCATGTTCCAATAAGCTAAGGGAAGGTAAAGGGATATCTTTGACATATCCACATGATCCAATTGTTTTCATAATAATGTATTCATATTTGTAAAAGAATACACCTTCCTTCTTTAACCATGTAGGATCCTTACCGGGATAGAGTAGTTCTCTTATTTTTGAATGAACAACTTGGAAAAAACCTATTATGCATTTAGCTGGTTCCCATTCTATCCAATTTGATATGCATAAACCCGAGATAAATGTAATATTCATGTTACAATAAAAGAAGACTAAAGATATGTTGAAATCCTAGAAGCTTTAAATAAAATTTGGGCTCAACAAACTATGATATCCATAATGGTTATGCATACTCACAATTACAACCAATTTTTGAAAAAATTGGCTTAGTAGAAACTTTCTATTTTGACATCTCTCTATAGTCATAGACATGTTCCACTCGAATCATTTCCACTTTGTTTCCTCCATTACTCATCCTAAATCCTCTTACCAAACTTTTCCAATGGATTTTAATGTCTTGCAAACATCTTTTTTTTACTCCATGTATTCCAATTGTTGATGGTTTCATATTACCTATGAACCAATAGATAATGGCATCATAACCTATTTTCCTTGATAATGAATATTGTTGTATAATACAATTGATTTCAACTCTCTTCGGACACCACTGATCCATTGAATTCTGCAACATACAAATGAAATAAAGAAAGTTAAGTAGTATGCTCTTCTATAAAAAAAAAAGATGAAATTGAAATACTAGAAAATGATTTTATGGAAAAAGACTTGATATGTGTGCTATTATTTTTCTAAGAGAGAGGGTTTTCTACTGTGAATATTATGGATTACATTTTAATACTAAAAACAAATGTTTATTAGATATTTTTTCAAGATTTGGAGTTCAAAAAATCAATGGGGAATCATTGCTCATAAGTTGATTTGCAAAGTCCGACATGAACTCAAATGTATCCTTTGCATTGTCAAGATAACCATACCTACAGTTTCAATAAAGTTGATCACAACTAACCTAAGTTTCTATCCATGATAACCTTTACAAATGTTTGTTATAAGAATTTTTTCCACACCCTATGCATCATGATTTGGTGGTCTACCCTTTCCCTCTACAAAATCAGTTTACCCATTTTTCTCAGTAAAAAGTAAAAAATTCAAACTTTTGTACATATACATGGACTATAATTATACAACTCACGTATATCTAGATTTCGCCATTACAGTCCGCGTACATTGGGTTTTGTGTTCAAAATAAAAAAATTATTTCATATTTTCCATGCCAATTCACGGGATCCATGATCCTTGGCCTTTCATATGCTGGAAATGCTCTGATTCGACCCTTGAAAAATTTGAGAGCAGGTACATTCTGGAGAAATTTTTCCTCATATTACATCCTTGAGTCTTTATCCCTTAGTCCTTTAAGTCTAAACCCTCCTTATGTTCAACCCCCAAGCTCTCCCTATCCTATGAAGGAGGAACCCAATTACTCCTAGAACTTGTGAGATTTCCTTGTGGAGGATTGAAGTGGTGCAGGCCCAAGTGGAGGGACTTAGTTTCTCAGTTTTGACAAGTTTCTAATACAAGAGGTTTTCACCTATGTACTCCTGTTGATTATATTAATAGAAATGCTCTTTTCTTGTCCAATTATATGTTTCAAATGTTTATATTATTTTCCATGGGTAATTTTTCTATACATGTTAATGGATTATGTTAGTTTATATGCTAACATTTCATACATTTTCCATATGCTTGTGTATCTTGGATGTTGAGAACAAGTTGTAGGTATCAGACATTAGATTGTGAGCTCAACGGTGGTCTCCTATGAACATATGGAAGATGTAGGATTCTATACTTTCTATTGCTGACATTTCMATTTATATAKCATACTTGATATTTGAGTTGATTTACGGGTTTCGTTCCACCTGTTGTGGTCCTACCCTAAAACATAGATATTTATTCCTCGTAACAYAATTGGCGACTCCATTGGGGATTTCTCATTTTTGGGGTTAGTTGATGATTTTTCTCTTTGATTTCTTTGTGTTTTCCTGAGTTAATGTGTCTCTTGTAGCTTAAGAACCTCTACATTACTATGTATCTAAGATGCTTGGCYTAATTTTTACCCAGTTAGTTTTTTCCTTGTCATACATGGGTTTTCCCGCAATAGTCGCGTACATATGTGGGTTGTCTATGTCTAGGTTGCGTACATATGYTTTTGTTCCTAGAATAATCAYGTTTAGGTTCATTTTGGTGTTTTTTGGGTGGGTTCTAAGTGTTGTTGAGTCTTTTTGGGTCTCTGTCCTATCTGTGGAATGCTTGAAGAGTGATAGGAAGTTGTGTTATTGTTGAATTTTTGGAAAAATTGTTTCTTGTTATTTTTCTAATTTTTTGTCCTTGTATTTAGGTCTGAGTAGTAGCTTCTTGGTGTTTTGATTGGATCGTATTCTTGTGCTTGCATTAAGGTCTATCTGAGAGGTTATTAATTCAATTTTTCATTTTCATTTTCCTATATTGAAAATACAAAAAAAGTTCATTTCATTTGAAGCATTTGCGCTTTTTTCTAGATTGCAATAGTATTGGAATTTTAGGAAAGATTGCATTGTCATTGAAACCAAAAGAGGTTGCATCTTGTGTACAATATTTAGAATCATACAATTTATTTTGAAAAACAAGACTAGTACTTAGCAGTGTTTTTACGTGAGCTTCTTTCATATGTTGAGTCATAACACCATTAGTTTCATGACCATACATCTTGAGTAAACAAAATCCACTAAAATTAACGATCAATAATTAAAATTGATTAGAAATATTTTATCTTTTAAGGTACACAAAAAAGTTTAGGATTTAGGGCCTTGGAATAGGATTTTGTGAGTAAACTTCTCCAAGGCTACAGAACTCAACATAGGTGTTTATCCAGGGAGTGGTGAAATCCATTTTGTAATTGGTGTTCTTAGGAGACTCCACTAAAACTAGAGTTAAGAATGAGTTTGCGTGAAGTTGGTTGCAGAGATAGCCCTGTAATACCTTCCTAGCATTAGATATATTTATGGGGTTTTATTCGTATATGGGGTTCTTGGGGTACCTTGGTGCTTCTTAAGCTTCAAGATTAGCTACCTTCCCCATATGGTGCACCTGATCTGCGACTGTTCACCTGAGCATTGGTTATATCACAGTGACCTTAGTTTTCTATCCTAGGTATCCACACAGGTTACTTGTAGGGGTTATTCTACATGTATCGTAAGTCAGATAGGGATCAGACAAAAAACAAACTTTACGGAGGATTTTATCTTCAAAGGGGTCTGAATGATTGCACTTTGTATCCCATGAGGTTCCTTATAACTGAATATGTTACCTTCAATCTATTGTTCAGGAGTCTCAATCCTCTTCTTGGAGAGGCATACCTTCTTTAGTTCAGGAGACCCCTTTTCATCCACCCTCTCTTGTTTGTGTGCATAGACCTCTATTTTTATTTAGGAGTATATTATTTGTATATTAGTTGGCCTTATTATTTTTCTTTGCATAAATATTTTTGAGTCATCGTGGAGTGATACCATCCTCCCTGATGGTCTCATCATCTCTCGAATAAATTACCACATTTTGGTCTGATACTGAAGATTCCTCTTAAAAGGCATAAAATTAATAAATGTGGTACATAAATCTCCACCGCTAAATCTTGTAATCATCCCATCATGAGCAATTATTTAGATATGATCATGTTAGGAAACCATTCAAATCCAACCTCCACTATGGGTAGTGGAGTCCGCACGACTCCCTCATCATTGGTTACTTGGATTCTTGCAACTCCCTTAGTTAGCACTACCCTGTCCATGAGTTGATCTCAGTCCATGCAAATGAATCCTTATATATTTTTGAGTAGTATGACTTCACAATCATTGATATTCTTTCCCCTTGGCACTTTTTGACGAAGATTCCTAGTTATAGTTCTCAGTTGATGCCTCTGGCCTCTAATCCTTTTTATTTTGGTATGACAAATATGAATTCTCACATGTCATCCTCTTTTCTGACATCTAACGTCAATACTAGTTTTGGGTCAGGGGGAACGTCGCCTCCTTATAATCCTTTCCTATTTGGTGGGGGGCATATCCCTTAGTCATTTCCTATGATAGGGGGTTATAATCCTCCTTCATCCAGACCCAATCATAGTTATAATTTTCAAGGATGGAATGGAAAAATGGGAAGTGTTTCTACTTCATACATGTCATCTATCTATCCTTCTTCCACAATGCTTGTTCCCATGAACGTTTTTATTATGTAAAATCCTTCTCTAACCTATGGTATGAAATAAGGGGGGAATAAATTTTCTAATACAAGAAACCCCCCGCATGGAGTTCCTTTGTCAGGGGGTAATTTATATCCTCACATGGGTAATTTGTATCATATTGTTGTTTTCTCACAAGTGGTCCCATTAGTGATGATTCCCTTACAACCCTTCATGAATAATTTAGGAGGGGGGTATTATCCTACTAGGCGGGGCCATGGTGTCTACCAAAATCTCCTCGACCTCTAGTCTCTCAAAGTCATTCTTTCCTAGGAGGATGGTCTCAGACACTGCAACCAAGGCTCCATTTCCTGGCCATGTTGAGTTTTCCAGACCTTTCAAATTTAATGAACGACCATGTGTGTCATGATCTTGCATGGCCCCTGGTTCCTTCCAAACTCCCCTCTCAAATTCCAATATTTGAGGGTAAGAGTGGTGAGTATCCTGGCGATCATGTTACTACTTTTCACCTATGGTTCTCATCGAAATATCTTAATGATGATTTTTTTTGTTTCAGACTATTTCAACGAACCCTTATGGGGGTTGTTGCGAAATGGTACATCAAGTTACAAGGGGGAACATATCGAACTTTCCATGATTTGGTCTTAGTTTTTCTCAACCAATTTCAACTGTGAGTTCATTACAACGACGATATAGAGTTTTTATCAGCTTTCCATTAGGACAACACCACCCACATCTCGGATCACATTCAAGATTGGCATAGAAGAAAGCAATTGATTAAAGATAGCATTCCTCTAGCGTTTATGGTGGAGTGGTTCCTTAAGTCCCTATTTCCATATCTTTCGAAGGATGTTTCTAAATCTAGAGTAATGACTGAGGAAGAGGCCATATTTAAAGCCCAACAATTATATCTTATATACGTTGAATCCGAGATACTCTATGAAATTATTCTTGACGCACCATGATCGAATAATGATCCAAGAAAAAATCTTGGGCCCCATGACGATGAAATTATAGGCTCAGCAAATTCCAAGTCTACAGACTAGGTGACAAATCATATGAAAAATTTGTCTCTCAACCAGGCTACAGTCGGACAAGCCATGACTTTGTCTACTCCCACCTAGTTGTCAGAAGTACATTTTGTGTAGTCGACGAACTCGAAGGGAAACCAAAAACCCAAAGGTAATAAGAGGAAAGGTAGAAATAATAATCACAAGGGTGGGAGTATAATAAGAACAAGGACAATCAAAATAATGACAAGTCTGATAAAAATGATGGTGAGGAAAAGAAAGTGATGCAGGAGCGTCACCATCAACATTCAATGAGGCCAAGTGGAGGACATCTCAACATTAGTCATGCACATTTAAACTATTTTGGATCCCAAGGAGAGCGTGTCATTTTCATGTTTTGAAAGTATTGTAATTGAATGTATTTTAATGTTTTGAGGTTAGAGCCATTGTAAAAAATCCGAGAATGTAATTTCTTTAATGCCTAAGGGATTGTACAAATTTCGAGCATTGACTAATATCTATATTGTAAATGATCATTTAATCATAATAAGACTTAGTGGTAGAATTCTTTAATTATGATGTGAAATGACTAGAGTAGTCAGAAGGAAGGCTCGAGAAGCCCCTCCATGTATAAATGTATGTAATTTATTCCCAAAGAGGCTGTTGAAGGTTGTTGAAGAATATTGTAATTATTGTTGAACCTTGTTGAAGAAAGTTTGTAGTAGAGTTGTAGAGAAGAAGTTGAGAGATGTAAGAACCTATGTAAATATTTTATGAATGAGTATAATAGAGAAGAATTGCTTTTAAATATCTGCATATGTTTTCCTTTGAGTAACTAGGTAATGTTGTGTTATTTTATTTCTGTGTTTTATATGCATGTATGTGCATTTTATTGTTGAATCGACGGACCTGTGATATTCTGCAAGTTTCAATTGTTTCTCTTCTGAAACCCTGGTGCAAGCAGTGCATAGTGCCACGTAAGGAGTGTGAAGGTAGAGTCATTTTTAGACTCATCTACTCAGGAGATATAGCATGAAATTTCAAAGAATGAGTGTAAGGAGTTCACATATAATCAATGGAGTATAAAATATCAAGAAGACTTGTGCAAGGTGTGCATAGGGAAAATACTTAGTCAAGTGTTGAAATAATCTCAAGGAAGATGAGTGTCGGGAGTGCACAGGAAGATTTTCCAAAAATATTCAAGTTTCAGGAAAGCGCAAGGTGTGCACTGGAGGTCTGAATCACCCTGAGTGATAAAGCTCAGGAGGAATAATTAACAAAATACTTTATAGGAAAGACCCTTTTCATTTTCGAGGTCGAGTAGACAAGATCCACTCAAGGAGAAGTTAGATCTTTACTAGACATCGGATCTTGGAAAGTAGCATGGGTGTTAACCCTCGAATCCCTTCAGACTTCCCGAGTTCAGAGTTTTTCATGTGCTGGATGTAAAGGAGACAAAAATCCCAAAGTTATAGAGTCTGAAATCGATCTGGATGGTTGGTTGTAGAGGGACATATGTCCATAGATCAACGATTATCTGGAAGTCCGGTTGTCTAGTGAAGTTGAAGTGTGGTTGCAGAAGTGTGGAATTTTCTTGAAGCTCTAAAGGCGAGAGTGAATCCTATCCATTGGCGTTGGAGCCACGTATTAGAATATTGCCAGCTATCTGGAGGTTTGGTATTTTGGGAGAATGGAGGTGTGAAGTGTTAAGGTTCGAGAATTCTTGAAGGTGAGACTGGATCTCGACTGTCCGCTGAGAGGGACATGTGGATCGTAGATCCAATAATTCACAAGTTTGACATTCAAAGATTGTGGAGTGTTTTATCATGAAAATCCCCAAATTCCCAAAGCCCAAAGTAGATCCAGGCCATTCATTTGCAAGGACACATGGACCACAGATCAAGACTCCTCTCCACTTCGAAGTTCGACAATCCAGTGAGTTGTGTGTGTTAACCTCTCATAAATCCCAAATCTCGGAGTCCCGGAGAGGATCATAGACATTGGTCACTATAGAAGGGAGGATCATTGATCTGGGAGCCCTTTGAAAGTTTTTGCAATTCAACGTTAAGGAATATTGGAACTTGGAGCATTCAGAACTCCCGAAGACCAAAGTTCTGGGGTTCACGTACACTATTGATTCAAGGTACGAATTGTGGACTGTCTATCCTGTATTTGTTTGGAGGTTCTTGTATTCAGACTTCAGAGAGATTAGAGTGTAATGAGGTGAAAACCCCTTAAGCCCAAAGCTCCAAAGTCTTGAATTATCTCACCTATTGAAAGCTATCCCATGGTTTTGGCCCGAGGACATGTGGAAGATTCTATTGGAGTGTTAAGACCCTCACGAACTTGATTTTACGTGTAGGAAAAAGAGTGAAGGCCTTTGGAGAATCCTTTTGAGGGATCAACAGGGGCCCTAGAGCTAATTCAAATCCTTAGTATAATGATCCTTAAAATGATAGGTCATGTGAACCCATAGGAGTGGTGGGGTTTTTCATCAAGCGGTATCAGAGAAGGAAATAAGCTATGTAAGGAAAAGGAAATTTCGAACCATGCCACCAAGGAGATACAGAGAGAGACCAGTGGTCAATGATGAATATATGAGACAACTTCGTGTGATATTGGATGCCATGGAGACATCACACAGAAGAGAACCTGAAGCTGGTGACATCAGTGAAGATGAAAGTGAAGATGTTGAAGTAGAAGAAGTTGCAGGAGAATAAGAAACAGAGGAGAGATTGTTGAGAGATGTTGTAAAAATGGGAACTAGAGAAAAATGTAGGAAATGGAGAATCTCACATTTCTGAAGTGCATAAGAGGAATGTGGAGACAAATATGAAGGCATAAGAAATAGAAGAAGAAAGATCACTTAGGATGAGAAAATTTCTCATAAATCCAGAGAAAGAGGTAAGAGAACCATTCTAGAGAAATAATTTGTTCAAAATGTCTTTCAAGACCATATATAGGGTATGCAAGGTGATCATAAATAATGGAAATACTGATAACTTGGTATCCACAGATATGGTGGAAAATTTGAAGCTGGAGACAACTGCACATATGAATCTGTACAAGGTGTCGTGGTTGCAGAAAGGACATCAAGTCATGGTAAGTCAACAATGTAAAGTTGAGTTTAAAATAGCTGGCTATAAAGATGAAGTTTTATCTGATGTTATACCCATGGACGATTGTCATGTTTTGTTGGGAATATGGAAATATGACATGAATTTCATAAATGATCGGAGGAAGAAAACTTATACCCTTGAGAAGAATGGGTGTAGGCATATGTTGTTTCCAATAGAAGATAAATGAGTCAAAGAGAAAGCTAGTCCTAGCATACTTCTCATGAGTGGGAAGGAACTCTTGAAAGAAGTCAAGAAATAATAGGAAATGAAATTCATTATTGTAAGTAAACTGAGCGTCATTCTCACAAGCACTTCTATGAATGATTTTCCTATTGAGGTTTAGGAGTTATTGGATGAGTTTGTTGATATTGTGGTGGATGATTTACCTCACTCTTTACCACTTGTCAGGAGTATCAGTCATAATATTGACCTTATTCCAAGAGAAAGTTTTCCAAACAAGGAAGCATATAGATTGACAGCTCAAGAGAATGAAGATTTCAAGAAGAAATTCCAAGATTTGTTGGA
>ML777872.1:136748-164232 GCA_009831015.1 Picea engelmannii
AAATATTTATACCTGATTCAAATGGAAACTATATATTCACCTTTTCCTCGTTGAGAAAGTATTTCCAAGAGAATAACTTTCTCATTATTGCCCATATAACTTGTACATGAACTTGCAAGGGGAGTTGGGCGTTAATCATAAGGGAAGTTGGGTGCATTAAGTTCGCAGCGATAATTCGGATAGATACTCAACATCGCCCTTCTTTTGTGTTTTATCATTTCTCCTAAATAACGAATCCAAACCTCTGGAATTTGTGAGCGATCCTTTCATCACGTTTTGAGTACAGAAACGCATAGTATGGAGTTAATTTAATTACGACAACAGATTTAATGGTCAAGTCAAAATAAAATTTGGGCATAATTCCTTAGTTGTCAAGATATTGAATTCATCACCATTAATTCTAAAAGGTTAGATGCACCTGCATTTTTATCATCAGTAATATAATTAGAAATGTTAATAGGGTAAGGCAGGGTAACCGGGTTACGAAGGCAGGGTAACCGGGTTACGAGAATAACTGTCGAGGTTTTTATGAAAATGATTAGAACTTAGAGAATTCACATAATTTAAATACTACTTATATAACTTAGTTCATATCAACAATGCATTATAGAAATTGAGGAAATGTTCAACCAACAATAATATTGTTAAATTGTAAATAATCATATATTTTGGTACATATGTATATATTTTAAGAGAATTAGATGTACATTCCTCTTCAATCATAATCAAATATTGTTGTACATCCTCTTCTTCATTCACAGAAAAACAAATTCATATATAACTAATTGTATTCCATAGTCATAATATTCTTCCATACGCTCCAAGAATACAAATTATCATTTTATATTATAAAAATATGCAACAACCAAATACCATGACCGTGATATTGATGATATATGATGATGGTCCTTAAATTGGAATCTGGCTCCCTTCCTTTTGCTTCAAGTAAACTTAGTCAATAGAAATTATAACAACATTTCATTCATCCAACAATAGGGTGTTTTCCTCCTACTTCTCCATTCTTTTTATATGAATTTTTTCTTTGACACTTGTCATCTCATGCATAATTAAAATTTTAATAATTAAATTGGAGATTATTCACCCTCAACACATGTGAAATTTTCCCCAGGTTGCACATGTTTATTCCTATTTATTTTAAACAATTATGCCTTTTCCCTCACATCCACAATTAGTTCCTAGATTTTTCTATGGGGAAAATCCCCCTAATATTGGTCTAGCGACTAGGCAAAGCTTTGACACCATAAAAGGTAGAAAAGGTTCTATTCTTACCCAAACCAAACACAACCTTATGATAATTAAGGGAAGATAAATAAGATATAAACATGTACCATAATTCCTTACGGTTGATGTGAATCCCTTCTGATTGCTTCTCGTTCCAAGACTGCAGGCCTCCTACCAAAGATGGCTTGAAACAATGCATACAAAATAATCTAGGACAACATATGCTTAATTATCAAGATTATATAAAAAGTTAGTTATTCGTGAAAATATCCATAAAATAAACATATAGACATAATATCTCGGAAAATAACCTTTTCTCTTTTATTAATAAAAAAATTGGAGGTTACAACCTGATTTTGATGGCACCACTCCATGAACCTCTCCTGGGTTCCTCTACTGTGTCTCCAAGTGCACTATTCCCAATACAATCTTCACCACCAACATGCCAACATAAGGGGATAAAGATGGATGGTATAAGGAAGATGGATGGAAGGGAATGTTGAGGATAAAACTCAGAGCAAATGCAGAGGGCTTGGGAAACAAAGGGAGAACATTTGGAAAAGTTCTCTTTCTTGTAGTTTGATATATCCAAATGACCCTCCCTAGGGCACTTTTTATATGAGAAAATGGTGGTTAATTCATTGCCAGAAGGGCTACAGGAGGTAAGATGGTTGCAAAACCTAAGATAGCCCGTAAACTCTACCAGAAAACACAAATTTATATATTTTTGTCACATTTTAGAGTACAGACGTGCTTTTAGTAGTACTTCAATCATATGTATGCATGATTTCAGGTATGCAACTAACGTATGTACGTTCTCTGCCTATACAATAGGGCGCATGTACCAATAAAAATGTTGTTTTTTAGAAGAACTCCATCAAAATGGGTTGGTATATGTATGAATGAGTAGGCCAACATCAACAATGCATAGAAGTGGCATTTTGAGTTATAATAGATGCCCCCTAATGTGTGAGGTCCTGATCTAGATTTTATGAGCAGAACAAAATGACTACAGATTATTAACATGGGCTTAACACAAAATAACAGAGATACAGTAAAACTGGTTTTCTATTCAATAAGGAAATAAGCTGAAACTGTAAAATGCAACAGAAACAAGCTTGCGGGAATGGTGGCGGCTTATCTCTGAGAAGAGATATGATGACTGTGCTCATTTGCAAGAAGATGATTACAATGAGGCTCTGAAGGCCTTTTTACAATAAACATGAATGCAAAAAAACCTAGACATCCAAAAACCTAACCCTAGGAGATGTAGCACCAAAAGTCATGTGGGCCCCGTTTGGGTAAGTTAGTACATCAACTTCTTGGGGTCGTAGCTTTTGCATACAATCTCCGTTTTAGGCATATGATAGATGATTGGAAAGGTATCGTCGAGGAGATTCATTTTGGGGGATCAATAATGCCTTCAACTATGATTGAGAAGCTCGATCTTGAAAAACCTTCATTTAGGCCCTCAAAACGGCCCCGAAAGTTAAAACTGCTAAAAATAGTAAATTGCCAAAATTGTCAGAAAACTATTTTGAGCTAGTTGGAAGAGGTGGGTGGCCATCGATATCCACCTGGATCAATCCTCCCTCCTTAGGAAGCAATGGTATCCATTGCGTTGAGTTCCCCCATCAGATGAGGAAATTTCTGTTGAATTTGGCCCCAGGTGAGCCACTTGCCTTAGTGCAGGAGTTGCCCTGCTTTGACAACTCGATAAAGATGGATCCTTTGTTGTCGAGTGCCCTTGATCTGTGTGTCCACAATCTGATCTGTGAGGAAATTTTTCCTCACATTAAATCCTTGAGTCTGCATCCCTTAGTCCTTTAAGTCTAAACTCTCCTTATGTTCAGCCCCCAAGCTCTCCCTATCTTGTGAAGGAGGAACCCAATTACTCCTAAAAATTGTGAGAATTCCTTGTGAAGGATTGAAGTGGTGAAGGACTAGGTGGGGGGACTTAGTTTCTCAGTTTTTATGAGTTGTTGATATAGAAGGTTGTCACCTATGTACTCTTGATGATTATATTAATAGAAATACTCTTTTCTCATTCAATTATATTTTGCAAATGTAAATGTTATTTTCCATGGGTAAATTTTCTATACATGTTAATGGATTATGCTAGTTTATATGCTAACATTTCATACATTTTCCATATGATTTTGTATCTTGGATGTTTAGGACAAGTTGTAGGTATCAAGTGTTAGATTGTGAGATCAACAATGGTATCCTATGAACGTCCATAAGAGGTAGGATTCTAGCCTTTGTTTTGTTGGAATTTTCATTTATCAAACATACTTGAGATTTGAGTTGATTTTTGGGTGTTGTTTTCTATGTTGTGGTCCTTCCCCAAACCATAGATATTTATTCCCCATAACAAGATTCATTAATAGAATTCCATGCGTGTTTATGGGCTCTATGTGTTAGTGTGAGATTGGGTGTCTTTCTATTGTATTGATGTCCTTGTGTTGAGTAATTAAAGTCCATATTGGACTCTACAAAGTGTGTGAAAGTTTCAGGGTTAAATTTCATCAAAACCATTATATTGGAGGATGAGAGATCATAATCCTTGATCATCGATCATTGAACGATCGATGATCCAAACATAATGGAAAATTAGGGACGAGTTGACAGTTTTAAAATGAATACAGTTGAGGGAGAATTTGATTTTAATCTAACTCTCTGTGTGTCAGTGAATCAAGGTTCAAAACCCTTCGAAGAACAAAGAGCGTGTTCTTTGTAGTAAAGTGAAATGATAATCATTTGATCAAGATGAAGAATTAAATCGTGAATGTTGATTTATGGGGTCAATAATTTCATTCATTTGTTAATAATGGATGGATGAGAATAGATCTAGAGTGGCATACATCCAAATCGATGGCAAGAAGTAGTCATGGGTTCGTATTCTGATGCAATGGTGAAAGGATTTCGAAGTTAGTGTTTCTGAGTACAATAATGAAGAGTACTTTGATGACGGCAGTGTGACCAATGGTAGAGATTAATTCAGAGTGATAGAAATCAATGAATCTAGAAGGGACACGTGGAAATGTTGTATTGGCCATAGCTTTTTGGATTTGATTGGGAGGAGGAAAAACGTAGAGATCATAATATACCATTGATCATAAAAGGATCAATGATGATCCAATTATAAGAGATATAGAAGAGTTTAGATCAAACCATCCAACAATTCTGAAGATCGATCCTTCCATTCAGAAGTGAGATCAACGGTCAAAAAAATGTTTCGGGTCAAGAATTGCTCAATGGTTGATGGGAGACAACCATTTTGAAAGAGAGGAATCATAATTTGATCGTCTGTCAGAGAAGATAATCGATGGTATAGATTAGTTGTAGATCAGATCCGTCACTGTTTGGGTTCCTCTGAAGCTCCGATGTCAAAACTCTTACAAGCAATCGTAATTGTCCGTCGGAGGGGAAAAACCAATGGTCAGGATCAATTGTTGATCGAGTCTCTAAATCCGACTCATTGGAGTACTTAACTCTAATCCATCGGAGTGTCTTGCACTAACAGTTTTTGGATGCACTCCAAATAGAAAAGACTCTAATAGCCTATGGATTTTATCATGAGGTGCTATGGGACTTAAGCGCCTGGATTCAAATACTTAGGTGATAATTATTACATGAGGAGTTGGTCTCGTGAGGAGAATAAATATTGGGTGCTAAAGATAAAGGAACTAATGAATGGAGGTTGGAACATGGTTCTAACACTCGGTCATGTAAAGGAGAATTAACGTCTAGTAATGAGAACCGAAATATAGTACCGAGAGTTAGAATGTTGTGGAAAAGAGAATTACATACTCTATTAGAGGAGGAATTTTGGTTGATGACATAATATTTTTAGAGCAGTATTGATCATATATGCAATAGGATATGTTTTAAGACTTTGCATATGTGGGTTACAGGCTAGGAGGTCATCACAAATAATACAATTTCTTTTGGAAAACAATGATATTTGATTGATGCAGAGAACATAATGAAATGTATGAAAATCAAGAACATAAAAGAAGAATCTAGCAACATATTAAAAACAATCTTCAATCAACCATGAGTTAAATTTGTGAGAAGTTAAGTGAAATGAATACATGATTGAATAAAAAAAAATTCAAATGTTTTTTGCAAAGTAGATGATTATAAAAAATTTCTAAATTTCATATCATAGTTCTCATAGCTGGGAACTTAGATCTTACCTCCAAGTAAGATGGTACAATAACTTTGAAAAATCAATCTTGGACGAAAATTTTTGTTGCATTGTAGCCCATCAAATCAGAAGAGGTTCAACAAGTCCCACATGGCATGTTTTGATCTCCATTGATTGCTTCTTCTGAGGATTTGTTTTAATATTTCCTATAAATCCCCTTCCCAATATAGTTGAATGTGCTCTAAGAGATACAAATATAATGCCAAGCCTTTATTCTCTAGCAATGAGCAAAGTGACAAAGAAGCATGCACACACATCACGACAACACAAAAACATTGTTTTGGGTCAAAGGTAGACATCAACAACAAGGTGATTTTTATCTTGACAATGGATTATTCTCCTAAAAAAGAAGCAATTTCCTCCATTAAAAACCTCAAAAGAGTGGCCAAAAATGACATACTGCCTTCTCTAACCCATTCTTCATCCCAGTAAATTGAGATTGAAGCCTTCTCTAACCCCTCGTTCGACCCTATGCACATGTGATCCATTCACCACTGGTATTCTATTTTCGTTCCTTAAATCCATTTCCAAAAGAACGGATTCCTCCCTGTTACTATACTTTCCCAAATCCTGAACACACAATAGTAGACCAAATCTAAGCTTCCTCCCTATTATCAAAATCACCTAATGCCCAATAAAGCAATAGTAAGACAAATCACAGCTAACTCTTGTTACCAAACCTGCTCAATGCTAAAAAATGAAGAATAGAAAACCAAATCACCGTCCCTTCCCCCTGTTGTCAAACTCACTCAAATCACAAAAAAAGAACCATAAAACAAATCGGCCCGACCTTTGATAACACGGTTTGGAATTTGATTTTTTTTTTAAATCATTTAATATAATAAGTCAAATAATAAATAAGAGGAATACAAAAACAAATTGCAATAAGGAAAATGGAATGTATGACATTTATTAAGAAGAGGAGTGAAAAAATATGGATATTCTTGCAAGGAAAGGTACTTTTTTTCCAAAGACATATGAGAGGACAATAACATTATTTTATTAAAAAGTGGGAAAGAAGATTTATTATGAGTACTTTATGTTTTGGTTTTAAAAGTACTCATAGTATTACCATGGTTAACTCTATATTTCCATCCACCATTCAAAATGTGACAACTCACCATATTTAACTCAACCAATGCCAAGTCATCCCCATGGGATGATGATCCAGGTGGATATCGGTGGCCACCCACCTATTCAATTGGCTCAAAGAACAATTTTCATTTTGGCAGTTGTTTTCTAGTTTTTCAGGTGCCAAATGTCTGGGACTGTTTTGAGACCCTAAACAATGGTTTTTGGGCATGGCATAGTCATACCATAGGCTTTAGCCAGAGTGTGAAAAAAATGTGTATTCCTCGTATAGTTATTTCCTACAAGATATTGTGCGCCTAAAACGAAGATCGTATGAAAACGTTATGACCCCAGGAAGTTGATGTACCAACTTACCCCATCGAGGCCCACATGAATTTTGGCACTTCATCTCTTAGGGTTAGGTTTTTGGATTTTTAGGGTTTTCTCATTTATGATTTATGTTTTGAGAGATATTTCGTCATGTTTCACCTATTTTGGGACTTCGACAGCCTGTCGAAGGAGGAGCGCAAGACGAAGCAAAGATCGTGGGATCTCGACCCATTTTTGGGTCCTTTTTGGGATTTGGGATTATGTAACGAGTATGGGATGTCAGCCCATGGGTTTACCCATGTTTAGGCCTATTTGTTAATGTATAAATAGATGTCTAGGCTATGTAAGAGAAGAACACGTTATGCATCTATGTGATGTTAGGATAATATGATAAGTGCTAGATCTATGTGAATGAAGGATTGTAAGTTCTTTGTGCATACTGTGTGAGACTTGCAGAGATAAGTGCAAGTCATTATGAGGGACTGTGGAAGGTTGTTTGCTTAGATATACTTGAGGAAGGAAGATCTAGCGAGCTGCGCAGATCTCATGTCCTATGCAAAGTATGGTTTTGAGGCTCTGTGCATGTAACCTATTGAAGAAGATAATAAATAAGAAGAGTTGGTGGACGTAGCCTCAGAGTGGGGGTGAACCATGTATATGTTGTGTTTCTCTTCTTTGTGTGATGTCTTGATGTGTTTATGTCTTTACTTGCTAAGTGCTTTGATATATATAGATAGATCTATTTATGCTTTGTGCTAATGATGTATATGGATGTTAGGTCAGACTTATATGAATGTGCTTAGCACTTGAATCTGTTAGATCTCATATGTTCCTTCATGCTAAGCACTACTAGATGCCAGATCTGGTTGACCACTGCGTTGTACTTTGATTAGGGTTTATTTGCGATGTAACTAAAGGACTGAATATTGATAAATATCACTGCTAAGTGCTCTGTTAAGAATTACAATCATAGATCTATTTCGTAGATAAGGTTGCAGACATGTGAGTCCTTCAACCACCCCTGCCTCTACCTTGAGTGAGACTTCATTTGCTTCACAGGTGTTACAGAAAGGGCCGATAGTTAGGGCTTTGTTGGTGCATTGTTGTAGCATTGAACCCTGGGTCTTCCCCTGTGCCAACAAATGGTTCCATCGTCGAGACTTGAAACTGTGATTGTTGGGACCTAATGAAGAAGAAGCTTTGTGCAAAGATCCGACCTAAAACTGTGGAAGCTCTATGCATAGATCTGTTGCTCTAGTGTGCAGTATTCTACTTGATTTATAAATCTCGGTGCTAAAGAAAAGAGGTCAAATCTGAAGAAAAGAGGTAGGATCTGAATGCTTTATGGTTCTAGAAAGATAAAAGTAAGAATTTTTTCTTAAAAAGATAAGATCCGCAAGATCTGTGCTCTAATAAAGGTAAGAATAGTGAAATTTTATAGATCTGAAGGTTTTGTGCTTTGTAGAAGTAAGATAAGTGGAAATTTTTGTTTCAAAAGTATGGATCTAGGTATGTTCGATAGATTCTGTCCTAGCTTGAAACTAGGGAACTAATAGATGAAAGAAGGTTTTATATGCATAGATCTGATAAGAATAGTGAAATATATGTTATACCTATGCATAGAATGAATGTTTAGACTAACAAGTGGATGCAAGATCCTAGAAAGAAATGTTTGCAGGTTAGCTACTATGACCCTAGCGTGCAGCTAAAAAAGAGTTGGGAATCATTTAAAAGAAAGAGAGGATTAACCCTCTATTACAGTTGTAGATGACTGAGACATATTGCTAAGGAATGCCCTGGGAGAAGACCTAGTTGTCTTTTTTGCAAAGCTATGGACCATGAAGTATTTGATTTCCCTAGAATGATTTCTAAGCTTGAAGGAATGAACATGAGACAAGAAAACCCTAAGGCAACTCCAGAAATGGAAGAACCCTAGAAAGAATCATAGAAAGTATTGCTACAGATAACAAAAACCCTGAATGACCATCGACATGTCAGCTTATCAGAGATATTCAAAGAAAAAGAATTCCTTGAAGCAAGAATAGGAGACTTTGACATTGAATGTTTTCTAGATGAGGAAACATAGGTGAATATCATGATAGAGAGAACTTGGGAACTTTTAGGGAAGCCTACTATGACTCCTTCATTGGGAGGAATAGGGCTATTTAGAGGAAAGTTGATAAACCTATGTGGAAATCTCACCAAGATATCTATGAATGCCAATGGAACTTCGACAAAGGAAGATTTTGAGATTATTAAATTTATTGAGAACAACGCCCCATTTACCATGTTACTAGGAAAACCTTGGATTGAAAAAGATCAGGCTAGAGGGAAAGAAGGAGAAGAAATTTTAGAGCAAAAGAAACAAGAGTTAAAATATTTTATGACTAAAAGGATTGCACCCTTGATTGAAGAACATAAGAACAAATTGAAGCTACTTAACACCAGAGACTCACATGTCAAAGTTGCAAGAACACTAGAACACCCACATAAAATTGAAGTACCTATTCTAGATAAAGGAGAAGCATCACCCTCAAATCTTAGGAAAGAATCTCAACAACAAAAAGTAACTATGCCAAAAGAAGATAAGAATCATAATGGAAAAAGTCATACCAAGACAAAGCTCACTGGAAAGAAGGTTGGAAAGCTAAGTAAGAAGAGAGCCAAGATCGACAAGTTACAGAAGGTTCCAGAAGGAACTTCGCAGAAGGACAATTTGCAAAATGGGAGCTTCGCCGGGATAACAGAACGGTGTCACATAGCACTTCACCATGGCGAAGCAATATAGTTGTTGGGACTAATATAACCATTCGGTTGACCCTCCAAATGGGTCTAAAGGCATTTATGGTTCGCCACTAGACTATTGGACCATGTCATAATGGATAGAACAAAGTTAATGAAGGCTTCTTTCCCATTGCCACCCATTGCAAGAGATCTGTTGCCAAGTTATCTATTTATCCCCTTGCACCATGCCCTGAGAACACTTTTGATAACCATGAATCTGAGCCCAATGACTTGTTGATTTTATACAGTGATCATTGCACTATTGCTTCTATCATATTGTCATGTCTACGTTACTCCCTGAACGTGATATTTTCAATCCTGAGCATGTATGTCGGCCGAGTTCAGCGCTGCAGAGAAAGTTGTTGAAGAAGTTGTTATCGAACTCATGATTGAGAGAGTCATGTTGATGTTTGTAGGTGTACAAGATTCATCGACAAGAATGATGCAAGCCTCTCTGTTGACTTCTCATGGAGCAGGACCATCCTGGCCATTAGCAGAAAAAAGAACCAAGCATAAAGACAACCTCATGAATGAAAAACTGATTCCAACCATACTGCCCGATAACATCCCACCCCTAGTTGGTGCAGTGAACTTTGATAGTGTACCATGTGATTTTGAGTACACCATAATTACTGTATACCTCCCAAAGGGGATATGCACAGTTCGAATAGACTAGGAAAACATTGCAGCACTAAAGTTTAGCGACTTCAAACTCAGAGATCGAAATATCTATGACATGCTCGCCCCATACAAGTACCTGAACAAAACTAAAGAAAATAATTCAAAGATCATTCCCTAGTCGTGGACGATGAACCTCGCGTAGTCCACCTTGTTGAACATCATGAAGATCCCACACTTCAGAAGACACCAGGAAGTCAATGCTTGTGTCAAGTTGCTACTGTCGTGTTACCATGGTGGCTACTTATGTCTATACCATCGCATTATAGTTGACCCAACACTGATCCACAGGATCATAGGCCTGAGTATGCAAGGATCTGACCCACATGAATTTTATCCAGGAAAAGTTGTAGATCGTGCTCTTGCACATAAGATAAAGGAAACCTATGGCGATGTTGAGAAGGGAACAAGAGGCTACAAGGTATATTCCACTCAGAGTGGCACAATGAACCTCACATTTCAAATGATATCTGGGAAGTTAGTAAGAAAGAACCAACCTACGCAGGTCATCAACTTTGTTGTTGACCTCGCAGGGAAGTGCGCAGAAGGCCTACAGATGAATTGGGTGAAGTACCTAGTTAACCAGTTGGAGCTAGATTGCTGAGAAGCATAGGATCAGGGTCATGAATTTCATTTCAGCTAGCTCCTGGTCCTCATTGCATTTATTTCCTGGGAGATGCCAGAAGGAAAAACCTTCCCAGACATAGAGTCCTTCGAACCGCTTGCCACGAAGTTCACTACCCTATGGTATTCAACAGATATGAACAAATAGTGGAAGTCAAATGATGTGTTTCATACATGCTACCTTTAGCTAAATCCCTCCATTGAAGCTAAGCCTCACATGAATTCAAACACATTACAAAGGTTCCGACCACTGATGAAGTTCAGCGTAGATCGACACTTCACTTACATTATAGCGTGGATAGATAAACATAAATAGAAACCCCAGACATACTACAATCTTACGTAAGAAGACCTGGAGGAAATCACTAAGGAATGGTCTGTTGACCTCCTTGTCCCCACCAACCTTGCAGAGATATATGATATTGACAGCCCGGAGGACACCCATAAATAACAAAATAACAATAGACAGAAGAAAACCAAGGAGGTACAAAACTTAAGTAGCACCTAAGGGAAGAATGCTTCCATGTCACCTAACCAAGGGGGTGGTGATGAAGTCGACACTGAAAAAATGCCCAATGAAGTAATACTGCCCAGAGATGAGGAGGACCCCTAAAATAAGAGAACAGTTCCCCCCCAAAAACCTTCTTCCTGGAAGAAGTCAAAAGCCACCATGATCAAGATGCAGACTGTCCTCACCTCCGATGATTTTGATTTCATCATCACAGCCCTGAATGACGCCTCAGTGGAAATAGAAGAGAAACAAATGACCAAGCAAGAAGAAATGTATGATAGGATCAAATTCAAACTCTGAGGCGTACAACAGGCCCTTCAGTCTAGTCGCACAGTCTCCACTGCGTTGGGAGAACCAGAGTTGGGAGATGCACCATCCCAACTCCCCTGACTAGCTGATACAGTCGAAGCTCGCCTCCGATGAGCATAGGAAGAAACTGACCAAGCTACCCAGTATTTGATGCAAGTACAAGGAGTACTTTTCAAACAACATCAAGCTATAGAAAAGGAAAAGATTGATCTCTAAGTGAAGTTCGATAAAGAAAAAGCACAGACGTAGCAAGGAAAAGAATAGTTTCTCGCAGAGAAACTTAAAGTAAAATAAGCAGTTAACAGAGAACTTTGCTCTGTGACAGTCGTCGAAATAAAGGTAGAGGATCGAGTCACGCAACAAGTGGAACAACTCACAGAAGCTATCCAACAATTATAGAAATGCATAACAGAATTAGAGCTCCGCGTACTGCCCGAGACCCCACATGATGTAAGGGACCAAAGAGCAGCAACTGCTCGAAGCATATTTGAGAGAATAAAACCCCTTTCTATGGAATGTAAGAAACGCACTGATCACAGTGCCTAGACCTATGAGAAACTCATAGAGAATCCATAACTAAAGGCACTGGATTCGCAGCTCCAAGAGGCGAAGTATCAAACCAAAATGATACAGGTGCAGCTGAAGCCTATGTCAACTGTCGAAAGAATGAAGCGCTCCCAAGAGCAACACACTGCCCAACAACAGATCCACACTATCCAGAGCAGAGTTATGGAAGTAACTCTGAGACTCCAACCTGTACAAGATAAGTCCTACCAATTGTTCACAGAGGTAGAAGGCCAAGGAGCATAATTGGAGTACGTTGTTATTGCAGTTGAACAATGCCTAGAGGGGCCTGCGAACGAGGTAGTCATCCAAGAGTTCGCTACACAAGAGGCCATGGAACAACAACAAGTCAAAGAAGCTTGAGCCAAGCTCGAGGATTTTGAAGAAGAACTACCCAGATCAGAGTGACTCAGGATGAGTCACAGGTGAGTGTTGGGGGCATGTTGGCCCTTGACAAAGTTTTGAGAGATCTTTGGTCAAGTTTGACCTATTTTGGGACTTCGACATCCTGTCGAATGAGAAGCGCAAGATGAAGCAAAGATCGTGGGATCTTGGCCCCTTTTGGGGATTTGGGATTATGTAACGGGTATGGGATGTCGGCCCATGGGTTTACCCATGTTTAGGCCTATTTTGTAATGTATAAATATATGTCTAGTCTATGTAAGAGAAGAACAAGTTATGCATATATGTGATGTTAGGCTAATATGATAAGTGATAAATCTATGTGAATGAAGGATTGTAAGTGCTCTCTGCATACTGTGTGAGACTTACAGAGCTAAGTGCAAGTCATTATGAGGGACTATGGAAGGTTGTGTGCTTAGATCTACTTGAGGAAGGAGGATCTAGTGAGTTGCACAAAACTCTTGTCCTATGCGGAGTAGTGTTTTGAGGCTCTCTGCATGTAACCTATTGAAGAATCTAATAAAGAAGAAGAGTTGGTGGATGTAGCCCTAGGGTGGGGGTGAACCACATATATGTTGTGTTGCTCTGCTTTGTGCGATGTCTTGATGTGTTTATGTCTTTACTTACTAAGTTCTTTGATATAGATAGATAGATCAGTTTATGCTTTGTGCTAATGATGTATATGGATGTTAGGTCAGACTTATATGAATGTTCTTAGTGCTTGAATCTGCTATATATGATCTGTTCCTTCATGCTAAGTGTTGCTAGATGCCAGATCTAGTTGACCACTGTGTTGTACTATGATTAGGGTTTATTTGCATTGTAACTAAAGGATTGAATATTGATAAATATCAATGCTAAGTGCTCTTTTAAGAATTACAATCACAGATTTGTGTCCCAGCTAAGGTTGTAGACACCTAAGTCCTGCAACCACCCCTGGATCTAACTTGAGTGAGACTTCATATGCTTCGCAGGTGTCATCGAAAGGGTCAATAGTTAGGGCTTTGTTGGTGCGTTGTTGTAGTGTTGAACCCTGGGTCTGCCCCTGTGACAACACTAACCTTTTGTGAATGAGCATAGCCGACACATATCTTCTCAGAGAGAATCTCCCACCATTCTAGCTAGCTTGTGTGCTTTTGCATTTTACAATATTTTGTATTTCATATAATAATTAATAGAATCTGAGCTTTACTATATTATTGTGTTCCTTTCCATATCTCTTTGTAATTATTTGTTATATCTCTTTTATATATTTTCCTTCATATCATTCCTAAAATAATCTGGATCAGTGGTATCAGAGCGGTGTGCTCCTTGTCATCCTTAGTGCATGTCCTCGATGAGGTTAGGGTATAGAGAGTTGGGTGTCTAGCTTGTATATCTTGAGGACAACTTCTCATGCATGCCGAAGTGAACTTCCATGGAAGAATAAAAGAGGGAATATGGGACATGAGATCCTTTCAAACTGTTGCTCAAGGAATCCCTCACGTGATAGAGGAACAAGATGATGGATAATTTCACCCAAATTCTTCAACGAATGTTGAAAACAATAGAGGCACCTTCAACCAACAATCACTTCGGAGGTGCGACACCCTTCAAGGTATAGGTTAACTTTTATATTCCTTTATTTGAAGGCCATATAGATATCGACACTTTGGAAAAATGGTTAAATATGCTAGAGGGTTATTTCTATGTCCACAATTTTTCAAATAGTGAAAATATCACCTTTTCACTCCTTAAGGCCCTTCCCCATGTCAGATATTGGTGGGAGACTTATTGTGAGAAACATGTCGAGGATGAGTTTGGAATTTTTGGGCCAGGACCCATTTCAGAGGCTTTTGTTGATGCCCTCAAGGAACAATACTACCCTATTAGATGTTATGATGACAGATACATGAGATGGACAAAACTGTGCCAAGAGAGGGGCCAACAAATGCCATATTTCACAAATAATTTCCATACCTTGTGCACCAATATGGGTATCAAAGAATCCAAGTGGCATATGGTCCTAAAATATCATGGGGCTCTGCACAAGTACATCCAAACTGAAATGAAGTTTTTGGACATCTTGTCATTGGGAGTCTCTTATCGATATGTTGTCAAAATCAAGTAGAAATTTAAGCAATATAACAAGTGAGAGTTCGGGTCTGCAAATCCAAAACAACCAAAGTATGGTAAGGGTGGCTCTAACTCCTAGGCCAAAGGAAAAATAAAGGATTTCCAACCCCAGGATAACCCGCCCAAGCCACCATTAAATAAGGATAATGGGAAATCGAAGGACACTGAAAAATGGTGTGAGTTCCAAAAAATCATTTGGCACAGTATGAATGAATGTCGCTCCAAATAGTCATTGTTGGCTGAGATGAAAGACTTAGGTTCAGATGTTGACTCGGTCTCTAATTCATATCCATAAAATGAAATACATATCATTGATGCAGAAACCAATGTCACCATAGCTACCAAAAACGTGCAGCCAAAGGAACCAAAGAAGTCTAAAGAAGGGGAGCGTCTTTTCCACTCACAAATGTGGGTGAAGGGAACCCCAGTCTATTTCATTGTTGACAGCGGTAGCCAGAAGAACTTGATATCAGGATAGGTTTTCAATAGGTTGAACTTGACAACGATGAAATATCCTCAACCATACACCATCAGTTGGATCCGCCAGGGACATGACATATGCAGCAGCCAACAATGTCGTCTGCACTATTTCATCAAACCCTTCAAAGACGAGGTATTTTTTGATGTTTCCCCACTTGAATTTTGTGATTTTTTTATAGGATAGCCATATATGTGGAAGAGTCATGTTCTTTATGAATCTAGGCCCTGTAGTGTCATTATTACTTTCGGAGATCAACTCTATAGGGTACCAAAGGCAGTCCCAAATATGGTGGTCTCTTTGATCTCTGCGAAGAAGTGAATAAAGGTGGTTTCTCCGATCGAGATATTTTTAATCTTTATGGTTCGATTATAAGGTGAATGGAAGGTCGCTACAACCACCAAAATCTATGCACGAGGTCTCTTTGCCCAAAAATAACAGGTGGATGGAATAGTCAAGGATTACAAAGAAATATTTGCCTCAACTACTAGGGTGCCTATGCACTGTCAAGTAAAGCACTCAATTGATCTGAAACCCAACACTCCTCTACCTAATGTCCCTATATATAAGTTTTATCTTATGGATAATGAATAAATCAAATGCTAGATCAAAGAGATAATTATGAAGGTCCACATCATACCAAGCTCCTCACATTGTAGGATCTCAATTATTCTACTACATAAGAAGGATGAGACATGGAGAATTTGTATTGATTACAAATCCCTGAACAAGATTACAGTCAAGAATGGGTACCTGATTCCCCATATTGATGATCTTCTCAATCAGCTCAAGGGAGCCAAAATTTTCAGTAAGATTGATCTAAAGTCAGGTTGCCACCAGGTGTAGATTGAGCAAAGTGATCTGTGGAAGACAACCTTCAAGTACAAAGAAGGCTTATTTGAGTGGTTGGTCATGCCTTTCGGCTTGAATAATTCCTAAAACACATTCATACGAAACTCCTTTGTGGTTGTATATTTGGACGACATCCTCATCTTCAACAAAACTTGGGAGGAACGTTTGGAACATATTCAACATGTATTGGGAACCCTGCAACAACACAAGTTATATACCTATTTGGAGAAGTTTTCCTTTGGCATATAGAGAATCCAATATTTTAGATACATCGTGGATGAGAAGGGTGTACATGTTGATCTAAAAAAGATCCAAGTCATCCATGATTGGTCAACCCCAAAAACAATGACTGAGCTCTACAGCTTCTTGGGCCTTGCTAACTTCTATCGATAGTTTTTGTTGGAGTTCTCTCATATCTCTTGGGTCCTAAGAAATGTCACCAAGGGTGGCATGAAGGACAAGTTTGTGTGGGCCATGCCACCAACAAAAAACATTCAAGGATATGAAATCTTGCCTCTTCTCAACACCAATGCTCATTCTCCCAAACCTGCAATGGTCATTTGAGAGTGAGATAGATGCTTCAAATTATGATATCAGTGTAGTCCTCACTCAACATGTGAGTTTGGTATCCTATCATAGTGAAAATCTATCTGATTTTGTTCAAAGATACCCCACCTATGACAAAGAGATCTACTCCATTGTGCAGGCATGTCGACAATGGAAGAATTACATTCTGGGGAAGGAAACAATCATCCACATTGATCACACGCCTCTGCAATTCATGCAGACATAAGGAAAGTTACAAAATCACTGCCATCATAAGTGGTCCACGTACCTGCAACAATTCTACTTTAATATCAACTACAAGAAGGGTAGCACCAACCATGTTGCATATTTTTTGAGTCGACCCCCAATGGAAGGGCTAACCACAGCTCTTAAATCATGTGGAGATGATACATATGGATGGCCACAATTATATAATAATGACTCTAAATTTTCTACTTCCTATCAGACATTGAGCACAGAAAAAATAGTTCCCAACTTTGATCTCCAAGATTGATTATTATTCCATCCAAGCCATCTATGTGTTCCTTCAAGCGAGCATGAAAAGCTAATCTGGGAAGTTCATTACGGTCGAGAAATGAGACATTTTGGTGTAGAAATGATAGTGGCACTACTACAGAACATTTTTATTGGACAAAGATTCAAAAAGGTGTTCACAAGTACATCATATCCTACATCGCCTGTGCCATTTCCAAGCACGCTATCAAGAAACATGGGCTATACACCCCTCTTCCTACTCCATATAGGGCTTGGGATTTCATATCCATGGACTACATGTCTATTCTACCTTAAACCAAGCATGGGAATGATTGTGTCTTCATGGTAATTGATCGATTCTCTAAGATGGAAATTTTTGCACCGTGCAAGAAGAGAATCACAGTCAAGGCCACCACCAAGCTCTTCTTCAGACATGTTTGGGTTAATTTTGGGATACAAAAAAACATTATCTCTGATCAATGTAGTATGTTCCTGAGCACCTTTTGGTCCAACCTATGGTTGATGATGGACACCAAGCTGACCAAATCGGTTGCCTTCCACCCACAGGTTGATGGGAAAACAAAGGTAGTTAACATGATGATTGGCCATATCCTACGAATGTATAATTCAAAACATCCAAGCACATGGGATGGAATCCTTCCTTATGTTAAACATACCTATAAAATATCCCTCCACAACTCTATCATCCACAACCCTTTTYAGGTGTGGTTGGGGTTCCAACCATTGGCCCCCATTGAYGTAGCTTTTCCCATTGTAGCCACACAAGAAGAATCCTCCCATTCTCAAATAGAGTTTGATCAGAAAGTGAATGCMAAGTATATGCAACGCCGTGATCAACATCGAGTACCGCAAAAAATTCAGGTTGGAGATAAGGTTTGGTTACATTTGYARAAAGAATGTCTCAGAATACCTCATAGGAAGTTGCACCCACTTCTATATGGGACTTACACCATCACCAAGGTTGTGGGTGAGAATAATTTTTAATTAAKTATTCCTCCWTTCCTTGGCTTKCACCTGGTATTTAATGYGGAACTGCTCCGACCATATTTTCCACCTCTCTTGGACACTTTGGATGTGGCCTAGCAGTTGGCCCCTATAGAACTCAATTCTTCCTGCATCAAACATGCAAAAATTGATCGGATCATGTACACCAAGACAAAGGACACCTTCCATCATACTATCAAACTCCATCGGGTCGTCAAAGCAGGGCATTTTGTTCATCAAGGAAAGTGGCTCACCAGGGGTCAGATTCAACAAATTTTTCCTCATCTAAAGCATGCACTTGATGCAATGGAGGCCATTTGTTCCTAAGGTGGGAGTAATGATCCAGGTAGATATCGATGGCCTCCCACCTATTCCACTGGTTCAAAGAATAGTTTTCATTTTGGCAGTTTTTTTCTAGTTTTTCGGGTCCCAAAATTTTGGGGTCGTTTTGAGGCCCTAAACAACGTTTTTTTGGGACCTAAATAAATTTTTGAGGCCCTAAACATGACTTTTGGCGCTTCATCTCCTAGGTTTAGGTTTTTGGATGTTTAGGGTTTTCTCAATTATGATTTATGTTAAAAATTCCTTTGGAGCCTCATTGTAACCAACCTCTTGCGAATGAGCATAACTGACACATCTCTTCTCAGAGATAATCTAACACCATTCTAGCTAGCTTGTGTGATTTTTCATTTTACAGTCTTTTGTATTTCAAGAAATCATTAATAGAATCTGATATTTACTATATCATTGTGTTCCTTGCCATATCTCTGTGTAATTCTTTGTTATATCTCTCTTATATCTCTGCCTTCATATCGTTTATAAAATAATTTGTATCAGATGATGTCATCCTCTAAATTGTGATTGGCTATTATAAAGTGGATTTTGGTGGTACATTTTCTATTTTGAGGCCCTTTTTTGACCTCAAAATTCCCCTAATGAGATAAGGTCAGGAAATATTCTAGTGAAAATGATGCAAAATCCATGAACGCCATCTTGTGTGGATTGTTAGAAGCAGAGTTTATGAAAGTAATGCATTGTAAATCAATGAAAAAAAATTGGAATAAGCTTCAAAACATCCATGAAGGCGATGACAAGTTCAAGAAGGATAAGCTCCAAACTCATATAAGACATTTTAAGAGTCTGAATATGAAATATAAATAAAATGTTGCAACCTATCTTCTCTGTGTGGAAATTTTTTTCAACTGTTATAGCAAGATTTGCCTCACCCTATGCAAACTTGCACATAAGGCCTTTTTCCATTTCCCTATGCAGACTTGAATTCCCTTTTTTCAAATACCAAAGATAAAAACATTATTTTTCCACATATACGCGCCCTACCGATTGTACAACATGTGTATACACAGGTTGCACCACTACAGCCCACATACATCAGGTTCTGTGTTGAAAATTAAAAAATGATGTCGGGTTTCCATGTCACGTCATGAGATCCATGATTCTTGGCCTTCCATATACTGGAAACATTCTGATTCGGCCCTTCAATTCCACTTGAAGGCTATAAATGGGCCAAATCTGAGCTATGGAAAAGGGGAGAAGAATTCAAATTTGAGAGAAAAGTTACTATGGAGAAATTACTCACTTCATATTGAGTCTGCATCCCTTTGTCCTTTTAAGTCTAAACACATTTTTCAACCCCCAAGCTCTTCCCTACTTGATTGAGAACCTGATTGTCTCTCTTATATGAGTTTTCCTTTGGTGGAGGATTAAAGTGGTTGAGGCCTAGTTGGAAGGGACTTAGTTACTTGGTTCCGAACTGTGTCGACATGAAATTTTGTAATTCATTCACTTCTACTGATTACATTTTAATAGAAATTCTCTTTTCTCATCCAATTAATATCTTGCAAGTATTTGAATTATTATTCCATGGGCATATTTGTTATGAATGTTGATGGATTATGCTATTGAATGTGCTAACATTATATATTATCACCATATGCTTTCATTTCTTGGTTTTTGAGGACAAGTTGCAAGTGTATTGCTTTGAGTCAAGTGCTCAACGGTGGACTTCATCGAACGTCTAGATGAGGTAGGCCTTTTATCTGGTCTTGCTAGCATATTTGTTTATATAGCATACCTAAGTATAGAGTTGATTTCTACAGTCATTTCCGTCTGTTGTGGTTTACCCCTAGCCATAGAGAGATTTTCGTCATAACATCAACACAATTAGAGTACTTGGTGAAACAATTGTAGAACCTATGATTGTGCAAAAGGTGATGATGTCACTCCCCTTAAGATTTGATGCCAAAATTTTCGCCATTAAGGAAATAAAGGATTTGGATAAATTAACAATAGATGAATTGCATGGGATCCTCACTGCATTTGAAATGAGGATTGAAGAGGCTGAAAAACCATAAAAAAGGAAAGCATATTTCAAAGCCTCAAAGAAGATGAAGAACAAAGAGAACAAATCAAGTAATTGTTCCAGCTGTGAATCTGACGCAAAGGAAACAAATTTTTTGAGAAAAATAAAAAAGTGATCTGGAAAACACAAAGGTAAGTTTCCCTTTAAATACTTTAAACGTAAAAATGTAGGACTTTTTGTTGCTAAGTGTCCATATGCAAAAAATGAAAGTAGTGATAATGAAGAAGACTATAACATAAAGAAAAAAAATCATCAACATAAAAATAACCACGAACATGAAAATAATTAAAAGAAGAAGAAATATTATAAGTATGATAAGAGCCTCTACTCAAAATGGGTTAGTGACTCGTCTGGAGAAAGTAGTGAAAGAAGTTCTGATAGTGATAGAGAATAAACTCTTTTTATGGAAATCAAAACAAATATTGATGAAGGCAAAGAAACATTGTATTCAAAAGAAGAGGAAAACACTAAAATAGATGGAGAAGTGGATCTTGAAGAAGAAATTTTGTGTGCCTTAAGTGAAATAAAGAAGATGAGGAAAAATAATTTGAAACAAAAAGAGTAGGTGCAGAAACATGAAGAATATGATTGTGATTCAAAGCCCAAAATGCCACAAAAGCTTGAAGAAACATAAATGATTACCATAAGCCTAAAATTTCAATTAGAAGAGGCAAGAAGGATGGAAGAAGTGGTGAGAATCCAGCTGAAGAAGAAGGAATCAAATTGTGAAGATCTATAATATGAAATTGTTTCCTTGAGAAAAGAACTGAACAAAACAACTATTGAGTCGAAGTTTAAAAAGAGTGTTGAAACCTTAGATGATATCATCAATTGTTAAAGGTTTCCATTCATTAGTATTGGTCTTGGATATGATTTTTTTGTTTCCTCCCTACCTACACCTAGCCTTGCTACAACCAAGGAAGTTCTATTTGTTGTAGGAGGAGTTTAAACTAGTTTTCTAGAAGAACAATCGACTATTGATTGTGTTGAACATAATGTTGAGATGTATGTTCCTCACATGCCATAATTTGAGCATGCTGTTAAAGATGGATTTTTTTTTATATGCCAAGTTATTGTACTCATGTAAGTGAACTTGACCCTAAGCCTACTTCATTTGAGCGGTCAACAAAAAAATATGTGCCCTATCATTATCCTCACCATAAAAATCGAAGGAATGGAAATCATTCTTTTAGATCTTTGCAGAAGAGACGTGAAAGACAAAATTGTGGACTAGTTCCAACTACTAAGATATATTGTGGTTGGATTGATGGATGGACATGGAATCATTTGACCAGATATTTGAGGACTTTATATTGTTGTGTACCATCAGTTGTACAGTCATGTAGTGTTCCTCTTACATACTAATGATTTCGTTGGAAGTGTTCGATCAAGGATTGAACTGATATGAAAATCGATTGGAGTCTCGACTAAGTATTCTTATACTAAGTTTCAATTATGTTGTTCATAGACTAGAATTTTTGACAATAACTATTTATTCTAATTATTGATCCCTCAAGGGGTGGAATACTTGAAGTTGTTGATATGTGAACCCAACATATTTCTTCTTGTTGACTCAACTATTTATTGTTGAATTGACTGGAATTTGCTGAGACCAACCCAAACATGATCAACTGTTGGTGAAGATGTACTACTTATTATGTTGGATATAGAGACTATCTGGATTGATAGAGACTTATTATCTTTCATTGTTGGTGGCAATGTTCAGACTTCTTCAGGAGTGTTTTTGTATCATGTTTGAGCATTTTTTGTAGTTAGAACAAAAATAAAGGGGGAAGGATATGTTCTATGTAATTTTTAATAAGATAAAATTGAAGAAATTTTAAAAGGAAGATTGAACATGAGTCAGCACAACTATGGTCATAAGTTGTAAAATCAACAAAAATGATGAATCTCTGGAAGAAAATCAAACATTGTATAGGTCAATGATTGGAAGCCTACTATATATGATGACATCAAGGCCGGACATTATGCAAGAAGTAGGATTAGTTGTGCGATTTTAAACTACACCAAAATAAACTCATGTATAAGTAGTAAAAAGGATATTCAAATGTCTAAAGGGCACCTTGGACTCACCTTGGACTTTGGCTTATGGTACTCAAGAGGTGAATATTTTACTCTAACAACATATACAGATGCATCTTGGGTAGGTAGTGTTGATGACATAAAAAGTACAAGTGGAGGATGTTATATTATGGGTAGCATGCATATAATTTTCATTCGATATTCTGGACATTACTTCTTCATACCTTGAAGGATTTGATGACATTCAAGAACTCCCAAACCAACAATGTACCTGTGATATTGGAATATCCTTTAGAATTTATGAAGGAACATAATAACTTGAATGTTCAAAGCACATGGAGATGTGATAAGTTGTAGATGGACATTTTTTTTTGAATAGCAACAAACCATTCACTTTTTATCACTAGATTGTGAGAAAGTGTTGAAGCCATCCAATCCTATCAGTTGTGTGTAGCTAGTAGTACTGTGATAGTGAAATATATATCAAGTCTTTGGAATATTTTTTAATAAGTAGCAAAAGGAGTAGTTCAAGAGAGTGATGGTAAAACAAAGAAGACTCAACAATTAAAACAAGAAAACATAGTAAATTCATAGGGGGAGCTACTTAACAAAACTACAAGAGAAAGAACAGTCTAATGTGGAGAAACATAACAAAAGGATTTTTTCATAAAAAGATGAAGAATATTCCCATGAAGTACCAATTCCTAAGACAACAGGTAGAAGAACAAAGTTTCAAATTGGAATACATTGCTACCAAGGAAAACGTTGCAGATATTTTTACCAAACCCCTTCCTAGAGATCAATTTTCATATCTCAGAAAAAAGATGGGAGTGATATTCATATCATCCAATTAGTAAAGAAGCTTAGTTCAGGGGGAGAATACCATTTCCATTAATGTCAAAGGGGGAGAATTACATACAGGGGGATATTTTCAAACAGGTGGAGGAGAATTACAAATAGGTGCATAGTTTCAAACAAGGGAGAATTCTTTTAATTTTTGGAGGATTACATGTTTTTGAATGCATGGTTTCCATCAATGACAAAGGGGGAGATTGTTGAATAAATTATCGTCATTGATGTCAAGGGTAAGTAAGTATTCACATATAAATAATCAAATAAAATGTAACTGTAATAAATACAAAAGTGGAAGTGGATTAGAAATGAAGTTACGTGAAAGTGGATTAGAAACGAAGTTACGTAAAAGTGGAGTAAAACATGAAAGTGGATTAGAAATGAAGTTGTGTAAAAGTTGAGTAAATATGAAAGTGGAGTAAAAGTGCACATGGTATGTTCACATGGTTTTAAAACCCATAGTGGTATCTTATCCATGATATGTTGAAAAATAAAAAAAAAGGGGGAAACTAATCATTTATTTAATAAAAGTCGTGTCTTTTCAAATGAACATGACTTTTCATGTAGAACTAATGGTAAAGTATAAAAGGAGAAGAGGATTGTGAGAAATAAAGTTTGTGGGTGAAAATGTAATATTTGTATATATATTATTTTAGGAGTGAGGATTGAATATCATTCAAGGAGGGATGATTAAATATTAGCGAAGATAAGATGTGGTGTTCTAACAAATAAATTTGACATTATAGCAAGCCAAACTTGAAAAGGAAGATCTAAGGCAGAAGAAGAAGAAAAAATATCTAGTGAAGGAAGAGATAAAGAAGAAGTAGTGAACATCGAGCATATTTGGAAAAAGAAGAAGGAGTGAGCATTGAGCAGACATGACAAAAGAAAAATGAGTGAGCTTTGAGTTGATCTGGTGAAATCATAAGTAGTGAGAGTTGAGCTAATCTGGAGAAAGCATACGTAGTGAGTGCATAGTTGATTTGAAGAAAGAAAAAGTAGCGAGTGTAGAGAATATATGGTGAAAGAAGAAGTAATGAGTGCAGAGCATATTTGGTGAAGAAATAAATAATAAGTGGAAAAGTGAAGGAAATGAATATGAAGAACTTGTAAAATTGTAAGTAGGTTGGTCCTACAAAAAAAATATCTAAGGGGATTGGTGTCTCCAGTAGGTCATTTCCTACAAACAAAAGAGGGGATCAATGTCTCCTGTGTTGGAAAATGTTTAACAGGTAGCATATTCTTGTCATTGATGCCAAGTACAACAGTGAATATGGCAGGATCAGAGTGTGCATCAATGGACAAATAGGAACAATGTAAGCTTGGAGGAGAAGCATCGTTGATCATTGGATCCCATCCAAAATTCTCGATGGCATGAGGATCGTCAGATCTAAATAAAGACAAGAAGAGTGCGCGCTGAAGAGAAGGATAGATCTCAGGCGTTAGATCTGAGCGCAAGATCCAACCACTGTTGGATCGAGGAAAACCTGCACGGTGTTTAAAGAACAAGGAGAAGCGGGCGTAATCACAATATGAGAAATTGCGACTTAATCTGAGCCGTTAGATCGAGGTTGAATCTGGACCGTTGATCCTTGTCCATGTCGGAGTTTTGAGGATCGAGAGTTGGAGATGTCAAAGAATTTTGACATCAGGAACTCCGATTTCACGATATGCAATATCGCGATTCAATCGCAGCCATTGAATCGAGAATGAATCTGGACCGTTGATTTAACTCCTTATAGGAGTTTCGTAGATCGGGACTTGAAGGTGTCGAGAACTCACACGGCGAAGTGGAAAAATCGCAAGAAGATCTGGGCCGTAGGATCTGGGGGAAGTACGAAGGACCAATAGCCGTTAGATATGGTGAAGCTGCAAGGCAGATATGACAGTCATGGTTCATTGGATCAAGAGGACATGTGGCGAAAGATTGTCATGTTGCTGAATGGAAAGTCAAAGGAACGGGGTTTGATCTTAGCCATCAGATCAAGATTTGATCTTAGCCATCAGATCAAGGTTTGATCTTGACCGTTGATCTGACACCATCTCAGAGTCTCGGCTATCCTGACTTGGAGTGATGAGACCCTTCATAACAAGAACTGCGAGATGCGAATTCACGAAAAGATCTGGACCATCAATACACCAAGATTCTGGACTGTTGATCTGAGATCCATCTCAGAGCTTCGCCTATCGCGACTTGGAGTGATGATAACCTCCATCTAAGGAACAACAAGATGCGAGATCGCAAAAATATTAGGACCGTCAGATCACCAAGAACATGGATCATTGATCTGAGCTCCATCTCGAAGCTTCGCCTATCATGACTTGGAGTGACGAGAACCTCCAACTAAGGAACAGTGAGATGCGAGATCTTGAAAAGATCTGGACCGTTGATTCATCAAGATCATGGACCGTCGATCAGGGTCTATGAAGATCATGAGTTCGCAGCGCCTTTTAGCGCAACCTGTTGTCACCGCATATGGTCACGTGGAGGAAGGACCTAGTGCAGATGAGCTCTGCCTCGGAATTTCAGAGCACGTGACATGGAGAGTCAAGATGTCTCATCGTAGAATCTCCGAATTGCGAAAGTTCAAAACGGGTAAATAACGAAAATACCCTTCAGAGTTAATCCAATGGTGCAGGTGAATTTGAACAAGATCGGAGGGCTACTATTGCATGACACAGTGAAACTTCTAGTAACCATTGATGGTTTCTACCAGAGGATGCAAAGAGACTTCGGTGTGATTTCCAGATGAGCAGAAGAGTCACATGGAATCTGCCAGTGGAATGAAGACGACTCGTGGAGGCGATTGACAGCTGGATGGGATTGAGGCTGCAACTGAAACAGAGAAGGTGAGCTCGACTGTCACAGAGAAGAAGAAGAGTCTCAACTGCCAGAGAGGCTGAGGAATCTCAGCATAACATCCAGTGATGCTGAATGCGTGGGAAAACCGCTAGAGAAGCTGAAGAGTCACGATGATGATCAGACAGAGCACTTGAGTGGTGGAGCATAACGACGTGGAGTCAGCATGCAGAGGATTGCGAACATTGCATGCACAAGGTGAACAGAAGCTATAAATACACAGTACGGAGAAGAGAAGGTTGTTGTTGCGGTTGTTGTTGGAGGTTGTTGTGAATGTTGTTGGTGAAGGTGATTCATGTGTGAAGAAGGGGGAGAGTGCAGCAGCTGAAGAGCACAGAAGAAGAATTGTGCAGTGAATGGACATGGTGCACAGAGCATAAAAAGCAGAAGAACAAACAACGCAAGTGATGTGTGCAGAAAGGCAATGAGGCAGACAGAGCAACGAAATGCAACAGAACAGTGATGAGTCTGGTAAGCCATTGTTGAAAATCATATCACTGTAATAAGTTTCAGTAGCAAATATTTATATTTCAGGGTGGTTGGGTGGATCTAGGGAGGACTTGTGTCCTCAAAGGTTCAAGTGGGTGCTTGAACACAGGGAGTTGGTGCTTCCTTCTAGTTGGTGCTATAGAAACCAGGGAGTTGGTGCTTCCTTCTAGTTGGTGCTCTCAGCAAGTTGCAGCTTGCAAAGCTGATGTTGTAGCCTCATTATGAGTTGGTGCTCATATGTATGATACTGTAAAGAATGTAACCATTACTTATCATATAAAGAAAAAGAGGTTTTTTACCCTGCATGGGTTTCCTCGGGAAATATATGTCTCTGTGTTTCTCATATATGTGAATGATGCTGAAAGTGCCATTGTTTATTTCACTGCATTATTGTGATTATCATTCAGTGTCTCTACAAAGAGTTTAAAAGAACCATAATTGTTTAAGCACGGAAACAACTGATTCACCCCCCCTCTCAGTTGTCTAATAATTGGTATAAGAGATGGCCCCCTTTTATCTAAGGGTAGATCCTAGAGCTTAAACATGTCAAGCCATGAAGGAAATTCAACCAATAAGGCCCCTCTGTTCAATGGAACAAACTTTGCCTTCTGGAAAGTTAGAATGAGAACCTACATAATGGC
>ML777872.1:172411-240745 GCA_009831015.1 Picea engelmannii
GATGAAATATAGACAACATACTTTTGGCTTAAAATTCAAGGAAATTACAACAATAGAGAAGCCATGATAGTTTCAGCTTCTTCTAATACCATTTTTTAGCATTTTGAGGAAGCACCCTAACACATATTTAGAGGAAACATCTATGAAATAGAGATACCATTCTAACATTGTTGATGCACGAATTTATCAACATATTGAGGAGAGGGATGAAGATGTATTGTATATCAACAGTGTGAATTCTTTCACAAACCTTTGGGTTATCTTTATGGATGTAGGAATAGGTTTTACCTCTCATGTTTATGATTTTTTTGTTTTTTTTTTGCAGATAGATTTTCTTTCTACTCATGAAAAATGGAACAATCTTTTGTTGCAACAAAGAAGAATAATTTAAGGTTCTATCATGAAAGAACCAAGAATTATCAAACTTGTGGTTGTTAAACAAAATCTAACCACAAGTCGCTCAACTATAACTCAAATCCTTGTAGCAATATTTTCCTCCCAAGTTTTTAAGAAAATATTTTATGAATCAAATGGAGATGGTTTGTGACCCAATTTTACAGAGGAAGAAGACCTAACCAAACAAGTTCATGAGGATTTGATTGTATTGAGATACATGGTTGCATGAGGACATGCGACATATGCAGTTGGGGGAAAATGATGAGTGACACAATTACCATATTTTGACATTCTTTTTTTCATATTCTTAATCCCTTTTGGATTACCCATACCCATGTATTAGTCCATTTTAATGCTCATATGCAAGAGATAGGTTCAAGGTGTCTTCCATTTTAATTTTCGGTAATATTTCGATTGAATTTATGATGAAACATTAGAAAAATAATGAATTTGCATTTATCTTTGGAAAATGGGTTTGATGATTACTATAGGATCAGTGAAAACTTGTGATTGATACAAGATCAATTAAAACTTCCAGCAGATCCATATCTGAAGATTCACGAACTGGGTCTTCACTATTTTTTCTATGGTGCATCATTGGGTCAAAATAAACATCTCCAAAAAAAATCTCAACAACTCAAACGATATTTAAAGAGATATTCGTGATTTACCATATCTACAATTATTTTCTCTTTCTCCAAATTCATACGATCAACAATTCAAATTCCTCTTTAACCACCAAAGATATGTCATGGATTTTGGATCATCGGTCAATTATCTTGGATATAGAAAGAATCTTGGAACTCTTTATAATATTAGTTTTGAGTTGTTAGCAAAGATCTTAGAGTTATTTATGAGATAATGTTTAGCTTCTAATTTTTAGCAAGCTAATTTTTAGTTGATAATTATTAGCAAATTGTTGTAACTGTTGGAGTTACTTCACACACACCTAGGATTTATTTTTCCGAAGGTTTTTCCTTTATCAGTAGTCATAATTAGTCATTATTCAGTCTCCTATATTTTAGGGGAGAATATTCCACCTAGAGAATATTCTCTTTCAGTTGACACTTCAGTTTGACTAGTTGAGTTGAGTTTAGATGTTGCATTGGTTTTGTCACCATGCAACATTGGGATCATCACCAACTAATGCACATTTTCCTTGGGATCATCACTAGACTGATGCATTACCCTTGATTTCTTGAGTTAACTCCTCACTACTCTTTGTTCAGTTAGTTAACTGAAGACTAGTTGACTAGTTGACTAGTTAACTCAGTTAGGTGGTAGTTCACTCCCGTAACTACCTGAGAAACTAGACTAGGTGGTACATTACCCCTGTAACTGCTGGTACGTGTCCAGATCACTCTAGACCACCACTATGGCTCATTATTTACTCATGTTTCCTATATCTATTGTAAATTATTCACTCTTTGAGTGTGGAATACGGTTAATGAGAATTCTTTCATTCTTTCTCTCTTTCTTCTTCTTTCTCCAATTCTCTCTGCAAATGTGTGTATTATTGTTTAGATAGATCTATTTTGTGCAGGTTCAACACATTTACATGGTATCAAAGCTGATGAAATGCTAAGAAAAATCTACACCAAATTATTTTTGCAGGTATTGAAGATTGAAGAACACATAAAAGATGGAATCTATGTTTTACTCATTGACAATACTTCTCACGCCTCATAACTATTTGGAATGGAAGCCAAAAATTATGCTTCATCTCAGATGCAGAGGATTGTACCAAATATCTATGGAAATGGAAGTGGAGCTTGATTCCGCCGATGAGAAAAATGACTTTCTCAATAGACAAGATATGGCCATAGGATGTATCCTCTATTTTATTTCTCCCGAAATTCTCCATCAAGTATATGATGACTCACAAGAATTCACTCCAAATGATTTATGGAGAATATTGGAGGTTTTATTTGGGAATAAGGAAGAATGAATGAAATTTTTTGACAAGATAGAGAATGTAGAAAAGCCACTGGAAGATAAATCATCTCAGTTTTAAGAGACTTCTACACAAGTATCTACAAAAATTTGTATTCCATTAATTGAAGATGATGTCTAATTCATTTTAGATTTGTTTTCTGAAATTCATGTGGAAGATATATGGCATGCATCTCAGGAGTCAAATGCAGATACTTTCCCATGCACAATGCATGCATCTCAGGAGACAAAAAGGGAGCCACACACATAAGACTCCATTATGATAGTTTATGAACATAATTTTCAGAAACTAATTGTATATTTGAATTCCTCTAGGGAAAATATCTAATTTAAAAAAACAAATCGTCCGAAACAGAGTCCGGAAAGTGAAGTTATGATCATTTCAAAATCAACAAAATTTCAGTGTTTTTCGGGAAACAACCGCACGGTTTTCAAAATTTCATCCAAAATTTATTTGGATATTCTTCATTACAAGAAGATAAAGTGGATATGTGTGGACATATCAATGGGGCATATACTTCATCAAATCCATGCAGACATCTACATCTTCAACAAAATCTTCAACGAGAACAAACTTGCACAGTTGCGAGGTCTTCTTGGACTGAAGGACATGGTTGCTTAGCAACTGTTTCTTTTTCCTTCTCATTTTTATTTTTATTTTATGCATTTTAACTTGAGGGGGCAGTTTTCCCATGAGGTTTTCCCTCTTTCCTCACTTTATCTCCAGTGTATCTTTTGCATTTGGGTACCTAACATGGCCTCGTTGCTGAGACCCATTCTTTATTTTCACCATAATGATGTTTAGGGGGGGTGTTGGAGTTACTTCACACAAACCTAGAATTTGTTTTTCCTAAGTTTTTTCCTTGTTTAGTAGTCATAATTAGTCATTTTTTAGTCTCCTATATTTTAGGGGAGAATATTCCACCTAGAGAATATTCTCTTTCAGTTGACACTTCAGATTGACTAGTTGAGTTGAGTTTAGATGTTGCATTGGTTTTGTCACCATGCAACATTGGGATCATCACAAACTAATGCACACTTTCCTTGGGATCATCACAAGACTGACACATTACCCTTGATTTCCTGAGTTAACTCCTCACTACTCTTTTTTCACTCAGTTAACTGAAGACTAGTTGACTAGTTAACTCAGCTAGGTGGCAATTCACTCCCGTAACTCCCTGAGAGACTAGACTAGGTGGCAGTTTACTCCTGTAACTATTGGTGTGTGTCCAAATCACTCTAGACCACCACTATGGCTCATTATTTACTCATGTATCCTATATCTATTGTAAATTATTCACTCTTTGAGTGTGGAATATGGTTAATGAGAATTCTTTCATTCTTTCTCTCCTTCTTCTTCTTTCTCCAATTCTCTCTGCAAATGTGGGTATTATTGTTTAGCTAGATCTATTCTGTGCAGGTTCAACACATTTACAGTAACCACATGAGAAATTTTTGGATTTCCATTTATTTATTTCTTGCAAGTGTGTTTGTTTAATTTTCAAGTGTGTTTCCCTTTTTATAATGATTATTTTTAATTCATATATTAGCTTTTTTTTATCAAGTGTTGACAATAATGAGAGATATTATTCATGGAAATGAAGTTCCTAATTCATGCATGATCGTCTTCAAGTACATAATCATTTCCAAGAATGATTGAAGCCAAGATTTGATTTATGAAGTGTGGCGTGTTTCATTTTTGAAATCTCATTTCAGTTCATAGGTTAACGATGAAATTTCCATTTAATAGAAGAATATTATATAAACTAGTGCAAGTGAAGAAGTGTAAGCCTGCACATATAGTACATGACATCTTGCAAGCATATGAACCCTGGGTTGAAAATTAATGCAAGAACTCTTTAATTAATGAGGTAATTATTAGCATGTCAAAGTCCATGGAATTATAGCATGAGAAGCTTCATGAATTTTAGGTGTTGTTCATGGCACTTGAGCTTGAGAATGTTAATTAGGGATCAATCCCCATGTTTCCCTCCATCACCATCCGTATGCCTTGATATGCATTTCCACTACATAAAACCTACTCTTGTCTCCCATATCCCACTCAAATGCTAAATAATCCCAACAATGGCCCCAAGAATAATTCCTCATTATTTTTCAATACCCATTATTTTCTATGGATTGAGACCCATTCCTAGTTAGGCCCCAAGACTCATTCATGGTTTGGAAATACCTCACTTGTTTTTGTAATAATTTGTTGAATATTTAAATCTATTGTGAACCATTGTAACAACAATGTGTTCATGTAAATAACATTTTCACATTTTGTTTTTAATAAAATCAAAAAATCCACAAATCACAACCTCATTTTATCTAAGAAGAGGCCAAATTTTCACAAGCACATCTATTTCCTATGAAATACTATTGTTTCAATCTTTTCCATTACTTAGTTTGATTAAGAATATTTTCTTTTACAATTTCCTATTATAATTGGTCATTGTGACTAATTGAAACAAATTAAATCAAGTAATAAAGTCTAATATGATGGAGCATCCCCCTAAAAATGTCAATGAACCAATAAAAAAGTAATTGTTGGGTGTGATAAAACATATAGATCCATTAGTCATTGCCTCAATTTCTTGCATAATGGATGTTGTGTTGTTTTCATCTTAATTATGATAGGTGAAACATAGGTGTCCAATTGAGGCCATTTTGATTATGAGTTCAAGTCAACTTCAAACCAATTTTCCATCAATAAATAATGATCTTGAAAAAAAAAATACACAATTTTTTTTAATCTTCACTATTTAGAGGTATAAAATAGACTTTCAATTATTCACAATCATTTAGTGAATAGGCTCTTATGGTTCAATATCTTTTCATAGAATTATATGTTCCTCATATAGATCACCAAAATGTCTAGTCCACTCCAAATATTAATCATCAAGTGGATGAAGTGTGATGATCTCCTAGTGAATTTCCACAAGGTTGTGATTAATAGGTTCTAGAGTTTATGTATACCTTCCTTCCCTCATCTATCTAGTGTGTGACAAAGAATTCATAAATGTATTCACATGGATAAAAGTTCCCTAGTGATCCTTTAAGGTAAGTTAACTAAACAAACTACTAGTTTGTAGTGCAACATATTAAAGAGTGTTTTGAATCGAAATATAATGATGCATCTAAATGTCCATTAATTTGGCCTTGTTAAAATCACACACTTTAATTGTTGTTAGGAAAATTTTGAGGGGGTTGGATTCCCAATGCTCAATACTATCGATTAAACCCAAAGATGAAGCCTGATTAGACTCATCCTTGTTTGATGTGGAATAATCCTTATCTTTAATGGTTCAACAATCATTCGATGGAATCCAAAATTTGTTTGGTTTTGTAAAAACCATGCTAAATAAAACATGAGAAAATACAAAAATACAACATTAATCATAATACTCATAAGGTAAAATTTTAATTATTAATATTTTTTTATGTAACTAATTCCAAGAATTAAATTATGTCATAAATTAATAACTTTGCTCAACAAACACCAATTCACTTCATCAAAATAAGTAATAGTATAACACTAATTCTAAAGTCTAACACTAAGTAATAGTCTAACACTAACACTAAGTAATAGTCTAACACTAATTCACAAATATTCTATGTAGTAAAGTATCTAGGTGCACTAGCAAGTTCATCTCATCCATTTTCTTAATCAAAATAAGCAATAGTCTAACACTAATTATAAATATTCTATGTAGTAAAGTATCTAGGTTCACTAGCAAGTTCATCTCATCCATTTTCTTAAGGTTGTGCAACTTGTGCAATTTCTTTATATGCTAAGCGCAAGTAGCAATTCACATTTTAAAAAATTAATACAATTCATTTAAGTCAATCCATATATAATTCCTTATTAGTGCATTGCCGAAGGCAATGGACTCTAGCATTTGCTTCACGGTCAAGATCATTGACCACCTATTACTTGGTAGATTAGTTGGTGATTTTTTCATCAAAAACACTTGTTATATTAATATCTTTGATATTAATACTATTTATTTTTAAAATAAATTTATTTTCTATTTATTAAATTTTACAAATTACATTTTCTCATTGATTTATAGCCATCTCATGTGTTATTACCCTTGTATGTGCAATTTCTTTTTGTGAATTATCAAACTTTAAAAAAGAATTAAAAATAACACACTCTCACATTGCACACTGCCATGAACAAACTGCACACTGCCATGGTGCAGTCCAGGTTTTGGCATAACATTGGTGCGGTCGAGGTTTTTGTATTCTAGGCCACTACCTCACCATCTTGTCAACTCCAAATCCTTATCATTGCATTATAGGATTAAACTACACCTAGTTTACATTACTCCATGGAAGCCTTCTCGTTCTGAGCTTTCATATCCATATCTGTTTTCATCTCCATATCTATTTTGTAAAAACTATCATGTTAGCCTCCACAATGCTCCAACTACCTACAAAAATGAAAATAACAATGAAAGTTCTCGTAGTTAGGGTTAGAAAATGAATATAATTAGAAATGCTAATAGGGTAAGGTAGGGTAACCGGGATACGAGGATAACTGTCAACGTTTTTATGAAAATGATTAGAACTTAGAGAATTCACATAATTTAAATACTACGTATATACATTAGTTCATATCAACAATGCATTATAGAAATTGAGGAAATGTTCAACCAACAATAATACTGTTAAATTGTAAATAATCATATATTTTGGTACATATGTATATATTTTAAGAGAATTCGATGTACATTCATCTTCAATCATAATCAAATATTGTTGTACATCCTCTTCATTCACAGAAAAACAAATTCATATATAACTAATTGTATTCCATAGTCATAATATTCTTCCATACGCTCCAAGTATACAAATTATCATTTTATATTATAAAAATATGCAACAACCAAATACCATGACTGTGATATTGATGATATATGATGATGGTCCTCAAATTGGAATCTGGCTCCCTTCCTTTTGCCTACTAATCCAATGACTTCATTGGTACCTCAGGCAATGCTAGGGGTACTCTTCTTCCCCCTTAGTTCCACCTCTTGCACAAGCTTGCAGCCCAACTCACACAAGTAAACTTAGTCAATAGAAATTATAACAACATTTCATTCATCCAACAATAGGGTGTTTTCCTCCTACTTCTCCATTCTTTTTATATGAATTTTTTCTTTGACACTTGTCATCTCATGCATAATTACAATTTTAATAATTAAATTTGAGATTATTCACCCTCAACACATGTCAAATTTCCCCCAAGTTGCACATGTTTATTCCTTTTTAATTTAAACAATTATGCCTTTTCCCTCACATCCACAATTAGTTCCTAGATTTTTCTATGGGGAAAATCCCCCTAATATGGGTCTAGCAACTAGGCAAAGCTTTGACATCCTAAAAGACAGAAAATGTTCTATTCTACCCCAAACCAAACACAACCTTATGATAATTAAGGGAAGATAAATAATATATAAACATGTACCTTAATTCCTTACAACTGATGTGGATCCCTTCTGATTGCTTCTCATTCCAAGACTGCAGGCCTCCTACCAAAGATGGCTTGAAACAATGCTTACAGAACAATCTAGGACAACATGTGCTTACTTATCAAGATTATCTAAAAAGTTAGTTATTCGTGAAAATATCATAAAATAAACACATAGACATAATATCTCGCAAAAGAACGTTTTCTCTTTTATTAATAAAAAAATTGGAGGTTACAACCTGATTTTAATGGCACCGCTCCATGAACCTCTCCTGGGTTCCTCTATTGTGTCTCTAAGTGCACTCTTCCCAATACAATCTTCACCACCAACATGTCAACATAAGGGGATAAATATGGATGGTATAAGGAAGATGGATGGAAAGGAATGTTGAGGATAAAACTCAGAGCAAATGCAGAAGGCTTGGGAAACAAAGGGAGAACATTTGGCAAAGTTCTCTTGCTTGTAGTTTGATATATCCAAATGACCCCCCTAGGGCACTTTTTATATGAGAAAATGGTGGTTAATTCATTGCCAGAAGGGATACAGGAGGTAATATGGTTGCAAAACATAAGATAGCACGTAAACTCTACCGGAAAACACAAATTTATATTTTTTTGTCACATTTTAGAGTACAGGCGTGCTTTTAGTAGTACTTCAAGCATATGCATGCAGGATTTCAGGTATGCAACTAGCATATGTACGTGCTCTGCCTATACAACATGGTGCATGTACCAATAAAAATGTTGTGTTTTTAGAAGAACTCCATCAAAATGGGTTGGTATATGTATGAATGAGTAGGCCAACATCAACGATGCATAGAAGTGGCATTTTGAGTTATAATAGATGCCCCCTAATGTGTGAGGTCCTGATCTGAATTTTATGAGAAGAACGAAATGAATACAGATTATTAACAGGGGCTTAGCACAAAATAACAGAGATATAGTAAAACTGGTTTTCTATTCAATAAGGAAATAAGCTGAAACTGTAAAATGCAACAGAAAAAAGCTTGCAGGAATGGTGGCGACTTATCTCTCAGAAGAGATGTGACGACTGTGATCATTTGCAAGAAGATGATTACAATGAGGCTTTGAAGGCCTTTTTACAATAAATAGGAATGCCAAAAACCCTAGACATCCAAAAACCTAACCCTAGGAGATGAAGCGCCAAAAGTCATGTGGGCCCCGTTTGAGTAAGTTAGTACATCAACTTCTCGGGGTCGTAACTTTTGCATACAATCTCTATTTTAGGCATATGATATCCCATTGGAAAGGTATCGTTGAGGAGATTCATTTTGGGTGATCAATAATTCCTTTGACTATCATTGAGAAGCTCTATCCTAAAAAACCTTCATTTAGGCCCTCAAAACGACCCCGGAAGTTAAAACTGCTAAAAATAGTAAATTGCCAAAATTGCCAGAAAACTATTTTGAGCCAGTTGGAAGAGGTGGGTGGCCACCGATATCCACCTAGATCAACCCTCCCTTTTTAGGAAGCAATGGTATCCATTGTGTTGAGTTCCCCCATCAGATGAGGAAATTTTTGTTGAATTTGGCCCCAGGTGAGCCACTTGCCTTGGTGCAGGAGCTGCCCTGCTTTGATGACTCGATAAAGATGGATCATTTGCTATTCAGTGCCCTTGATCTGTGTGTCCAAAATATGATCGTTGGATTCCTATTTTAAGCATTTGGGGTTGAGCTCTGTTGGTGTCAGTTTTTTTGCTATGTCTGAGGTGTCCAATAATGGTGGGAAATAAGGGTGAAGGAGATCAATGTTGAACACTGAGTGCAGGCCAAGGAAAGGAGGAATGTTGAACTCAAAATCATTATCCCCCATGGCCTTGGTGATGCTGTAAGACCCATAACGGAGTGGGTGAAGCTTCTGATGGGGTCCTGTAAGGCGTTCGTTCTACAAGTGCAACCAAACTTTTTCGCCCACCTGAAACTTATGTGGCACCCGATGTTGATCATGGCACAACTTGTACTTGTAATTGGACTTATGTAGGATATCCTGAACCTGTTGGCGGATGTGTTGGATCCGCTCAATGAATTGGGTGGCTTTGTCAGCTTTATTTGGAGCAACAGATGAGTTGGTCGAGGTGACCACAAGGGGAAGTGCAACATCTATGGGACCCAATGGTTGGAATCCCAACTCCACCTGAAAGGGGTTGTGGCCAGTTGAGCTATGTAGGGCTCAGTTGTAGCTATGCTGGACATAGGGAAGGCTCTCATCCCATGTGTGAGGGTGCTTTGAATTATACATGCGAAGGATATGCACAATCATTCGATTGATTACCTCGGTTTGGCCATCTGTTTGGGGGTGGAAGGCCATGGATTTGGTGATCTTGGTGTATAACAGTGACCAGAGGCTCGAACAGAATGTGATGAGAAATTGACTGTCCCGATCTAAGACAATGGCTTGTGGGATTTCAAAATTTACCCAGACTCATTCAAAGAAGAGCTTGGCAGTGGCCTATGTTGTGATGTTCTTCTTGCAGGCAACCAAATTCGCCATCCTAGAAAGGCGATCGACAACCACAAAAACATAGTCATTTTCCTGCTTGGTGGAATGGAGGCCCAACATGTAATCCATTGAGATGGATTCCCATGGTCTATCAGGAGTAGGAAGAGGGGTGTACATGCCCTGTTTCTTAGTGGTCAGTTTGGCAATAGCACAGGCAGTGCAGGACATGATATACTTGCTGACCTCCTGTCAAAGTTTCGACCAGTAGAAATGTTTCTGTAGCATCGCCACTGTCTTTTCTATGCCAAATTTTCCTGCCACCCTACTATAGTGGGCTTCCCAAATCATCTTCGCTTGCTCGCTTGCTTGATTGAACATAGATATGGGTCAGACGACATAACAACCCATCCTGAAGATGGAAATTATTGACAATTGCATTTGAACCCAACATTTGGTAGGTGGTGGTGAAGTCCAGGTCTGTCTCATAGAATTGGGGCCATACATAGGTCTCATGGCCGTAGGATTCTAGCACTGTGGTGAGTGCTGCAATTGGCAATTTGATGAGGAAATCAACAACGTGATTGGTGCTTCCTATTTTATACTTGATGTTGAGGTGGAATTGCTGCAAGTATGTGGACCACTTTTGATGGAGATCATTCTGCAATTTGCCTTGTGTCTACATGAATTGCAGTGGCTTATGATCAGTGTGGATGATTTTCTTCTTCCCAAGAATGTAATGTCTCCACTGGCGATAGGCTTGCATAATGGAGTACATTTATTTGTCATAAGTAGGGTACTTACGGACAACATATGATAGTGTCTCACTATGATAGGCCACGGGGTGGCCGTGATGAGTGAGAACAATGCCCACCGCATAGTCTGAAGCATCTATCTCGATCTGAAAGGGATGTTGCAGGTCTGGTAGTGAAAGTATTGGGGATGAGCACAAGAATTTCTTCAAATCATCAAACTCTTGTTGTTAGGATTGGCCCCACACAAATTTCTCCTTACCACCACCCCTGGTTATTTGGCTAAGGGCCCATGCAATATGGGAGAATCCCAACACGAACCTGAGGTAGAAATTGGCAAGGCCCAAGAAGCTCTGAAGCTTAGGGAGTGTGGTTGGGGCTGGCCAGTCACAGATGACTTGGATCTTGGTTGGATCCACATGTACACCATGCTGATCAATTATGTAGCACAAGTAATGGACCCTGTCCATGCCGAAGGATAATTTTTCCAAGTTGGCATATAGCTTGTGTTGTCATAGGATGTGCAGAACCTGCTGAATATGTTGCAAGTGTTCGGCCCAAGTCTTGCTGTAAATGAGAGTGTCATCCATATACACCACTACAAAAGTATTGGTGAATGGTTGTAAGATATCATCCATCATCCTCATGAAAGTGGCTAGAGCATTTGTCAAACCAAAGGGCATGAATGACCATTCAAAAATGCCTTCCTTTGACTTGAAGGTGGTTTTCCATACATCTGTCTATTTTATCGGGACCTGGTGATAGCCAGACTTTAGATCAATCTTACTAAATTATTTTTCCCTCGTGAGTTGATCAAGGAGGTCGTCGATTCGAGGAATTGGGTGCCAATTTTTTACTGTGATTTTATTTAGAGCCCAGTAATCAATGCAGAGTCACCAGATTCCATATTTCTTCCGTACCAGAATGATTGGGCTCCCGCAAGGTGATGAGCTAGGACGTATGTGCCCCTTGTGGAGCAGTTCTTGGATCTATTGCTTAATCTCCTCATTCTCTAACAGAGAGAAACAATAGACTGGCCCATTGGGTAGTGGTGTACCAGGGGTGAGATCGATGGGGTGATTGACCTGGTAGTGTAGAGGTACCCCAGTAGGTGAGGAGAAGATACCTGAGTATTCTTCCATGACCTTATCTACTTTCTTCTACTGTGTGGAGAGGTCAACCACAGATACCCTGGATGTGGCTATGATCTTTCACTTATTCTAAGAGTAAATAATGAAGAATACAAACTTCCTCATCTGAGAGATGACCTTCTTGCATTTCTTAGTAGAGATCAAGGAAATATCACTAAGTGGGATTGCCTTGGGTATCCTGTACAATTTCATGTTCAAAGCGATAATAACACTGCGAGGCCTAGACTCATATACAACATGACATTTCCATAAATAAGGTTGGCCCAAAATAACATCACAAAATTCGAGAGGAGAAACATCACACAATACCTCATCTTTGAAGGGCTTGATGCCATATGATAGTCAACATTGTTGGCTGACATGAAGATTGCTTCCTTGGCATAGCCATCCAATGGTGTTGGGTTGTGGGTGAAGTATTGTCGGCATAGCCAACTACTTGATGACCTTTGCTAAGATGAGGTTCTTCTGCCTACTGATATCCATGATGAAGTGCAACGGGGTGCCTTTTACCCACATCTGTGAATGGAAGAGGTGTTCTCCTTCTTCTGGCTCATCTAGTTCACTAGGCTGGAGCTTGGTGGTAGAAATGGTGGCATTGGGTTCTGTGTCAATGATCCATCTTCCCCTTTTTGGTTCTGGCTTAGAGTCTGAACCCGCATCTGAGTTAGAGGATTTCACTTTGGCCACCAACAACTGATTTGAACAACACTCAGCAGTGTTATGCCAAGGGCTCTTATGGAAGTTGCATCACTTCTTGGTATCTTTATTTGTCTTTTCGGTGTCCTTATTTGCTTGCAGCTTGGACTAGTTGTCCTGATACTGTCCATATTTTCCTTGTCCTTTTTTCTATGGGTTGGGGCTGCCCTTTCCTGGATTTTTTTGTGAGGGGTTCCCAGGCCCAAATTGTCGGGTCTTTTTTTTGAGCTTTTGCTCGATTTGGACGACATATCGGTAGGCCGCGCCCAAGGATGAGATGTCCAAAAATTCCATTTTGATCTGGATGTATCTATGAAGAGCGTTGCGATACTTGAGCACCAGATGTCGCTCTGAATATTTGATACCCAGCTTGGTGCGCAAGGTATGAAAGATATTAATGAAATCTGGCAGTGCCTGGTCTCTTTCTTGCCGCAGTGTGGTCCATTTGGTATACAAGCCGTCATAACTTCCGACAGGGTAGTATTGTTCCTTAATAACATCCCTAAAGGAATCCCACCATTTGGTATACAAGTCCTCATAACTTCTAACAGGGTAGTATTGTTCCTTAACAACATCCCTAAAGGAATCCCAGGTGTCTGTGACTGTAAATAATGAGGGTTCCTCTGTTTCCTTTTTCTCGCAGAAAGTTCCCCACCAATATTTGACATGGGGAATGGCTTTGAGGAGTGCAAAAGTAATATTTTCTCTATTCGAAAAGTTATGGACAGAAAAATACACTTCTAATAGATTAAACCACTTGTCTATAGCATTTGCATCTATCTAACTTTCAAATATAGGAAGATCAAATTTTATTTGTACCTTGAAGGGGGTGGCACCTCCGCTCGAAGAATATGTGTTGTCTCTTGGGAGTTGTCGAAGGATTTGCGTGAAACTATCCATCATCTCGTTCCTTTGTTGCATGAGGGATTCCTCATTCAATAGTTTGAAAGGATCTCCTATCCTATCATATTTCTTTTGTCCTTCCATGAGAGGTCACTTGGGTGTGTGAGAGATTTTGTCCTCAAGAGAAACAATCTTGAGACCCAACTCTTTGTACTTTGACCTCGTTGGGGACATGCATTAAGATGACAAGGAGCAGGCCACTTTGATACCAATGATCTGGATCTTATGAAAAAAACAAAATGACTACAGATTATTAACATACACTTAACACAAAATAATAGAGATACAGTAAAATTGGTTTTCTATTCAATAAGGAAATAAGCTGAAACTGTAAACTGCAGTGGAAACAAGCTTGCGAGAATGGTGGCAGCTTATCTCTGAGAAAATATGTGACAGTTGCGCTCATTCACAAGAAGATGATTACAATGAGGCTCTTAAGGCATTTTTACAATAAACAATAATTTAAAAAACCCTAGACATCCAAAAACCTAACCCTTGGAGATGAAGCACCAAAAGTCATGTGGGCCCCATTTGGGTAAGTTAGTACATCAACTTCCCAGGGTCGTAAATTTTGCATACGATCTTCGTTTTAGGCGTATGATAGCCCGTTGGAAAGGTATCATTGAGGAGGTTCATTTTGAGGGCTCAATCATTCCTTCAGATATAATTGAGAATATCTATCCCAAAAAACCTTCATTTATGCCCTCAAAATGGCCTCAAAAGTTAAAACTGCTAAAAATAGTAAATTGCCAAAATTATCAAAAAATTGTTTTGAGCTAGTTGGAAGAGGTGGGTGGCCACCGATATCCACCCGGATCATGTCTGAAGAGAAAAATATGGAGAAAATATATTACAACATCTTTAATAAAGTGTGAAAGCATTGGAGTCAAGTAAAGCCAAGCAAGTATGTGTGAGAGCATCATCTGTAATAAGATAATAATCATTGAGGCGGACATTCCCATGCTTGGGATAAACTAAGCATGGCTTCCAATCAATTACACTACATATCCATGTCATATATATGGTAATCATGGATACATGACTAATATGTATGCCAATATAAAGTGTAGTCGTGAACAATACACATCGGACCTACATCTCAAAATCATCAGAAGATATACAATGTCGTAGGAATATTCAGGAGAAATCAATGCCTATGGTTGGATATGATAACTTCATAGCTCTAGAAACAACCTCAAGATCTTCAAAATGCAGGTAGGAGTACAATAGGACTGTAAGACTCACTACTCTAAGGTCTTCAACATTTTGTCATGGAAAGACTGGAGGATCTCAATCATCAGGAACATAACTTCATTGATTCTAAATGTGAACTTGACAGGACTCTTAGTATGGATGACTCATGAAGTTCAAAATACTTATAGTAGAATGACCGACTCATGTTGGAAAAATTCCTCTTGGAAAAGATAACGACAGATGAAAAGACTAAGGAAGAATGTTATTGACATAAGTCTGTGGTACAAGAGGCACCAAAAAATCTCCATGTGTTTGGAAGAGTAACCAAACAGAGGACGACACAACTTTATTTAATGAGAACAAATTCCTAAGGCCATACTAGATCCCAATTTTGGTAGAAAAAATGGAAGAATGTGCTCTATCCAAGGGTGACGAAATTGTTGCCAACAAAAGAGAATGTTTCCTTGTCCCCTCTTTTTGGAATATTTGTTTTTCCACTTATTTAATGATATTTAAAAGGAATAAAACAATGCTTCATTACAAATGAGGAATGAGTGTCGTAAGAAAGAAAACCAGTTCCAAGCGCATGGAACATACTAATGTTTAGTGCAAGGAGACATGTGAAGGATAAGGACACTCGGGAAAATTACTCCATGGGTCAAGGTGTCATATCACAAGGGAAAAAATTACTACAAGTCTTGCACCTAAGGAATGCACTAAAGGTTCAGTAATAGAAACATGAAGCCGACATTAGACCAAAGACACAAGGATGAGACATGCAATGCAATTACAACATGAAACAACAAGACTCCTTCCATGTAAATTTTTACGAGCCTAGAGAAGGTAAGCTCGAGCATTTTTCATTTTTAGAGAGTCTGAAAAACATTAAAAGAAGACTCCAAAGTGATATTTTCCATATGGTTAGTCTCCAGGGCCTAAAAAAGAATAAAATCATACCAAGGAGAAATCTTGTGGTCACTAGGGCCATAATATTCCTTTTTCGTACTTAGTCCAGTCAGTCCGGAAATGGGTTAAACTTATAATGAAATGACATCTCTTCAAAATCATTTTAACGAGTGTGAAAGAAACAATATCACTTGGCTATCTTTTCAATTTTAAGGTGTCTGAAAAAAAATTAACTATGGACTCAACACCTTTTTTCGTAATTTAGTCCTGTGAGCCTGAAAAAGTATAAAATATAACTTACGAGAACTCTCCCTGCGAGAAATGTCTCCCGAGGTATACCTTTTTCCTAGGTAATATATTGGCCAGAAAAAGGGTTAAATGTGTGCCAAATACATATTCCTTCTGAACTAATTAACCAGTGTGAAAGGAACAAGGTCACTTAGCGATATTTTCATATTTAGGGAGTATGAAAAGAGCTTAGCAATGGACTCCAAGGGGTTTCCTTTTTCGTAGTTAATCTGCAAGTCCCAAAAAAGAGATAAACCAAAACCAGGGAGAATAGACCTTTTTTGTAGATTTAGTCCCTCAGGCCTAAAAAAGGGTTAAAATTACACTTGAGAATACTCTCCTAGAAAATCGTAGCTCCTATGGTGTACCTTTTACATAAAAATATCCATCTAGATAAAAAAAAAAGGGGTAAAATATTGATGGACAGATGTGCCTTCAAATTTTAGTTTGACGAGCATGAAGGGCAATGAGATCGCTCGACAATATTTTGAATTTTAGAGACTTTGAAAAGGGCTTAAAGAAGACTCTCGGGGGATCCTTTTCTTAAGTAATATGAACGAGATCGAAAAGAATAAATCATTCTCATTAGATTTTGCTTTCAAAGTTTAAGTGAGATTTAAAGACAAAAAACCATGCTCTTAGGGAGTCCCTTGGGTATATGCCAGAAAAAGATGAGGAAGAGGAGTGAGGTTTCAACACAAAGTCATGGCGGGACTAAAAGTACTCCCAATCCTATAGGAAATTCACATCATGGATGTCAGAATACAAGACAAGGATCTACCTAGGGAATCCATGTAGGAAAAGGCTCTACAACCTAATTGTGACACTTCTAAAGAAGGAAAGAAGGTTCCATGTCATACTTCGGTGGGGTTGATCCTATGGAAAACTGGAAATCGTCAATAGAATGAAAAATACAAGGTGGTGAAACCTATCCAAAGTGAAAATGGAGAAAACTTGACTTCGTCACAAGATCAAAAAAGTAGTACCCATTCATCAAACAATATTGAATCCAAATGAAAAATAAGTTTAAAGGACCAACATATTACCAAGAAGAATCATAACATCCATAGAGAGACAAAAAGAGAAGAAATCAAGGTCAAAGTGGGTAAAAAATGGCTCAAAAATATATAAATAAGAGTTAAAAGAGTCATTTTCACCACCACACTTTGAAAATTTCCAAAAATAACAAAAAGCCTCTTCCTTCAAATCAACATTTCGAGAGCATCAGTGGATGAAATCAACTCATTCTTGGGCCAAGAAAGTAGTTTTCCCCTTTCACAGCAAATTCATGCATTCATTTCACGATTTAAGTGGATTTGGGGGGCGCACTCTCAAAATTTGGCTATACTGTGAATCTACTCACACTTTTCATAGTCAGTACGTGTATGTACGCTAGCTGAGATACTATCAACAAGTGTATGTACGTGACTGATACCAAAAAAGGGTGTGTATGTGCTTCAAAAGTTTGAAAAAATAAAATCATTAACTCAAACAATGTTTGACATGATTCAGGATGTATGTTCACCGGAGGGAAAGAGAACATGAGGATGTTGATCAAATGGTTGAGGAAAACCCTGTGGAAGTAGCAATATTAAAATTATGCAGGTTATGGAAATATTTCCAATGGCCCCTTATGAGAGCTCAAACATGACTGTTAAATCATTCGGTAGAATACTAGAATACAGATGCAGAGGCTTTCATGATAGAGGGTCAATCATTAACACACACCAAAAAATACCTATACATCTTGACCAATCTCTCTAGGAGGGGAAAACTGATTAACTTGGATACATTCCCTCCTGGGCCATATGATATAGGTCACTACATAGATATGTATTGTAAGGCCGGCATAGAGAAGGTGGGTTCTCAAGTGTCGATACAGAAGATCGATAATTTGAGCTTGAGGGTGGTCATGTACATGATTGTGCGGATGATAGGGTCCATGGATATACACCATGATTCACAAGCCTAGATGCATTGTGTTGTGCAATGTTTGCAACCAGTTATCTTCGATTGGAGAACCACGATGCTCAATTACGTGAAAATCTAGCTGACTAAGTGCAAGTTGAGATAGAGGAGGAACTTCGTATTTGGAACAATTATGTGTGCATTATTCTTCGAAAGAGTGTCATGGATGGGGCCTAGGGAGGGTGTGCGGGGGAACATAGCCTCCTTTCAAGCACTGTGGAAATGGGATGTTTTGATTCCATGCCAAGGAGAAAGAAGAGTATGTGAGACATATGATGAGAAGTTCTTCAAGTGGTGAAAAGGCTATATTCCTGCCATCGAGGACTACCCATATGCAGGTATTAGTTTTCTGAGGGACCCACACATGCCCATGCCCCCTGGTGCAACACATGGCGACATAGGTACTTATATTTTTGAATTTTAAAATTTTTAATTTTCAATTTCATAAAATAAAAGAAAACATATTTTTGGTAACATCACAATACTAACTTCCAACTTGTTGTGTACATATGTGGGGCCAATACTACTAGCAGACCTCCCTCATACTCGACGTTTTCCACGATAGCAGATCTAGCTAGGAGGAGCCATACCAGAGGTAGGGTCATCATCAAGAGAGGCTGAGAGGGCCTAAGGTGGGTAGAGAGGAACATGGCATCCCTCACTTAGGGTGTGCCCATGGAAGAGATCAAATATCTTCCGCCATCTATGCAGAATCTCATACTGGGAGTGCCCATAGCACGAGTCCAGTTATTCTAGCATCTAGCCAACACCATCGTCTATTATACAAAGGCCAATAGGGATAAATATTAGAGTAGAGTTGGAAATTATGTGTGCCAAGGGAACTCGTTTTGTATCTTCTATATGTATTGAGGGCATAATTCCAATGGTGTATTATTGACACTTTTGAGGCCCATGGCCCACATTTTTGTACTGTGACATTATTTTGGACATATTATATATATACATCTTTTTTCCTTGTGGAGTAAACATTTATTGTACAAATGTATTTACATGTCCATGTATGTGTCTGATTTTATATTTATGTGTGTGCAAGATGCCAATATAATGCATGATTAGCCAATGCATCAGTTACTTGATTAGATCTCCTAGGAACATGAATATATGTAATATAATCAAAATAACATTCTAAGAGACATACCCTAAGGAATCATCAGTGAAGAGTGGGATCGTAAAAATGGTACACTCCATTTAAATGTGACACTACCAGTTGATCATCTAGATGAACTCAGAGGTGATAAATACCCTGTGACAATGCATCACATCGTGATTCTATTACAACATTGTACTTGAAAATGTTATTGGTTGCTTCTCCTAGACAAACACCTCCAGAAGATATAAACTGACCAATGGGCGTGATGATCACCCAAGATGCAGAAGAAATCATATGAGTGTGTCAGCTAGCACTTCCTACAAACCCAACATAAACCTCATATTCACTTGACATCTTCCACGGTGAAAAACCACAATAAAATACGCATGCATAAAACAAAAAGACACTAAAATGTATAAATAAAACTGTACATTATATACAATAAGTCACACTCAGGATACTAACCTAAGCATAATACTTCTTAAGGTAGAGCCCATTTCTAGGCTCATACAAAGAATTACCTTCAAAATCAACTAGTTGATAAGCACCTTTTTCTAAGACTTTCTTAATAATGAACAGTCTGAACCACATGGGTTTGAGTTTTCCTTCCCCCAAGAGACCTTTATCTTGGTCATATACCAATACAAGATATCCTTCGAAGAAAACTCTAGGGCAAACCAACCGATCATATTGACACTTGACACGTTGTTTGTGAGCCTCATTGGCCAAGGTTGCATATCGACGTTGCTCATCAAGCTGCTCAAGATAAAGGAGACGCTCTTCAAGTGTAGTGGTGTTGGGAAATAATTACACTACCAAGTTAAGAGAGGTAATATGACACTCGATTGGAAATAATTCCTCCAACCCGTAAACTATTTGGAAAGGAGAGAAACTGGTAGCAGTCTTGACTAAGGTTCAATATGCCCAAAGTGTCGATTACAACATAAAATGTCAATTCTACTTGGCCAAATTGATCGTCCGTTGGAGAATAGTCTTGAGAGACTTATTGATAACCTCCACCCGACCATTCACCTATGGATAGTAGGGTGACACATTTTCTTGCTTAAACCCAAGTTTTTATGTTAACTCAATCATCATCTTATTCTGGAAGTGACTTTCATGGTCTGTGATAATATCCTTTGGAATACCAAAACTAGATACAATTTGGTTAAAAAATAAAAGTGCAACCATTTCTACGTCATTACCCAATTAGTGAAGTAGTGTACTTCCACGATGATAAAATGATGCCCCCCTAGATGAAGAAGGGTGGTATGTAGTGAAATCAATCCCCCACTTAGTGAAGGGACCAACAACAATAACTGAAAAAATGGGAGCAAGTTGTGCTCGCATATTCCAAGAGAAGATCTGGCACGAGTGACACTTCTTGACTGCCTCTACATAATCTTTGATCAATGAGGGCCAGAAGTATCTAGTGTGGAGAATTGTTTGGGTTGTTTCCAACCCAGAAAAGTGACCACCACATGTTCCAGTGTGGAAATTGTTCAACAAAATATCTGCCTCTTCATTGGTTAGGAAATGACGGAGAACACAATCAAATCCTCGATGATACAAAGTATCATCCATGATAATATAGTTTCACACTTGATGGCATATTCATTGACACTCATCATGAGAAGCAGAGGAAGGGCACTTCAAATTCTGAAGATACACTAGTATATCTCCATACCAAGGGTCTTACGATGCAATAAGGAAAAAATCTTTGTTGATCAAAGATTATTTGGGAAAATCATTTCCACTCTTATTCGGAAGCTCAAAAATTAATTCGGAAAAGACCAAAGAATTCTTATAATTCTCTGAAACAAAGTCCAAATAAAATTATTGAAGAATGACTATCCATCGACTTATCTTCCTGCCGATGATCTGTCATGTCAACACATATTGAAAATGATTCAAGACAGCTACAGCACTGGTCTTGTGAAGTAGAATGTAATGACGAAACCTTTGGACTGCATGGATAGTAGCCAAAGCCAGTTTATCAACATGGGTGTAGTTGAGTTCCAGTCCAACTAAGCCTCGACTAAGATAGTAGATAACATGCTCCTGGAGCATGTCATCCTCTTGAACCAAGACCATACCAATAGTAGACTCTGCTACAACCAAGTACAATAATAAATCCTTTCCATAATCTAGAGGATTGAGCATAGGGGTAGACGTCAGAGCACATCTTAATTCTTCAAAAGAGCGTTGGGATGCTTCATCCCCAAAAATGGGACCCATTTTTTCAAGAGACGCATAAACCCTTTAGTAATATCACCATAGTTGGAAACAAATCACCGAAGAAATTTAGCTTTCCCATGTAGACTTTAAGGATGGAGGATTGTGCGCAGGGGAGGTAATTGAACTATTACACAAAAAAATACACTTGTTCAGATTCATGAGAAATCCAATAGTAGTGACACCTCTAAAAAATAATTCATAAGTGGGAGGGATCATTAGATCTCTTATGAGAATTTGATGGACCATCAAGATATACCTAGACTATATGCTTGAGGTCATGGAAGGTGAACGACATGGTACGCTGAAAAGTCGCTCCAACATTTTAAGGCCAAAAGGCATTTTGTTGTATGCAAACGTACCCCAAGGACATATGAATGCAATCTTATGTTGATCCTCGGGTTTGATATGAATTCGGTTGTACCCAGAAAAACTATCAATAAAAGAAAATACTTCACATCCTGCACATTCATTAACAATATGATCAATGAATGGGGTTGGAAAATTATCTTTCAGGAAAACTTTATTCAGATCAAGAAAGTCCATACACACATGAATCGTACCTTGTTTTTTTTTGACATGAACATGGTTTGACACCCATTTCGTCAATTTCACTAGATATATGAAACCATCCTTAATGATTTTCTCTACCTCAAACTTGATAGTTACTACCTTGCGAGGATTGACTGGCCGAAGCTTCTATCAAATAGGGTTAGCATCGAGGTAAGTTCTAATCTTGTGTTCTAATATATGAGGGTTAATGTCTAGCATCTCATCCTAATACCAAGAAAAAACATTGTGAAACTATTTAAATAATTCAGTGTACACCTAAATCTCGTCAAATAAACAATCCGCTCCAATGAAGAGATTTTCAATGACATCAGGGGTTGTAGAGATGTCAATTGGAATTGTTTCATTTATACTCTACATGTTTCCCTAAGCATATATTTTTTGTGTGGCCAGAGGGTTAACATGATAAGTGGCATCTCCATTCAAGGTCATGGTGAACTCTCCTAACCTCGGGTAAAAAAATAGGATCTATGGCGGAGATCGTCGCAAGGTCTATCCGGCCCAGTCATTGCCTCCAAAATTACCTCATCAAAGGGGAATATCAAGTCCAAAAGATCGTGAGTAGTAAGAGAGTTTTGAGCCCAAATACGCTCTAGAACAAGATCTAAATCATGTGAGGGAGCTGGAATAGGGTTGGCTGAGGTTTGCTGGACAATGATGTATGAAACCTCAACAATGGATAGGGGCATAACCATGCCAAGATTCCCTACCCCTTCCATCGAAACCGATGGTGATGGTAAAATCCACAGGTCATTAAAATAACTCGTTAAAAAATAAGATACTTGAAATATCACATCCTTCGATTGATCGAGGATATCTGAAATAAACTTGACATCATTCAAAGGTGACAAATAATCAAAAGTCCCCATTAGTGATGGAAACAATCCGACAACTAAGTTGACGGTACCTGGCTGTAGATTGTCAATCATTGGGACCGTGGATGCCCCCGATGAAGGGTCAGGATGAGAGAAGGATAATTGATCAATAGTTATGATCTGACCTTTGTGAGGAAAATATAAGAACCAAAAAATAGTGGATACAACCGCTGTCATTGTGTAGGTCCAACTTTGACCTAACAAATGATTGTATTCAAGAGGTGCATCGACCTCTTATACCTCGACGCACACATTGTTTACCTCCAACTGCATGGGGAAGGAAGGGATTATTCCATGTGGTCTAAAAGAGTAGTCGTCAAACCCAGTTACAATGTCAGTGATGGAGACAAATAGGGTTGGCCAATGGCCTTCCAACATGCCAATGACAGCATGCAAGTCGAGGCACCCTCATCTACCATTGTATGAAAAATATTTTGTGTCAACGATTCCATGGAATAAAAAATTACTATCTGGAAAGTGACATGGTGAGGCAGATGAGGTTTATAATATATAAGGTAAAAAAAAATAGTTTCTGAGTTATCTGTCTTGGCAGCACCCAAGGAAGATAACAATGCTTTTCTCTGTGAGGGACGACTCTGGAGAACTTCTAGAGCAGACATCACACAAGGCGTTTGTTCCAAATCCTCCATGAAGGATTAGTTCTGAGCATCCCTTGCATTTGGGTTGTGAGAAGCCTTCTTAAATGAACCATTAGGGTCGTGATTCATTGTTTCTCCTAGAGTCTTCTCAATAGGAAGAGGAGGCAGTGGATTGGAAGCTTATTTTCTCTTGTCAACAGATTTCGGCATTCCGTAATCATGAGCCTTGGTCTACAGATGAGCATCTGATATCATCATGTATATGTTTGTGGCTCCATTATTAGCATTAAGTGTGGGTGTTATCAGACTAATTGGTAGGTGCAGACACTAACAGATCTCCCTAGATCCACTTGGCTCTAAATCAAAATAGGATAGGACATGACTCTTTCCCTAAGTTTTGACCATTGAATTAGCTAGTAGGAAGGAACAAGTAACATACCTTAGTATCACTTCCTAGGGTATCTGTTGCTCCTGCTTCACTCCGGTGCTCTCGTGAGGTCAATACCAAGACAACACAAACCAACCAAAGTGAAGATAGAAAAATATATTCAACTATCAACTTATGTGTATGATCAAGGAATTACACAATAAAGTGAGAATAACTTTATGGGAAAGGGACATGCCATTGTATCATATTAATTGAAAGTAGAATATTACAACCTAATCACCTTGATGTCACAAAATTCCTTTCGATGGCTCTTGGCTCCAACACACACACTTGCTCAATCCTTGCATGAAGAAGATCAAAACCTATTGATAGACTTGCTAGAGTCTCCAAACTCCTGTTCAAGCTAAGTCCTTCACACAATTCTTTCACCAATTCTCTAATGAATCTTGCTTAACCTTTTCCATGAGAATTCCACCAATATATAGGAGAGAGTGAGATGGTTACTTGGATAAGAATGATCCCCCAATATCAGGGAATCCAGTACAAGGATAACCATTCGAATGCCAACCCATTCTTCTAGAAGATTCCCTTCTAGAACCATCGAAAATACATCTCTTTCCAAGATTTAGAGCAAGTTCGCACCCTAGATATGTAGCATAGTGCGAGAAGTTCTCACCCTAGCTTAAGGAAGTCTGCGAGAATGGGTCATTATCGCACCCTGGTATATTAGCAACCTGCGAACTCTCTTCAAAAGTATGTTTTATGGGAAGAGAAGAATGTCAATTTTCTCAAGAGAAAGTTCTTATGAGGAGCCTGAGTACACCATCATCAATACACCATCAAGATGACCAAAATCATGGGTAACAGAATGCCCCCAAAAGTATGAGGCCGGAATCAATGATAGCCGAAAGACTTTGTAAGCTACATGTGTGTGTCGGAAACCAGGAGTGCACCTAATCAAAAACCTGCGAACAACGAAGCATCTGCAGAATATCATATATATTAATTCTGAGGTAGGCATTCCCATACTCAGATCACAGACGAATGATATTGTAGACATAGGTCATGGCCACCAATCATACACTGTGGATCCATGCCGTCAAAATATAGCATAGCCACCAGGAATACACTGTGGATCTATGTGAGAAAATTTAAATTAAGACGACATAGCCACGAGACATACAAAGTGGATCTATGTGTCACAAATTATACATACTCCATTGCAACCTGGACAAAGAGATGATATCTAGGGTCTTCAATCTCGTCGCCCAAAAGTACGAATCTAACCATGTGATTACATGTGTTGAAGTCGAACATGGAAGAAACCACTTGATTACTGATCATTGATGAAACCGTTAACAAGTGCGAGGGAAATCACCATTGATGTCAATGACTCCCAAGGTACTTTAGTACAATCCATCGAGTGTGAATGAATGAGTTAAAGTCAAACATTTGATGGAATATTTCGATCAGGGGTCAATGATGTAAACCCACTATCGAAAGCGAGGAAACTTGCCATTGAGGCATGCAGGTTCCAAGGTACCAAAAATTTCTAAGTCTTGGTTCCGGATAATGAGTTGAAGTCGATGAAACAAAAATCATCACAGGAGGGCCTTGATGTATCCCCCATCAATGACACGAAATGAGTAATAGATTTTGAAGGTGAAACAAAGTATGATGTAAGTTGGACTAGACACGGGGAAGGCCGACACAGAGAGAATGGAAAACTACAGATGGCCGACTTAATAAAGGTTTCATATGGACTTCTCTTGAACATATGAACGACACAACCAATGATTTGGCAGCATTGACTCAGAGACGACATAGGGTATGACCTTGTAGCAAATCGAATGAGAGACAAATGGATTTCCCAAATCGGCTTCAAATAATGAATAGGGGGTGTCATGTTCAAGAGTGACACTTACTGCCAATCAAAATGAAGATAAGAACATATCCCTTTCCCAAATTTTCCCCCACCATTTCTAGCGAGTACCTCTTTATTTTTACGCAAGCTTGAGGAGGATAACATATGCTTGTTGATATAAGCTTATCCTTTGGATAAGTCCTTCGGAGTATGTTTACCGAACCCTAGGAAGGAGTGGTTCGGTCCCATTACGGGTCTGTCATTGTGAGGAGGATAACATATGCTTGTTGATATAAGCTTATCCTTTGGATAAGTCCTTCGGAGTATGTTTAACGAACCCTAGGAAGGAGTGGTTCGGTCCCATTACGGGTCTGTCATTGTTTGTTTAACAAGTACAGAGATAGAAAATTCGAAGGTTTTTCATGATTATAGAGTCTGGAAAAACACTTAAAAGAGAACTCTCTCAGTTCCTTTTTCGTAAAGTAGTATGATGAGACCGAAAAAGAGATAAATTATTGCCCAACATACGCTTTCTTCAAATACTTTATCGAGCGTGAAAATAGCAAGGTCACTCGGCTATCTTTTCATGTTTAGAGAGTCTAAAAAGAGCTTAAAGAGGACTCTAAGGGGGTTCCTTTTTCATATAACCTTGTTGAGCCCGAAAAAGTGATAAAAGTATGCTCGATCACGTTCTCATGTATTTTCGAGCGTGAGAACGGACAAAGACCAAGCTCGAGGTTTTGTGCAAAAAACCATGAAAAAAAATCAAAACATGCAATGAAAAAGAAAAAATATGTCCACATCCTTCTATACGAACATCAAAGTCGTTATGCCTGCAAAAGTTACACTCAAAAGGGCATTAGGGATTAGGTTTAAATCAATAAATAATTATAAAAAATTCAATAACATGGTAAAAGTAAATATAAATAAGTAAAACTCTTTTTACCATATCATTTTCACTTTTCCACTATTTGAGCCCCAGAACCCCTCTTTTACCCTTGAAATTCGGTGTCAGATTGCGGGAGTTACGAGCATCCATTCGACGAGCCATCAGTGACAATGAGGTAGGATCTTTGTCCTCTACTCTTTCATTGTTTAAATTTTCATTTTCATTGGTTAAAACACATTTTTTGAGTTTGTTTTGTGAGCCATTCTTGCACTCAGCCATTCTCGCAGGTGGGCTACACGGGACCTGCGAGAATGGGTCATTCTCACAGGTGAGCCCATAGTAGCCTACAAGGTTCTCATATTGTGCCTAAAGGGAACTTGCAAGAACTGCAAAGAATAATTTTTTTTTAGAGTTTTTCTCAATGAAAGAAAACCAATTTGTGAGTAGAGTTATTAATCTTCTTTTTGTGCTTCTTATGCAGGTATTTTGCCATCAAAATGGTTCTTGAATGGCGCAAAAGGGAGCAAGAAGAAGATAATTCCATTTCTGAAAATCATCCTCCCACTATTGCCGCTTTGAGAAACTTTGGTCTTCTGAAGTACTTTTGTATCCCGGGCATGAGGGCCCAAGTCAGGTTATTAGAGTACCTTGTGCATATGTGGGATCCCGATTAGCGGGTATTCCATGTAGGGGTCCACACACTGTCCTTATATATTAAGGACATTTACTTCTTGACTGTACTGTCATGGAGTGGGTACCACATGAGCCTGACTGGTAGCGGAGGTGGTGGGCTGCCCATGAGTGAGTACTCTTGCTTACACTGTGTTCGTGAGGTAGAGAGGAAGAAAGGGAAAGTAGCTATTTGGGGAGTGCAGGATTTGACCCTCCGCACCATTTTGTTCACCATTGCATGTATGGCTGGAACTCTGCTCCTCACATGGCGCTCCAGAGTTACTTTCAATATGCTATAGAGTGTATTGAACCTCGGGTTTTTAACTGGGAAGATGCAGTTCTTCGTAGCATGAAAAGGCAGTTGACCAAATGCAGATGAGGCAACCTAAAGAAATTCGGGTACAGGTCTTTGTCAGTGTCCTTCTTCCTCGAGAGGGTTCCATTACTGAGGCTGCAGGTTGAGTGGAATTTACCGGCTCCCAGGGATCCAAGAATGCTGAGATGTTGTCAGCTCATGGCCCAAGACGTAGTTGGACCAATTATCAAGTATGATGATACCTTCTTTGACTGGCTATGACCACAGATGTTGATGGTTGACGATTATGCTTATGTTGGGTTGGATTTCCGAGTGGATCCAGACTTATCCCTACCGTAGGATGCTCAGTGGGGGGAACTTGGTAAGAAGTACACAATTTTTCTTTTTAAATGTTTTTGTGAATTTCATCATATGCAAATGTTTTTTTTTATATATGTTCATCCAAAGACTAAATACAAAATTCATTTTTTGATGACACAGATGTGGGACCTTACCAACCTCCTGGTACTTCTCCCAGAGGTGGTTCCAGTGCCACAATGGGACGTCGAGGATTATCAAGCAGTGGAACAAAACCTAGAGGGTTTGACAACAGATATTCCAGATATGCCTCTTGGAGAGGTTCCACGACGTTATCAACGTCACACAGTAGGAGTGTCAGAGTCCATAGGCCGACTACTCCGTAGGGTTGCCTGGGTAGTCATATGTTACCGTGAACGTCATCCATGATGTCACTTTGTAGAAGCTATAAGCTTCATATTTTGACATTTTGGTCTTCGGATAGAACTTTTTGTAAAAAAACTCTTTTAATCGTTATATATACATACGACTTCTACCGGTTTATCTTGTGTTGTGAAAATTGATGTGATTGATTTATAAATGAACCAAATGTCTGTCTAATACATAGTTATCCAATGCATCAATTAATGTATTTAGACATCTAGGAATATGTTGATATTCAATATTATCAAAATAACATTCCAAGAGGCGAATTCACAAATACACCCGTAACAAAGTAGGACTTCGAATAGTATAGACATTACTTAACTGTAGTACTACAAGCTGCGAATCGAGTCGCACAACCAAATGATGGATTCCGAGTGAGATAACATCAATCAATAATTCAATAATAGCGCTATACTCTGCAATATTGTTGGTTGCACGACTGAGACACACACCTCGTAAGGAGACAAGTTCATTTGTAGGGGCGTAAATTGCCCATGCAGCGGAAGCAAGGTTCTGAGTACTACGGCTAGCACCATCAGCGAAGCCAATATAGGGTAGAGAAGACTTTGACATCTAAAAATCAAACACAACGTCACATAAGGGCAGAGACCAGATAACGACAAAAGCAAGCTATAGTAACACACAAGAAGTATGATACAATAAAAATATAAGTACTTGTGCACAGATGATTTTATGCATAGTATTTATTCAAGTACAACCCATTCATGGGTTCACTCAAAGGGATACCATCGTAATCTACTAACTCATAATATCCTTTTTCCAAAACTCGTCGAACGATATAAGGGCCTCGCCACATGGCTTCGAATTTTCCATCTCCTAGAATATCTCGATCTTGTTCATAGAGGAGAATGAGATCTCCTTCAGAGAAAACGTGAGGCTTGACATGTTTGTCTTATTGGGCCTTAACACATTTTTTCTGAGCTTCTATGACTAGGGTAGCATCGCGTCGAGTTTCATCTAATCGCATAAGATACAATAGACGTTCTTCCTCAACAGAAGTGTTTGGTAGGAGTTCAACAACTAGTTTTAAAGAGGGTATCTCACATTCAATCAGGAGATTGGCTTCCAAACCATAGACTAACCGGAAAGGTGTAAACCCAGTAGCGGACTTGACGGATGTCCGGTAAGCCCACAATGCCGAAAAAAACATTGTGTGCCAACTTGTTTTGTGAATCCCTATCATTCGTTGGAGCATAGTTATGAGAACTTTGTTAATTGCTTCAACCTAGGGGTTGGCTTGTGGGTAATAGGGCATTGAGATATCATGGTGAAGACCCGACTTTTCAGTAAGTTCGAACATCATGAAGTTTCTAAAGTGGCTACCGTGATCAGTGACGATAGCTTGGGGAACACCAAAATGAGCTATGATGTGATTAAAAATGAATAATGTTGCGGTCTTTCCCATGTTGTCAAATGTCGACATCGCCTCGGCCCATTTCGTAAAGTAATCGATGGCTACAATAATGTATCCATGCCCCCCGACCGAGTGAGGGTGACATGTCATGAAATCGATGCCCCATTTCGCAAAGGGACCAACGGAGACAACAGGGTGAAGAGGAGCGGGATGTGACCGTATCTTGTTATTATAGGTCTGGCAAGCATGGCGTTTTTGAACGACGATTATGTAGTCTTTATATAAAGAAGGCCAAAAATACCCTGCTCGTAAGATCTTTTGGGCAGTAGCATACCCAGACATATGACCACCACATGCTCCAGAATGGTAGTCATTCAGATCTCTCTCAGCTTCATCAAATGTGAGGCGGCACCGAAAAACAGAGTCAAGCCCCCGACGATAAAGAGTATCCCCGAGGATAATATATTGACGTGCTTGATAGCATATTTGACGTCAGTTAGCACTAGACAAAGTTGGCCGAAAAGTCTGGGTTTGGAGATATATAATGATATCACCATACCAAAGATCATCAGTGCTGAAAAGGAAAAGAGATTCATTAGGTAATGAATCAACTGCTACATTTTCCGTTTCAGAATAGGAAAAGTCGCATATCAACTCAACAAATACTAAGGACTTCTTGGACTTGGCACATTCGAATTCCAAGTGAAACTCATGGAGTATCACAATCCATTTGGAGTATTTTCCCCCTAGAAATTGACGTGTGAGAATGTGTTGCATAGGGTTGCAGTTGGAAATCATTGTAGTCTTGTGCGAGAGGATATAGTGACGGAAGCGTCGGACGGCTTGGATGGCAGCCAAGGCCAGTTTTTCGACATGTAAATACTTGATTTCAGTAAGTGTTAGACTTCGACTCAAGTAGTAAATAACATGTTCGTTGTTAGCATCATCCTCTTGGACAAGAACCATACCAATGGTGTAATCTGAGGTAGCAAGGTAGAGGAAATAATCACGACTGTAATCGGGGGGGGAAAAGAAGTGGGGCACACGTTAGGGACAACTTCAAAGCTTCGAAAGCATTGTTGGCGATGGTATCCCAGACGAAATCTGAACCCTTTTTTAAGAGTCGCGTAAATCCATGAGTTATCTCGGCATAATTTGGGATAAAATGACGAAGAAAGTTTGCTTTCCCCTTCAAACTTTGTAACTGGCGAAGTGTAGAAGGAGGAGGGAGATTAAGGATATCCTCAACCTTTAAAGGATCCGCCCAGATCCCTTGACGCGAAACGATAAAACCTAGAAGTTGGCCGGATTCCATGCAGAAAATGCACTTATGAGGATTCAAATGTATACGATAGAACCAACAGCGGACAAAAATGGCTCGGAGGTGGGTTGGATGATCAACTCGGTGCATTGAGTGAGCGGGTAAATCATCCAAATATGGTTGGATGATGTGCTTGATATCATGGAAAGCATAAGACATAGCGCGTTGAAAAGTTGCGCTAGCGTTCTTGAGACCGAAAGGGAGTTTACGATAGGTAAAAGTACCCCAAGAACAAATAAAAGAAGTCTTATGTTGATCCTCGGGAACAATGTTGATTTGATTATATCCATATAAACCATCCATGAGAGAGAAGATTTCACTTTCGGCGCAATCATCGACAATCTGATTGACGAAAGGGGTAGGAAAGTTGTCTTTGGGACAAGCTTTGTTGATATCCCTATAATCAACGCATACATGAATTGTGCTTGGTTTCTTGTCGATCGGGACAAGATTGAAAACCCAGTTTGTGAGAGCCACTGAATAAATAAAGCAGGCTTTAAGAAGTTTCTCGACTTCGAGTTTGATAGCAGCCGCTTTATGTGGGTGAACTGGATGAAGGCATTGTCGGACGGTTTTAGCGTCGAGGTATGTCTTTATCTCATGTATCACAATCTCAGGGTCGATACCTAGAATTTCTCCGTAGCTCCAGGCGAAGATGTCACAAAACTCTTTGAAAAGGGATGTGTAGGTGACGATTTCGTCAGAAGAACAAGAAGCTCTGATATGAACATTTTCGACAATTCTGGGTTTGACAGATATGTCGAGGGGAATAGTGGGTGAGATATTGCTTAAGTTCCTTTCAGAAAACACATCGTGTGCGAACGCGGGAATGGTTGAGATGAAGACAATGGTCAACAGGGTCGAGATCTGTTGGTAGTTCTCAAGGGTATGTTGCTCCAGAAAGAGGATGGAACGATGATGTCCATCGTCCCAAGGGGTGTCTTCCATGATAGACATAATCATTTCGTCGGTGGGAAAAATTACACGGAAAGGATCTAGAGATAACTCACCAAGAGACGGGGTAGAAGGGGTTCTCGATTGAATGGCCTGATAGGAAGATTCGACCAGACTTAACGGCATTTCATCGCCGTAACAAAGATGATCTCCAGGGTCAAGTACTATCCAGGGGTCATGAGATGCAGGAAGTTCATGAATCAAGGTGGAGATCATGTTAATTGAAATAACAGATGAGCGTGGAACATTGGGCGGTGGAATGGGGAAGGTACCCATTAACGAAGAGTCTTTAAGAAGGCCTACACCGATGTTCTCATAACCCGGTGGGGTTTTAGTGATGAACGGTACGTTACCAGTACGGGTATCGGAATTAAAGAAGGCTAGTTGGTCGACAATGATGACCTTCCCTTGATGTGGGAAACATACCACACGGAAAAGGGTCGACACAACTACGCACATGGAATCGATCCAGCTGCGGCCAAGTAGAAGATTGTAATCAAGGGGAGCGTCAAAGACTTCCACTTCGACTTGGACCGTTTTTCCTTCTAACGTGATGGAAAATGAAGGAAAGACATCGTAGGGCTTAAAACTGGAGCCGTTGAAGGCTTTGAGAGTCTTCTGGGATTCATTCAAAGGGGGAGATCCAATGGATTTCTAGCAAGTAAGAGACATAACACATGTCGAGGCACCCTCATCGATAACGGTTAGGTAAATGTTTTTGTCAGAGACAATCACTTGGATATGGAACATGAGTTGAGGGGGTAACCTTGGAATGTGATCCTCCAAGTCAAAAATTATTAAATTGGTATCCGTCGGATCGATTCCACTGATAGATTTCAATAGTGCCTTCTGTTGCGTAGGACAACTTTGAAGGACTTTGAGGGCTAACATAGCAGAGGGTGCTTGGGCCAGATCTTCAACAATGTTGTAGTTCTAGGCAGCACGAGCATGAGGATTGAAAGCCAATTTCCAAACGACGCCCTTTGGGGGGGGTCGAAGAAATGTGTTGAGGCTTGGTTGTTCGAGATGAAGAGGACCGTTGGTAGGTGGAGTCACGGGAGAGGGTTGTACCAAGGAAGGAGGTAAATCATCAACCTTCTCTTTAGAGGGAGAATAATCTTTGGCTCGAGTAGTGAGTGCAATGTCACTCTGATTTGAATCGCCAGTACACATCAATTCATAAGATGTAGTAGAAGAGGAGGGTTGGTCGTGAATGACCAACTGAGCCTGTTGTTGAGATGGGAAGGGTTGGGACAAAATGGCCGGAGAAGGTGGTTTTGGAGCTCCTTGAAGGAACTTAGTGACCTCGGTGCGTCGTGGACAATCCTTCGTGTAGTGATCATCACCACAGATAAGACAAGGGTATCGAGGTTTGCTCTTATCCTGATCGTCAACATGTGTAGTTTTGGTTTTCTCTGCTTGAGAAGTATTTTTGTCATCCTTATTCTTACCTCTTCCCTTTTTGGATTTGTTTTTACCGATTGGGGTAGATTGAACTGCATTTATCTCAGAAGTCTTGCCAGTGGGAGGGACAGGAGACGGAGTATTTTTAACATTAGAAGAAGTAGGTTTAGGGTTGGTTCTTGAAGTGGAATGTTCTTGGGCCTGGAAAGTGCCAATCACACCGTCGGCTACATGCGAAGCAGCTGGAGTAGTTGAAGTGGCGGAAGTGGAAGGACGAGGCAAGTCAGGTAGCAAATCGTAAAGGGTACCCGTTTGCGAGTAAACGAGGTCAAGATATTGAGCACGACTTATAGCCTACTCCTCCGTGACTACTCCACCCATGGCAATGTCACGATCGATATCGTTCACAAAATATTTCGTGAACCATTCTGCTAGAAACTAATCGGGGAGTTCGAGTTTAATGAGAGGTCATGTCCATCGCCACTCATGAATGTGATCGGATATATGAGTGGCCTTGTTCTGTTTGAAGGAAGTCAAAATATCGGTCCCCATTTCATAACGGATCGGTAACTGGTAGTGTGTGAGGAAAGCCATAGCTAGGGTGTTGAAGTCAGAGAAGAAACCTTGTGGCAATTCTATATACCACTTCGCAGCAAAACCTGTGAGGGTTCGTTGAAAAAGACGTAAACGAATAGAGTCGTCCATCAATGAGTTGGATGAACACCAGAGGTGAAAAGTCATGACGTGATTGTTCAGTTCCTCTCTCGCTTTGTCGTCGAATTTAGGGATGTCCGATGGTAGCTTGGCTGGTATAGCAGGCCATTGGGGAGAGTGACGAACTGGATCATTTAAAATCCTTGACAAATCTAGAAGATCCAAAGTGGCCAAAAAGGGTAACTGTCGATTCACCTACGTGTACTGGTGGCTTTGGGGAGGAAGTCCCGTCGACAAACCAGTAGGACCATAAGTAGTCTACATATAATGTGAAGACCCAGGCAGATTTGGTGGTGGTTGAAGAGGATAGTAGCTCATGGGGTTGTACCCTGGAACAAGGACGTGAGTTTGAGCAGTCGAGCCCCAAATAGGATTGAACGAACCTGGATATGGTTGGCCCATACTAGGGGGTATCACATATGTAGCTAGAAACTGCTGCCCCCCAGTCAATTGAGGAGGATGTTGTATCAACTGATTCCAATACTGGGCCAAGGACAAAGGTATGTTTTCTCCAAAAGGTGGGGTCGGTCCTCCTATTGAAGGTGGTGTTCCAATTGTGGGTTGTGTTCCAATTGGGATGTGCATTCCAATAGGAATTTGCTCGCTGAGAGAGGGTTGAGTCATACCACCTTGGTGAAATTGTCCACTGACGGGAATCTGGTAAGTTGGAGTGAATGATGGAATAGTGCCACTAGGATTAAGACTGCCAGTGGAGGACGAGAAAGGTCCTCCAAAAGGAAATTGAGGGAGTGTTGGAATAAAACCGGGAAGAGAGTGCCTAGAAGAAGAAGGACCACCAGGAGAGTTGGATGGGGTTTGCGTAGGAGTGGGAATGGAAGAATTCAATGCACGGTATCTAGGTGGTAATGTTGGAGTGATGTTGGGAGTACACGGTGTGCTGATGGGAGAAAGACTAACCGCAGTAAACCTGGTTGGAACACTCGTAGTATCTGTGTGATGGGCCATTTCAATAGGGACAGTAAAGTGATAGGAGATAGTAAACGGTACTGTCTCTAGACTAGAGATTTCAAAAATCACAGGTGGGGTGATTTCGGAAATCACAGGTGAGCCTGGACCAAAAAGGTCTCGTCGAAAAATGCCCGTAGACCAAAAAAGATCTTGGCCTTCAATGCCTGGAAAGGGTCCAACTAGTGATACAGAAGATGTAACAACTAAGTCTCTGGAAGAATTCATTTGCATAAATGGTCGCTCAGAATCAGGGTGAAGTCGAAAATCCTCTCAAGTATTAGTAATTCAGAAATGTTCTAGAGAGTCAGTTCGTTCCACTCGTGGCGTGGTGATGGATGTGACTTCACTTTGCCAAGGAGAGCCCTCAGGTGTACTTGTAGGCAAGGGTTGAGAACCTTCCAGATGCTCTGGATATAAACCCTGCATTCTACGTGAACGACATGGAGGATCTATTGTAAACGAGTGACAAACTTACAAAGAAAATCGCATGGTCAACTTTGGTACACAAACAACACGTGCTAGTAAACACAATCTAGGAAACAACACCAAGCAAACAAGACCTTCTAATTCTGAAGTCACTATTTGGTGATGAAATCCAACGTCGCAACAATGAGATGAGAAGGGGCTGGGCTAGGGTGGAAAAGTTACGCTGACGACCTACTTAACGGACTTACACCCTGGTGCAAGCTCCCACACATAATTGTGGGTATACCCTCAAAGGAGCCCGAGTGAGTTTGGCCAACGTCGATTCCAAGTACTGTGAAGACTTTTCCCTCCACAGTCACCTCATGTAATAACCTAGAAAGATAGGCCACTAAGGTTACCACTGACAACAATAAAGCCTGGGGAGACAGTCGACAGTCCGATCCACACGCAAGGGCAGGGTATCTAGCCCGAAATCAACTCAAAAGGCTTCCACTCATCATTGTGGGTATACCTCCGAGTGACCCCCGTAATACATGCAATCTCTACACCGATATCAACACAGTAGGGTGAGTAACTCTGTCAATATCAATGCGACCTCGTGTTTGACCCTTGTGTGAGAAGGGCTTCCCAGGACAAGATGTTGTAAATGGAATTTAACACTCCTTAACACAAGATGCTATTGTGTGTTTTGTGCTTTAGAGAGTTTATCTCTATTCTTATTCCAAAGTGCTAGCCTAGCTAAATGTTGGTGTAATAGAGCCCTAGAAAAGAGTTACTAGTTAAATTTTACAATTGCGCAGTGTTATTAAGAGTTGTTGTTACTCAAAGGAAACGGAGATGAAACTGATGTTGTATAAGACTCTGACCCAATGATGCATGGATGAGAATGAAATATATCAATTTTCGTTCAATGAATCCTATGTATGGGAGGGAGAGAGAATTTTTCCGGATCAAACTTTGAACTACAAGATACAATTTCCTTTAAAATGCAATTGCAACAAATCACGCAAAAATAACAATTCTCTATCATTTCTTTTTCAATAATTTCAACAATTGATTTTCAATACTTTCGAGGACGAAAATGCTTTGAAAGAAAAAATGTTTGTTCACTTTTCAAAAAGGACCCACACCATGATGGTGAGAGTGCAGAAAACCAATGAATAAGCAATAGATAAAAAACCCAAACCACTCTTTCAATGGAAACAAAAATAACAAGCAAACCAAACTAGTCTTTTCAATTGCATAAGAAAAGTGATCTTTCAAAGAATAAGAAAATGATAAAGACAAAGAATCTCAACTTTCAACCGATCACCGGTCCTTAACCAAACAAGCACACTCAGATTCCTAAGTCAGAGAGTATATCTTTGCCGAGAAAAGTCAAGAGACGAAAGTCAAGAAAAATGACAGGAAGAGCCTTTGAAATCCTAAGATTGTTCATGCACAAGAATGAAGACAAGAAAACATCAGCCAACAGTCTAAGAAGCTCTTATTAGGCACCTATACTGATCTAAGTAGTTGATCATGCCAAAGTCTTAAAGAAAAATTTTTGAAAAAATGGGTTCGCAGGCTGAGAGTGTTACACAGTGCGAGAATAGGTGATTCTCGCGGGTGAGCTTTGAGCAGAGTGCGAGAACCTTGCACTAAACCTAAAAGCAGGGTGCAAACTCAGTATATTCTCCCAGGCCACTGTGGAGTCCAGTGCGAGAATGTCTGAAACTAATCAAATTTTTGGAAAAAGACACAAAATTTGAAGAGGCCTCTAGACCCAGAGGGTCTATCAGGGTATCCTGAAGACTCGGAGATTGATATGAATGGAGAAAATTAAGGCAAGAGCAAATGGCCAAGGAAAAATACCAAAAACCACAAAGAAAATGTTTTGGTGATCCCCAGTGGAGTCGCCAATTTTGTTATCGGACTAATCGGTAGGTGCGGACACTAACAGATCTCCCTAGATCCACCTGGATCTAGAACAAAACAGGACAGGACATGACTCTTTCCCTAAGTTTTGATCGTTGAATTACCTAGTAGGAAGGAACAAGTAACATACCTTAGTATCGCTTCCTAGGGTCTCTGTTGCTCCCGCTTCGCTCTGGTGCTCTTGTGAGGTCAAGACCAAGACAACAAAAACCAACCAAAGTGAAGATAGCAAAATATATTCAACTGTCAACTTATGTGTATGATCAAGGGATTACACAATAAAGTGAGAATAGCTTTATGGGAAAGGGACATGCCACTGTATCATATTAATTGAAAGTAGAAGATTACAACCTGATCTCCTTGATGTCGCAAGATTCCTTTCGGTGGCTCTTGGCTCCAACACACACACTTGCTCAATCCTTGCATGAAGAAGATCAAAACCTCTTGATAGACTTGCTAGAGTCTCCAAGCTCCTGTTCAAGCTAAGTCCTTCACACAATTCTTTCACCAATTCTCCAATGAATCTTACTTAACCTTTTCCATGAGAATTCCACCAATATATAGGAATGAATGAGATGGTTACTTGGATAAGAATGATTCCACAATATCAGGGAATCCAGTACAAGGATAACCATTCAAATGCCAACCCATTCTTCTAGAAGATTCCCTTCTAGAACCATCGAGAATACATCTTTTTCCAAGCTTTAGAGCAAGTTCGCACCGTATCTATGTAGCACAGTGCGAGAAGTTCGCACCCTAGCTTAAGGCAGCCTACGAGAATGGGTCATTATCGCACCCTGGTATATTAGCAACCTGCGAACTCTCTTCAAAAGTATGTTTTCTGGGAAGAGATGAATGCCAATTTTCTCAGGAGAAAGTTGTTATGAGGAGCCTGAGTACACCATCATCAATACACTATCAAGATGACCGAATCATGGGTAATAGTGGGGGCTCCCTAATTTCCCCCAGGTGCATTCATAGATGAGGAGGCTTGAGCCATATTTTCCCCTTGTGGGAAAGGGTTAGTTAACACAACGGGTTATTGTTGTGCCAAATTGTTTTGGGCTTCCTCAATATGGGGGCATTGGTGATTCAAGCGATTGTCCGTGCAAAGCTTACATGAAAACTTCACCTTCTTATTTTCATTTTTACCCTTGTTAGTATTACTAGAAACCTTTTTATCCCCCTTATCCAAAATTGATCTTTTAAAGACTATGGTTAAGTTTATTCATGAGTTATTTTACCATTTACGATTTAAAGAGAAGAAGAAGATTTTAATTAAAGGATGTTGCATCCATCATAAAGAATGTAGAACAATAAATAAGCACTAAGAACAACAAACCACAACGCCAAATATTGGTAACGGAGTTTGTCACAAATTTTCCTACGTCTCTAGGCCTTTGTCTTCAGTGGGACATTTCTTATTAATATTTAATGCTTAAAAAAATACCAAGAAAGGCTTACATAATAGCTCCTGAAACCACCTTTCAGATCTGCAACTTCTCGACAGAAACATACATCACCAAATGTTGCAAGAGGTAATTCTGAGAATTTTGAGTATGAACTTGGTTATGCTTGTCTCAAAATCTTGGGCTCTGGAGGAGATTTTATATTCGGCTACTTGGATGAAAAATAATAATCCATATTCAGACTCCCCTCGAAATTCTGCAACTTTTGAGTATAAAGTCAACCTACTTCTGAATAGGCCCTCATGACCTCCCCTTGTCACAAATCCCAATGTTGTGTTCTATTGGATCTGTATAGTCCATACAGTGTCGAAATGAATGCCCAAAAATATCCTTTGTCTCTATTTTTATGCTCGGATAAATAAGCCAAAATCTGCCAAATTTAGTGACAGTTAGCCAAACTTAGCAGGATTTTTCCAGATTTGGAGGATTCCCACTAGATTTGGTGCTAACCGCCAGATTTGGAGGAAACATCCAAACAAATTTGAACTTCCATAAGGTGCCACATGGCGGCTCCTCATTGGGAAACATGTCACCTTGTCATTGGCCCAATCCATGTGAACATGCCACATCAACCTTCCTAGTCTGCTTCCACGTCATCGTCTGTACAGTGCCACGCCATCATCTGTATAGTGCCACATCGTCATCTTTACAGTTCAAAATCATCGTTTGTACAGTTCCACATCATTTCTCATACAGTTTCACGTGTCACTTCCACATAGTTCCATGTGTCACTTATGTATAGTGCCACGTGTCACTTTTTTACTGGTCCAAATCACCCTTGAAAATGACAAAAATGACTAACACATGGCACGTCCTAGTGCTGCTATGTGTCATGATAATGTGAGCATGACATACTTATGATTTCATCATGACGTACTACTGACATCATCTACCACGTTAGCTATACGGCCTTTGACCATTTGACTTTTACCTGTTTGGGAAAAAGTTCAGAATGCGATAACTTTCACATACGGTGTCCATTTTCGGAAAAAAACAATATAGTGCCAAAATTGGCACGACAAGCCCTACGTAATGGCGCTATTTTCATTTTATTCCAATAAATTTGAAATTTTGGCCTTCCTAGATCCATTTTTTATCATTCCTCCCCACTAAGGCCTTTTGGTCCTCCAAAAGGATATTTAATAGTCATCAAGTGCGGGATAGGCCTCCCCACTTGTCCTTTGTATTTAAACTTTGTCTTGTACACATTTCGCATCATAATCAATTACATAATAACCATGAAAACTGAAATCATATTGTTAGCCATTTGAATTTGTTCACATCTTACTAAATCCACTACCATCGATGTAGAAAACATTAGCAGCAATAACATCATAAAAATGATTGAAAATGAACCAATATGTTTGATGGGCTTGCATGAAAATAAATTATCTTGAAGCAAATTATGATTGAACTCTCATCTTACAACCATATCATGTTCATGCCTAATATAAATTACTTTACTTGGGACAATTATAGGTGTATTGCTTGCATAAGATTCCTTCTTTAATCTTACCAATGTTAGAAGATATTGATTTTCTTTTATGTGATGAGCATGCACAACATATTCAGTTCCCTTTTTAAATAAGTGATATTTATTGTGTTCCATGTAGAATATTGCTTTGCGATCATATAAATAAGGGCTTCCTAAGACCATTCCACATGTTTCTAGTGGCACCACATCACATATTACTTCATCCATATACTTAGATGTAATTGCAAACTTTATGATACATTGCTTTGTTATGGGAAATTTGTGATCTTTTCTTATCCAATTTAGTGAATAGGGTTTGTGATGCATCTTAGTGTTTAATCCCAATTTCTTAACCACTTCCTTTGAAATTAAGTTAGATTCATATCCACTATCTATCAATGTATCAATCTTAGTATGTTTAATTATGACCCTTATATGAAACAATTTACTTCTTGAATAAAAACCATCACCAATTTTACTTCTCAAACCAACTCCTGTAATCCTAGACTCATCACCTAAATTTTTCCCTAGGTCTGTTGGTCTTGTTGTTGTTGAAACTTTTTTTCTTCCTTTCCTCTCTTTGAACCACTTCGGTTTCTTCTCTGGGTGACATTTCCAACAATGTTCATCATCATGCCCTTCTCTCTTGCAATGATTGCAAGAGAGCTTCTCTTCCTTCATTGTCGCTGAATTTTCTTTCTTCCCGTTTCCTTTTCCTTTTCCTTCTTTCTTTGAAGATGATTCCCCTGATATACTAAATCCAGTTTTTCTGGTTTCAATATATTTTTCTTGAACATAAACCTCATCAGTATTATCAGATCTAAACATAAACAAGGTATTACTAATATAAGTAGGAAAACCTCCTATATAATTCATAAGAGTTTCTTATGTAGTCAATGGAACATCTAACATAAAATCCATCTTATGAAATTCATCTTTATATTCCTGCATCGATTTTCCTTTTCTTAGATTAAAAATTTTCCATTCAATTAAATCCTTTTCAATATATCCCAATGGATAGAATTGTTTTCTAAGTGAGGAAATAAAATCCTGCCATGATGAAAAAATCTTACCAACTTGCTAAGTTCCATGTTTCATTTTACTTTCCACTAGATGAGAGTTGTGCTTTCAAGACAAAGCGATGCCAATAGGATTTTGGTTGCCTCATATTTGATTTGTTTCACATTACAATATACTTCTATCTGTCTAACCCAATTATCAAGCTTCTCATAATTAACTTCACCATCATACACAACCAAAACAAATTTTACATCAAGTTGTGGGAATGGGGGCAGACCCAGGGTTCAACGCTTACAACAACGCACCAAAAAAACCTTAACTACCAGCCCTTTCAGAAACACCTGCAAAGAAGATGAAGTCTCACCTGAGGTAGAGGTAGGGGTGGTTGCAGGACTCATATGTCTACAACCTTAGCTAGGACACAGATCTATGATTCTAACACCTTAACAGAGAAGTTAGCAATTATAGTTCATTAATATTCAGTCTTATTTTACAACACAAATAAAACCTAACAATAGATCATCGCAATATTCACACAAATCTAATAGATTCAAGCACTAATCATACCAACATATATCATATCTAACATTCATTCACATTATTCATCACTAAGCTACCATATTAGATTCTTCTAAGCATACATCAGTGCACTAAGAATTTAACCACATAAACAAGAGAACTACCACAAAGAAGAAAGCAACCACAACATGAGATATACGTTGTTCACCCCCACCCTGGGGCTACGTCCACGAACTCTTGTTCTTTATTTATTTCTGTCAATATTCTACTAGCACAGAGCCATGATATCTTACTCCACAGAGGACACGAGATCTGCGTGAACTCCGCTAGATCCTCCTTCCCTGAGTTACAGCAAAAATCCTCTTCACAGTCTCTTACAATCACTTGCACTTAGCTTTGAAAGTTCTCAACATAGCATGCACACAACACTTACAAGTTGCACTTAGAACAATGTCTAGGCTCTCTTCGATCACATAGATCGAACTACTTCCTACATCACCTAGATTTATATTTATGCATTACAAAAAGGGCTTAAACATGGGTAAACCCATGGTCCGACATCCCCATACCCGTTACATAAGCCCAAAACCCAAAAATCCCTAAAAAGGGGATGAGATCCCACGATATCCACTTTGACTTGCACTCCACCTTCGACAGCCTGTCGAAGTCCCAAAAGTAGTTCAAACATGACCAAGGATCCTCAAAACTTGGTCAAGGGCCAACAAGCCCCCAACACTCACCTGCGACTCGTCCCGAGCCACTCTGGTTTGGGTAGCTATGCCTCAAAATCCTTGAGTTTGGCTCAAGCTTCTTAGACCTGTTGTTGCACCATGACCTCCTGTTCGACAAACTCTTGGATTACTACTTCATTGGTAGGTCCCTCTAAACATTGTTCAACTATAGTGACGACATGCTCCAATTCTTCTCCAAGGCCTTCAATCTTTGCAAATAGTTTTCAAGCCTCATCCTGTGCTAGTTGGAGCCTCTTATTCACTTCCATGACTATTCTCTAAATGGTGTGGACCTGTTGTTAAGCAGTGTGTTTTTCTTGAGATCGCTTCATCCTCTCAACAACTGACGGGGACTTTAACTACACCTGTACTATTTCTGCTTGTTGCTTTGCCTCCTGGAGTTATGAATCCAGTGCTTTTAGTTTAGGATCCTCAGTGATTTGCTCATAATTTTGGGAACTGCGATCACTTAGTTGTTTAAATTCAATGGCAAGGGCCTTGATTCTCTCAACTACGCTTCGAGAAGTTTCTTCTCTTTGATCTCATACATCTGGCGAAGTGCTGAGAACTGCTCGTATCTATAAGTCTGCTATTCTTTGTTGAATATGTTGGATAGATTCCACGAGCTGTGCTACTTGATGCTCCACTCATTCTTATGCCTTTGGCTCTAAGCCCATCACAGAGTGAAGTGCTCTATTGACTGCTTCTTTGACTCCAAGTTGCTCTGCAAGCAACTGATCTTTTTCTTGCTTGACCTATGCCCTCTCTTCTTCAAACTTAGCTTGAAGGTCATCCTTATCCTTTTGTGCAACACGACGTTTCTCTACCATTTATTCTTGGGCTTGTTTCAGGGCCGTTGTGGCCTAGTATTTCTCAAATTGTGCTTGACGAAGGTGAGCTTCGGTCACATCAGCTAGTCTGCAGAGTTGGGCAGGCTCATCTCCCAAACAAGGTTCTTCTGATGGTGTGGGTGCAGTGGATACTACGTGGCTGGATTGAAGGGCCTACTGTACCCCTCTAATTTCAACCTTGATCCTATCATACATCTCATCCTTCTTGGCTTCATGTTTCTACAAGATGTCCTGTGAGGCATCTGCTACAGCTGCGATGATGAAGTCAAAGTCATCTACAGTGAGAATAGTATGCATCTTAGTCAAGGTGGCTTTGGATTTCTTTAGGGAACTAGGTTTTGTGGGGGAAACCTTCCTTTTCTTCAAGGGATCAACCTCAACAATAGGATCCCTAGGTAGTGTTACTTCACCCTGCTTCTTCTGATCTTCTTTTTCGTGAGTCTCTTTTTGATCTACTTCGTCATCACCCCATTGGCCAGGTGATACTGAAGAAGTTTCTTCCGATGCACTGCTCAAGTTTTGGACCTCTTATATCTTCTTCCTTCTGTTGGGTCCAGGAGTATCCTTTACTTCATGAGTGATACCAGGGATGTCGATTAGTTCAGGGTCTGAAATTTCTGTGCGGTCAACGGGGATGAGGCACTCTATAGGCTAGTCCTTGGTTATATTTTTGGGGTCCTCCTCTGTGAGTTTGTAGTATGACTGAAGTTCTTCTTTATGCTCATATGTATGCGCGGTGATATAAATGAATTGTCGATCTGCGCAGAACTTCATGAGGGGTCGGAACTGATGCAGGGTGTTTGGCATCATGCGAGGGACAACTTTGATAGCCCTCTTCAGTTGGAGATAATATGTATGAAATATCGCATTCGACTGCCCCTATTTTCCCATATCGCTCGAGTACGAGAGCATGGTCAAATTCACAGCGAGCGGCTTGAACAACTCAATGTCTGGGAAGGTCGCACCTTTTGGAATCTCCCAAGTGGTAAATGCGATGAGGATCAAGAACCAACAAAAGTGGAACTCATAGCCATGATCCTAAGATTCGCAATAGTCCAATTCCAACTGGTTGACCAAGTATTTCACCGAGTTCATCTGGAGTCCTTCTACACATTTCCCAATGAGGTCAACAATGAATCCTGTGACCTATGTAGGTTTGTTCTGTCTTACAAGCTTTCCTGTGATCAGCTGGTAGTCTAGGCACACTGCACCATTCTGGATGGAAGCTACCTTGTATCCTCATGTTCCCTTTTCTACATCGCCATATGTGTCTTTGATCTTCTATGCCAATGTGCGATCTGTAGCCTTCGTTGGGTAGAATTCTTGCAAGTCAGGTCCCTACTTGCTCAATCTAGTGATCCTATGGATCCACGTCGGATCGACTGCGATGTGTCGGTGTAGCCATAGGTAGCTGCCATGGTAACATGAGAGAAATGTGTTAACCTCTTGGTGCCTTCCAAAGTGTTGAATCTTCATTACATTCAAGAGGGTGGATTGTGTGAGGTTCATAGTCCATGGATGGGGGATTGTTTTCTATTTATTCCCCTTCGTCCTAGTCAATTAGTTGTAAGGAGCGATCATACTATGGGTCTTGCGGTCTCCTACGTTGAAGTCGATGAATTTCAACGTCGTGATCTTATCCTGCTGCGCTCTAACTGCACGTATCCCCTTCGGTAGGTATGCCATAACCAAGGTATAATCAAAGTCTCTTGGGGCATTGTCACGACTCACCGCTCCAACCAGAAGTGGGATGTAGTCGGGTAGGATGGTTGATATCAACTTCACATTTTCCAAGTCATGTCGGTGCTTGGTTCTCTTCTCTGCTACCAGTCGAGATCGTCTGGATCCACAAGCAGTCGACCAAGAGGCTTGCACTCCTCTCGTTGATGATGCTTGAATACCTGTAGACATTAATTTTTCAATCATGAGATCGATGAGAACTTCTTCGATGGATTTCTCTACGGTGCTGAGCTCGTCTGACATACACGCTTAGATAGGATAACTTAGGTGGATGAATGAGTGCGCAATGCAATGGAACATGTGTCGATCTCAATAAACATAGAATGGTATCAATGAGTTGGCTTGGATACAACTTGCAAAAGTGTTCTCAGTGCAACAGTCGACAGACTAAGTAGGCATGATGTAACAGATCTCTCCAACGGATGAGAGACCTTCATCAATGCAGTTTTGTCAGTTGTGGCATAGTCCCAACGGTCTGATGGTGAGTCTTCGGGTCATTACTGTTGTTCTATCCATTCAGGTCGTTGAGCTAATATTTATAATGCTTTCAATGACTATATCACTTCTCCATGGCAAAGTGCCATGTTTCACTGTTCTGATATCCCGACGAAGTTCCAGTCTTGAAAACCTTCCTTCTACGAAGTCCCCTCTGGAACCTTTTGTAACCTTTCTATATTTTCTCTCTTCTTACTGAGATTTCTATCCTTTTTCCTGGTGATCTTCGTCTCAGTATTCCTCTTTCCATTCTGATTCTTATCTCCTTTTGGCATAGTAGCTTCGTGTTATTGAGATTCTTTCATAGGGTTAGAGAGTAATACGTCTTCTCTATTTGGGGTAGGTGTTCTACTCATCTTTGAGTCTTCTTGTGTTCTTTCAACTTTGACATCCAAGTTTCTAGTTCTAAGTAGCTTCGATCTGTTCTCTTGTTCTTCAATCACGTGTGATATCCTCCTAGTCATAAAATATTTTAAATCTTGCTTCTTTTGCTCTAAGACTTCTTCTTCTTTCCTTCTGGCCTAATCCATTTCAATCCAAGGTTTTCCTAGTAATATAGAAAATGGGGCCTTGTTATCAATAAATTTAACAATCTTAAAATATTCCTCTGTCGAGGTTCCATGAGCACTCATAGATATCTGGGTGAGTCTTTCACATAGGGTTATCAACTTTCCTCTAAATAATCCTATTCCTCCCAATGAAGGAATCATAGAAGGATTTCCTAAATTTTCCCAAGTTCTTTCTGTCATGATATTTACTTGTGTTTCTTCATCCAAAACACATTCAATGTTGAAGTCTCCTGTTCTTGTTTCTATGCATTCTTTTTCTTGGAAGATCTCTGATAAGTTGATATTTTTGTGATCATTTAGGGTTTCTTTCATTTGTAGCAATACATTCTCTTATTGTTTCTGGTGTTCTTCCATGGTCTCAGTTTCTTGACCTCCCTTAGGGTTTTTTTGTCTCATATTTATTCTTTGGAGCTTAGAAATCATTCTAGGGAAATCTAAAACTTCATGATCTATGGCTTACAACAAAGACAACTAGGTCTTCTACCAGGGAATTCCTTAACAAGATGTCCCCATCTTATGCAACTGTAACAAAGGGTTAGTATTCTGTTTCTTTGAAATGATCCCCAACCTTTCTTGTATTGTGCAATAGGATCATAGTAGCTAACCTGCAAAAAATTCTTTCTAGGGTCTTGCATCCATTTGTTAGTCCAAACATTCTTTCTATGCATAGGAATAACATATCTTTCACTATTTTTGTCAGATTCACTCATATCAAACCTTCTTCCATCTAATTGTTCCCTACTTTTCAAGTTAGGACAAAATTTATCAAACATACCTAGATCCATACTTTTGAAACAAAAATTTCCACTTATCTTACCTTTTCAATCAAAACCTTTCACTATTCTTACCTTTATCATAGAACAAAGCTTTAATATCTTACCTCTTTAACCAAAACTTCTTACTTTACTTTTATCAAAGCACAAATCTTTCAGGTCTTACCTCTTTTCTTAAGATTTGACTTTTTTTCTTGGAATAGAGCTTCACAGGTCAAGTAGAATACTGCGCACTAGGGAAACAGATCTACACACAGAGCTTTCTGTCCTTCAGTTCCTAGCAATCACAATTTTAGGTCCCGACAACAGAACCATTTGTTGGAACGGGAGCATACCCAGGGTTCAATGCTTACAACAACGCACCAACAAAATCCTAACTACTGACCCTTTCGGAAACACCTATGAAGAAGATGAAGTCTCACCCGAGGTAGAGGCAGGGGTGGTTGCAGGACTCAGATGTATGCAACCTTAGTTGGGACACATATCCGTGATTGTAACACCTTAACAGATCACTTAGCAGTTATAGTTCATTAATAGAAGGAAGATGTTTTCTTCCTCTTTAGATCTGCAACCATTGATTATGATGCACCCACATCCCTATTCACCATCTCCAATTGGTAGGAGGATACACCCCCCTATTTAGTCAACTATAGCTGAAAAGGAAGCACCTACTCCCCTGTAGGCTCCAACCTGCCCTAACACTTCCCAACCACCCTCTATTCATCAATATGGAAATAGGATTTATAGTCCTATAGAAATCTTCTGTATCAAACACTGGACATCATAACTATTTCTCTGTCTCCTTCTGTTCTTGATCTTTAGTGACTCTTAACATACCCCTTTTCTTCTTCATATCTCAACATATTTATAATTCTTTCAAATTTTCAACACAACTCTTCATAAACATCACACTTCTTCATATAATAGATTATATATCTAATTACCATTGACTATTACTAACACATTTATTATTCTTCTCCGATTTAGTTCCATCTTTTAATGCATGAATGATTTAACTGACATTCAATCTAATTGTTTCTTCATGAAGGTTACTATCTTTATGTTTTTGCAGGGTTTTACTAAATTTGGTGATCATCTAGACATGACAACATTTAAACCTTTCAACAATTATGGTGGAGTTTTAATAGCCTCTTCTATTTTCTTCATGTGATCCACCTTCACCATGATCTTTGTCATTTTACAGAAATCATGACAGTGTGAGATATTTGGTGTTGTACATGGTTTTATTGAACATGGCGAACCTCTAGTTTTATCATTTTGTTACATCTTCCAACAAATTAGCAGTCTCGACATCCTGATGTATATTCAATTGGTAGTGAAATTTGTGATCCTCCAGACTTGGCATTATGCCAAAGACTCCGATAAAAATGAAAGTCTTACTGCCAACCAAAATAATGAATGCATCTAAGCCCACGATCAATTCATATGATCGTTATGTCAATAGATATAAAAAATATTAATCCAACAGATGAAATCATCTCCATGAAAAATCAACGATTGTTGTCACTTATTCGAAAAGATATAGGGGGTCTGACAGGTCATCCCGGGCTCCAAGCCGGTGATCCTAATGTGAATTCCAAGAACATATAGCCCCCACCATACATTTTCACTACGTGTCGAATAGGAATAGTGAGGGTGGTTTTTATAAACCCATATGAACCTTTCCACACTTCCAATGTGGGATAAATCCCACTAAATGAATCAATCGGCAATGTCGATCACTTGATTAGATGGTTGCTGAGTCTTCACCTGCAACTCTTCATTCACTTCAAATCCAACTTTGTCAATGATCGACCATGTAAACATTTACCGACAAGCAGTATTTCTCGAATTTCAGAACATACAATAGTTGAAACCATAAAAAATACAACATCATATGTATATAAATTCCTCCTTAAAATTCTTGTCATGAGCTCTTGGCTAGCTTCATATTTTTCCGCAGATGGCAAGCAAAGCTGAGACAACAAGTGGCCAATATTTCTCTTGTCTTTATGGACAATGATACTTCCTGTGGAAAATCATCACTGTCTGATATGGGAGTAATTTGATCAACTCCAGACCCAAGATGATCATTAGTTAGACCATGTTGTTGCCTCATGTTTTCTTCCACATCTTCCCTTTTTGATGCCTCAATTGCATCTCGCAACATTTCCTCTTCTATATCACTTCCTTCTTCAATGGATGCAATATGTTCTTCAACCACTTGTGGAGCACTTGGTCTAAGTTCTCCACCATGAGGATATGAAGTAGAGTAGTAACCACCTCTTGAATTTGAACCTGATCTGAAAGTGGAAGATGCAGTACTTGGAAGCTCGTCATCATCATCAAATATCATTGTCCCTCTAACTTTCATCGCTTGTGCATGAACACTAGCATGCACCTCTTCAATGGAAGGATTATAATTTTCATCTACTACTTGATGAATGGTTATAGCAGGATTACTAAGGATGTCATTGAGTTGCTTATTTTCACCATGGAGGATAGTATCAAGCTCCGCATCTGGAACTCCCTTCCCAACAAGTGTTTGTCTCAGCAATAACATGCTAGTCAAAATTACAATAATATTCTAAAGATCATGTTGTGCCTTCTGCAACCTTCTAATGTTCAGTTTCAGTGTTTCTGGTGTTGCCTCCTCATTTGCAGCATCTAGGCTCTGTTGCTTTGACAATCAATTTTTAAGTCACATATTGGGAAAAGCCAACCCTTGTCTTCCAGGCACATCACATGGCTTGTAATAACATAGTGTCTCATAACCATCACAGTCAACAGGTCAACATACATAACTGCTTATATCATTTTACATGCCCAATGCAGATTGCTTATCTGTCAATGTCAGACATCAACTTTGTCATCATACTGCCTCATCAATGGATTTGTTAACATGTTCTTCTCTATTTTAGATGTTCATATTTAAATATATATAAAACTATCAATGTCATCATAGATCTATTGTCAATTCGAATGCTATCAATGCCAACCTGTATTTCCATATTTCCAACAATACCCCCCTTTGGAATTGATGGCATTACTATTTTCATTTGTCCCCCATTGACATCAAGGGAAAAGGGTTGAATGACTCCCCCTGACTTTGATCACTATCTCCCCTTGAATTGATGCCAATTGATGCATTATTTTCTTGAGAGATTATATTGGAAGAGAGACTACTCATATTCTTTTCCTGAGATATTCAAATACATCTCTGAATAAGGGTTTAGTGAAAATATCTACAACATGTTCTTGTGTCGGGACATATTCCAATTTAATGTTCTTATTTTCAGCCTGATCTCTTAGATAGTGGTATTTTATTGGAATGTGTTTTGATTTGGAGTGTTGGACAAGGTTCTTGGAGAGACTTATAGAACTTGTATTATCACATTAGATAGTAGTGGGTTCTTCAAACACTAATTTGATGTCTTGTAAGGTTTGTTTCATCCATTACACTTGTGTGCAACATTCAGTTGCTGCAATATACTCAGCTTTAGTGGTATACAGAGAAATTGAGGATTTTTTCTTGCTTTTCCAAGCTACTAATGATTCTCCCAAGAAGAATGCTCCTCCACTTGTACTTTTTCTGTCATCTACACAACTTGCCCAATCTACATCTGAATAGGCAATTTAAGAGAATGAATTATTGCTAGGGTACCACAAACCAATATCTATGGTTCCCTTTAAATACCTTAATATTCTTTTCATAGCTTGAACATGGCTCTCTTTTGGTGCAACTTCGAATCTAGCCACCATTCCAACAACTTGTTGACATCAGGTCTGGAAGTTGTCACATAGAGTAAACTCCCAATCATTGATTTGTAGTGTTTTGGATCTACAGCCTTGGACTCATCTTCCTTGCTTAGTTTACATTCTACTTTCATAGATGTACAAACATGTTTGCAATCCTCTAACTAGAATTTATTAAGCATATCTTTAACATACTTGGACCGATGGATAAAGATTCCCCTTTTGCACTGTACTATTTGTAATCCTAGAAAGAAATTCAGTTCACCAAGAAAGGACATTTCAAATTCTTGCTGCATCCTCCTAGCAAAGTCCTTACTCATTTTTTCATCATCACTCCCAAATATAATATCATCAGCATATACTTCCACAATATTCATGATATCACCAATAATTTTACAATAAATATTACTGTCTATTGATCCTATATTGAGGCCTTGTATTTGTAAATAAGAATCTAGCCTTGCATACCATGCTATGGGTGCTTGTTTTAGTCCATCGAGTGCTTTCTTTAGTTTACAGACATAGTCTCCTTTTTTAGTCAATTGAAATCATTTTGGTTTCTCAATATAGACTTCCTCTTCTAAGTTTCCATTGAGAAATGTTGACTTGACATCCATATAGTATACTTTCAATTTTTTGTAGCTAGCAAAATATAAGAACATCCTAATTGCCTCTAATCTAGCCACATGTGAAAAGGTTTATTGAAAGTATACCCCTTCAACCTGAGCATACCCTTTACATACCAATATGGCTTTGTTCTTGATTACTTTCCCACTTTCATTCACTTTGTTTTTAAACACCCATTTAGTTCCAATGACACTCTTATTTTTTAGTCTTGGAATCAGTTCCCAAGTTTGATTTTTTCAATCTTGTCCAATTCTTCATTCATAGCATTGACCCAATTCTCATATTTGCATGCATATTTGATTGAGATAGGATAAATATGTGACAAAAGTGTTATTTATTTTTGATACAATAGTTGTCTTCTTGTTTGCACTCCATTTCTTTTATTTCCAATAATCAGGTCTTCAGGATGATTCTTTTGAGTTATTCTTGAGGGTGTCTTTGTGTCTCTTCTTGGGGATTCTTCTCTTATCTCTTCTTCTCGAATATATTCCTCTTCTTATCTGGTATCCATTTCATCTTCTTTTATATCTTCATTTTCTTTTTTATTCTCTTCTTCTTCTTCTACTTGTGTACCAACTGACTCATCATCATCTTCATCTTCATTGTCAAGTATGGTATCTTGATGTTTGATCTTCAATGTTTTTAAATCATCCACCTTAACATATGCACTCTCAACAATCTTATGTAATCTAATATTGTAGAATCCGTATGCTTTCTTGGTAGAATCATATCCAACAAATATACCTTCATCAGATATAAAATCAATTTTTCCGAGATTCTCATCAAGCCTTTTGATTTAACACTTACTTCCAAATACCTTGAAGTATTTTACCAAAGGATCTCTCCCAAACCATAATTCATAAGGAGTTTTATTACTATTAATCATGAGCTGACCTATATTTAATATGTATATTGTTGTGCTTACATCTTCCCTCCAATATCCATCAGATAATATTTCTTCATTGAGCATAGTCCTTGCAGCCTCCTGGACTATTCTATTCCTCCTCCCAACAATCCCATTTTGTTGAGGTGTTCTGGCAGTAGAGAATTGTCTCTTAATTCCATGAGTTTCACAGAATAGGTCAAACTCTTTTGAGGTGAACTCATCACCATTGTTTGATCTAAGACATTTGATTTTTGTCTTTGTTTCATTTTCAACAAGGTTTTTAAAATCTTTGAATTTGTTAAATGCTTCTAGTTTTTTCTTGAGAAAACATATCCAAGCCATTATAGTAAAATCATCAATGAACAAAATAAATTAGGACTCTCCTTGCAAACTTTTGTTCCTTGCAGGTCCACAAAGGTTGATGTGAACAAGATCTAAAGGTTTTGAGGTTGAAAATTCTTTTGTTTTGAACCTTATTCTAGTTTTCTTCCCTATTTGACAATGTCTACACATAGGATTTGAGGGTTTTCTGATCTTTGGCAAGTTTCTTACTGCCCCAAGATTGCTTACTTTCACTAAATTGTCAAAGTTAATGTGCCCCAACCTTCTATGCCATAACCAACTTTCATTCATTAAATTTATTGGACACTCCTTATTCAATTTTCTATTTAGTATATATACATTCTCAGGAGTTCTAGGAGTAGTACCAACCATTTTTTCTGAGTCATTTCTCCTAATCTCACATTTTTGGGAATCAAAGATGCAAATGTGCCCCTGATCACAGGTTTGGCTGACACTTAATAAGTTAGGTTTCATATTTTCAACAAGCAACACATTCTTGGCTTTGTCTTTTCCCAAATTCATAGTGCCTTTCCCAAGTATGTTACCTGAAGCATTGTCACCAAATGTAACTTTACCCTTTTGTTTCTTTAAGTTCAAAAACTTGTCCTTATTTCCTTTCATGTGTTTTGAGAAACCACTGTCAACATGCCAGAGATATTTTTTATATTGGGCTTTCAAGGCAATAAGACATTCCTCTTTTGATGTTTTTTCTTTCCAAATCTTCTTTTTCTCTCTAATCAACTTTGGCTTTTCTGAGATTTCCATTAATCTTCAATTACTTTCTTTATGTCCGTAGTTATGACATCTAATGCATTCTAAGTTCCTTTCTTGTAGAGGTGCAAAGGAGTTATAATTTCTTCTTTTAACTTGATCTACTGTTTGGTTATCTTTAAGGTTATAGTTCTTAACTCTCAAGTTTTTCCTTCCATATGCTCTACAATTCATAGCTTTGGGTCCAAAATTAGAGCGCAAAGCAATAAATTTGTCTTATATATATATAGGCTAGGCCACTATAAATTTCAAAGTAAATATCAAATGGTTATGATGGGTATTATTTTTGTAACCCATATCCAAAAGTGATGTAATTACCAAATAAAAGGTCCCATCAACATTTGTAAAAAAACAATCGATGTCAATGTCAAAATCCTAAAGGTGGAGATGTAAATTCAAATTCCTAAAGGTGGAGATGTAAATTATCATTGGAAAGATACAAATTCTAAACTCTCATTCAAAAGAAGAGAATGACAAAGGTCTCATTTAAAAAGGAAGAGAATCACTCTCAAGTGCTAAAAGCTAATTTTGTTTGTTCATTTTCATTGCAAAAAGGATAATCATAATTTAAATTCATATTTTTTTTTGCTTATTGTCCTAGACTTGTCCTAAAATTGGAATAAGGGGGTGTAAGGACATTTGTGCTAATGTATGGTGGATTTTTTTTTATTGCTTGATGGTTTCTTATGTCTAGTTTTGACACATTGTATTCACACTTGAAACCCGATATTTAAAATCTACATAAACCATACACATACGAAGGAAAAAGTTACATAAGAACTTGATCATTCAATAAAGAATATTCAAACTTTCAAGTTGTTGAGTACATTAACATTCAATGAAAAATATACATTAACGTTAATCCCAATAATCAACATTAATTCAACATTTGGTACATACAATAGTTGAATTGCATTCTAATTGTTCGGTGTATTCTCAAGTGAACCCAACACCCACTAATTTCTGAGTCTAAATTATTGAAATTGTTGGGTTTTATTGTTAAAGGGTGGATTTGTAAGAGACTCTTTTTTTTAGAGTCAATCACACATTTGTACCAAGACCTACCAACACACAGAGGGATCTTTTAGTCTTTCAAATGGGTCAAAGTCAAGAATTATTAGAGTTACTAAACACTATAATACTCACTAGTAAAACAACATAATGAAAATCCAAAAATGAACTCTTGAGTCTCATTATAACTTGTTTTCAAGTTTCACAAGCTAAAGTTGAATTTTTTTAAACTTAGTCACAACTTCAACATGATGACATACATCTCAAGAATAAACAACGTCTACAACATTATGAACTAGTATTTGTTAAGGACAATCCTTTATTCGAATTTGATGTACATCAATTTCAAATTCTAGATTATGATTAGCATTAAGAATAAGATCAACACATTAATACACATACATATGAATATTCAATTGAATTTGAATTTATACATGAACTTAAATTTCAAGAGTTCACTGACAAAAAAATTTCAATGGTGAAACAACATACAATAAATAAACTTCCACAAATACATAATCATATTCTCAAGCTTATCATTAGACCTTGGGAAGAAATACACAAAAAAAAACATAAACATGAATTGGATATGATACATAAGTTACCTTTCATATTCCCAACTATTCCAAACCAATCGACTTCTAAAGTGTAGGATTCATTCAAGGATATTCCACTTCACATGTTTTAGTTCAACATTAGAATGATAAGTTCCATCATTGTCATAAGTTGGTCACATTGAAAATTAATGTTTTGATCTCCATCCTTGTCTTCATTGTGAGAAGCCTGGTCAAAATTTATATAAATGTAAAGAAGAGAAAACATTATGGTCAGATATTTTCTTGACAATGGAATCAACAAGTCAGTAAGTTGCATAAGTATTACTATCGAGTTTAGACATAGGTAAAGACATATTTGCATAAAGAATCTACAAAAGAAGACATTTCAAACAATCGTTACAAAAGATGATTTTGGGAATGATTGGGTCCCATTAAAAAATTCAAAAATGGAGTACATTAACTAAATGAACATGGTTAGTGGAAAACCAAAACCACAACATTGATAAAGTCAAAATGGTTAGTGGTCAACCAAAAACCACTAGATACAGTGAGAAAAGAGTTGTTGAAGAATCTAAAATCTCAAGCGTGTATCACCTTCAACAATATTTTCTCCTTGCACCTGATAGGGGGGATATCAAGATGATAATCAATCTTCAAGTTTCAAAGTCTTACCTATAAAAAAAATCAATTAACATTTGTAAATTCCAGCATGAGAACAATTCTCCTCAATTATTCATTAGGATGTTGTTCAACACTTAATTTTGTCTAAATCCAGAGAGAAGTTTAGTGACCCTATTTTTTCACTTATAACAGGATGGTTATCTTATTTGTTGACCAAATTGCAGAATATGCTAGTTTCTTCTAGCCAAATTACTTGGAAAATGATCAAACAAATGAGGGAATGTTCAAACATGCCAATTGTTCACTTCCATAAATTTTACTCTCTTTCAAAATTCATTTTAGATGAACCATTTAGCATCCAAATTTGGCATTTTTTAAGGCATACATTCATTTAAGTTTAGTTCAAAAGTTTCATATTGAAGATTAAAGATTATACTAGTTTAGGCACAACTATTGTTGCATCACTAGTATAATTATTCAGAGTTGTGATAGAGGGGGGAAATGCTAGACTATCAGTCCCTAGACAATCACAATGTTTGAAACCACCTTATCTATAGATGAGGTGTTGTCATTATCCATTGATGAGTTTTCAATGATATTTATATCTAGAGGTTGTTGGATTACTGAGAGGGGGGGTGAATCAGTAATAGAGAAATTTAATCCTTTTTAACCATAAAATGCAAGTGTTATATCAATGTAGCATTATCATACAATAGTTGCAGAGTAAATAAAAAATGAACAAATGAGAAATTATACACATACACAGTACACCAATGTTTTTACATGGAAACCCAAAGTAGGAGAAAACCACACAATGCTTTTTCTTATATATCTTTAAGAATTACATTCATTGGAAGCACCGAATTCCTTTGTTTTCCAGCTGCAACTAGAAGGATGATCCAACTCCCTAGTTTCTCATGATACAACCTAAGGGAAGCTCCAACTCCCCAATTCTATGGCTACAACCAGAAGGAGGCTACAACCCCTAATGTTCTCCGGCTACAACCGAAAGGTGGCTACAACCACCTATCCTTGCCCCGTCCAACCGCCCTGAAATAAAAGCAAAATGATGGAACCCCTGTCACACTATCACTGTGATATATATTGTTGTAAACTTGTACCAATCAACCTGTAATCAACCTATACCATAAAAAAGTGTATCAACTATGCACCAACCTATACCAAACAACCTGTAATCAACATGTACCATAAAAAAGTGCACCAACCATGCACCAGCCTATACCTCAACCTGTACCATCAATGAGTGCATCAACCATGCACCAAGTATGTACCAATCATGCATCAAATACACATAAACTATGACTCATAAATATGTACCAACATAATCAAATATACACCTCATGTATGTGCCAACTCATCAACTACTTGTCTCAACCATGTACCCAACATGTACCTCAAACATATACCAAATAAATATACCAATATAACCATAAAAAGTTCTCTAGCAATTCATCACACTATCCATAACCAAATACCATAAACCACTACATCAAACCATGTGTGTAACATCCCTCTCTTGCACGCACTGAGTGAACTTATTTTTTAGGACACTTGCTTGCAAGTGATCCAGATTATTATACTATTGTTCCTTTGATTATGATTATGAGGCATTATGGATATGATGATATGCTATTTTGTGTATTTACATAGACGTGCTATTAACTAGGTTCTCCTGAATGTGCAAGACTTGGACCTCGAGGATGCAGAGGCATCGATGAAACCCCTTTGACTCCAGATTGAGTCATGGAGTGGACTATTGGGGTTTAATTGTTGTTGATATGACATATACACATCTGATTAGATGTTATGATGATTGATTTTTATTTCTGACGTGAGGCATTGATGATGCAGGTTGAGGATAGCTTGCCGACCAGACTCACATGTGGAGTAGAGGGGTCACACACAACAACCAGAGACCTGAGGGAGAGGTGTGGACAACATCCATGCAATGACCTACTAGCACTCCCATCGTGGCTCGAACTGTAGGTTAACGATTACCTAGTTCGAGAAGACCCACGATGTTGTGAAGATAGACTACGATAGTCGCTCACAATGATTCTAAAGGGTGCACAATAAGGGAGGGGCCTAATTCTTTAGAGGCCCTTAGTCTCCCACAAGATCACCTAACGAAGTATTGACTCCAGGGGTTTTTGATATCTACTAAGTCAGTCAAGAGGCGAGTGGCACCCTTGGAGCATGTAGTGCGTCCTGAAGGGCACGTCACACAAGGAAAATGGAAAGAATCTAGTGGCACCCTTGGAGCATGTAGTGTGTCCTAAAGGTCACATCATGCAAGGAAAACAGAAAAGGGCGAGTGGCACCCTTGGAACACCTAGTGCATCCTGAAGGGCATGTCGCAATTTCAACGGGTAAGTGAATAAACCTAGTCGGCCTTAAAATGAATGACGTGATAAGTAAGATTTAAGAAAAAAATAATTTCCCTAATAAAAATGTCGCCCAGTCTAGGAAATTAAAATCTAGGTCTAAGTGATACTTGTGGTAAATAAATAAATAATAATAATCATAATTAATCATGTGAGAAGAAGGGGGTAATAAATTCAATTAATTTATTAAAATCAAATTACTTTGGGGGATTAAATTTAAAAAAAAAGAAGGGATGACCATTTTTCTACATATTCTAATTAAACTTTATTAATTAAAAGAGAAAGAGGCGGTTTTTCTACACTTGCTAATTTGTGTTTTAGATAAAAAGGGAAAAGAGGTAAACTTAAAAGAAATAGGAAACTAAGAGAAAAGGGGAAACATAAAGAAAAAGGAAACGTAAGGAAAAAGCAAAATGACTAACTTAGTAAGGAATCTTGCCTTTAAGAAATTTCTAAATATGAACTCAACTAGGAATTTAGTAAGGTGGCAAGTCATTTAAAATGTGCAAGGGAATATGGGGACACCAAGGAGAAATTTTAGGAATGTTTTGAGGTGGGTGAGGGAAATAGGAGTAATTAAATAATTAATGAAATTAATTTCTGGTCCAACTAGGGGGATGGGTGACATGTGTACAAGGGAGGTTTTTTTCTGAATTAAATTAATAAAAAATAAATTAAATGGGAATTTGTGAAAGAAATCACTTAGAAACTTTATAAAAATGATGGAGGAGGAGGAGTATGGATCTCTTCTTGATGTGTAACATTACACTGCTAAATTTTTGACTTGACTGACTTATCTTGTGGGAGTTGGGATACCCAGCTCGGGTAACGAGTGGTAGCTCTGCCTTGCGAGGTGAGCTGGGAGCTAGTTGTTCTCTGGTATAGTGTGTGTGGCCCATTTGCAGCTCAGGGGGATAAGGGGGAGGAAGAGTACCCTTAGCGTTGTCTGGGAGGTACTGGTGAAGTCACATCGGTTGGAAAGAGGGATCTAGATGGAGCACACGTAGGACAATGACTCATAGTTTTCACATTGGGATACGATATGCATGCATTTATTTGAATGGTAGATTATTATTTTCTTGCATTTTCATTAATGTACTTATATTGTGTAAATAAATGTGTTTTATTCAGCATTTTTAATCGATAACTCAAAGTCATCATAGCCTTACGCTCGCTGTCTTGAATTGATTTCCTTGGAAACCCGATCCATGATTGCTATGACTGTTCTGTTTTGTTTTACTGATTATTATGATTATATTTCTCTTTATATTCCTCCCTTAACCCTAGGTCATCAATCCATTCCTGAGCAGTCATCCAGGAGTCGAATTGACGGTCGTCACTTCGGTGCATAGAGACCTATAGATTCTAATGCCCTACTTTTTTATGCATGGATGATGAGTGAAGGATAATTTTTCCTAGTTGTTTACCCCGTCTTATCTCTGCGTTTGATCTCTGCCTTTGTGAAGGTCTCTGCATGTTATATCACCTCTACGTCATAAATGATCTTGGCATTTGAACACTATGTTTTATTAATCTATGTGTTTTCACCCTTACTTACCCAACATTCAACCCACACTTCTTGACATATTACACACAATGATTTGTATTCATTTTTGGCACAACAACTCCATCGTTTACTCTGCGATTTATTATTTTTGATGGCAAATATCCTCTATGTTTCAATACACTAAACCTAAAAAAAATTCCTCTGATTTTTATTATATTTGATGGCAAATATCCTCTATGTTTCAATACACTAAAACTCAAATTTTTTCCTCTGAGTTTTATTGTATTTGATGGCAAATATCCTTTGTGTTTCAATACACTAAACCTCAAATTTTTCCCTCTGAGTTTTATTATATTTGATGGAAAATATCCTCTACGTTTCAATACACTAGACCTCGAATTTTTCTCTCTGCGTTTTATTATATTTGATGGAAAATATCCTCTATGTTTCAACACATTCAACCACGAATTTTTCTCTGCATTTTATTATATTTGATGGAAAATTTTACCATGCGTTTTTAATTGGCCAGACACAGCTCATTTTACACCCAATCAATTGCCTGACAACGTTTTAGACTTCCCCATCCACACATGATCCTGCCAACGATTGTATCAGAGTTAACCTAAATTGAGTTATCATTGACTGCACTTACACTATATACAGACTGCGATGTCATTGATATAGTGACTGCGCTTTCATTAAAATTGGACTGTGATTTACATAGCAGTTGCTACTTACACAGGCCCGCATTCCGTATGACAGAAAATGTCTGTGTTTTTAATTATATTTTTGCATTTCCGTTTAAATGTATCCCAACCCCTTTTTGGCTATCACTGTGATGTATATAGTAATTGACAGTTATATTGTGAGGATGATGGATATCACAGTTATATTGTGATTTATGATGCTATCATCGTAATGCAATCACATTTATAAGGCTATCACAGTTATATTGTGATTTATGATGCTATCATTGTAATGTAATCATAGTTATATTGCTATCACAGTTATATTGCAATTTTATGATGCTATCACCATAATGAAATCACAGTTATATTCCTATCACAGTTATATTGAGATTTTGTGATGCTATCACAGTTGTATTTACTAATTGATAGTTATATTGCGATTTTATGATGCTATCACCATAATGTAATTAATAATTGATGGCTATATTGATAGGAAAGCACGTGTCATAGAGATATATTTCTATTCTCACAATAAATGTATTGATTTTAGGATAGCGATATGATTCGCTATCATTATTATACTCTGCAGTGATTTCACACACAACCTTACCACTTTCCGCTTAGCCTTGTCATAACTCGCCCAATGATATCACCATTTCCTTCGTTAGTTTTAGCGACAACGTTGAATGTATGATGTGTGCCAGAGATTTGTGATTTTAGAAACAACGTTTTACATGTAATGGTAACTGCGTTTTATGACGGTTTTAATATGATGATAGTAAATGTTATTACTCAAAAATTTAATGTTTCAGGACAACGTTGATGATAATCTTAATTTTTGACAGCATTGATTGTACGACAATGTTGACAAATATCATAATTAAATTGACCATCGTTTTTATATGGGTTATGTATAATAATTGTCGACAATTATATATTGTATAATGAAGAACATTATTAGGATTCCTGTGGCGATCTAATATTGAATATCTTATACCCAGCATGCTGGCAACGAATTGATTACACAGAGATAGATATTGCTAATTTAATATATAATTGAAGGACATCATGTTTATCTAATGGAATAAAGAACGACAATCGAATGGGATTTAATAGAGAACGTGTTGTAAATTAATATTGTTAATAGTGTTATATTAATAATGTTATATATTGATATTGTTAATATTGTTATATATTGTTAAATTATTAATTTAGATTTCTATTTATTGATTAATTTAGACTTGTTAAATTAGACAACAAAGTCGATTATTATATAAGCAGCGTATATCACTAGTTCACTTAATTTAATGTATAGTGGGTAATTGTTGATCAACACTTCTTGTTGTTGTTCAGTGCCTAAATTAGTTCACCTTATGATAACAATTATGACCATAGTAGCTTGGTGACAGTTCACTCCCTCACACCTAGACATCTTGCTTAATAGTTAATGGTTGGGTTTGTTGGCGGAGTCATGTAATAGCTTGCACATTTCCTTTTGAATGTCGTCATCTTACATCTTGTTAACCTGTTGCTTGGGGTGTGGGTGTAGTCTTCTTGTCAGTATTTCGACTCCTAGCGCGTTGGGTTCATCTTGAGTCCTTAGTCCAGATAGGTTATGTTGCACCAGGTTTATTGTCGCACCTATCACCTGGGGACGACATGATTCCTGATGAGAGGATCATGGCATGCCCTATTGTATAGAGGCGAATGATAACTTCGTCGAAGTCTATGCTTCTCGTTCTTGGTGTTGTTTGATCGTTGTAAGTCCCTTGTTGGTGCTTGAGTTGTAATGCCTTCATGCATTTGGTTTTGCATGCCATAGAGGTTCTAGTGATTGGTCATCGAGACCGTTGTGTTAGGATTGTGGATGTTTTCCTTAGCTTGTAAGCCTTGTCATGCTGTGTGTCTGGTGGGTAGTCGTTTCTATCTTTTTTATTTACACATGTTTCACCCAGTTCATTGTTGTGGTAGTGTGTTGAGTCGTTGTTGTATGTTTCCTAATCTGCATGTATGTGTTCATCGTCAAGTTCTTTGGTTCAAATGTTTTTGTCGTTCCCTTCTTGCCTAAAAACATAAAAAAAATCACTTTTTGCTTCGCTTGCAGTCATAACAATTGGGTTCGTTACATATGGTATCAGAGCGGGGTTTAACTCGCAACTTGGGATCACCATGGCTTTCGTTGATGTGATATTTGATTATAATGTTGTCAATTAAGTTGACTTGTATTCGTGCAGGTAATCATGGTTAGAGGACACCGTGGAGGAAGACGACGGGGTGCTAGGGGAGGAGGCGTGACGCCCCCAGTGGAATCCATGCCTGAGGGGTCTAACCCTTAGGGAGATGAACAAGTTGTCGGGTAGGAGTAAATAGTGGTGGGTGATGTGGTTGGGCTGATGAGGTATTTTTAGTGGATGTCTGAGGCACTGATCAGGTGTTTGGACAAAGATGAAGCCAGGGCACCGACACCCCCTGAGGGTCCACTGCACACTCCGGTCAGTACTAGTAGCATTCACCGTGAACTCGAGAAGGTCAAATTTCCTGAGTTCTTTGGTGCCCCGGATGACGCATCCACCAAGGCATGGTTGGAGAATATGGTGATGTGCTTTGAACTTCATGACTATATCTCCAACATGATTGTCTGCATGGCAGTATTTAAAATGAACGGGAGAACTCTTTTATGGTGGAGGATGCTCCTACCATAATTGAAAATGGTCGTCGAAGACGTGTCATGGGAACTGTTTGAGGAATGGTTCTGAGATAGGTACCTATCAGAGGAATTAATGAGTTTTATCTCAACGAGTTCAATGCCTTGTGACAGGGTGGTCATACGATGCCCTAGTACGAGGCCCATTTTATGGAGTTTCTTTGGTATGCTCCACATCTTAATACCAAGAAACTTAAGGTCAACAGGTTCTTGTTCGGCCTTAATGTCAGCATACGTGAAAAGGTTAGGATTCTAATGCCTTAGACCTTGCATAATGTTGTCCAGAAATCCCTCATAACAGAGGAGTATCTTATCAGTAGGGGTCAAAGCACGACTCCAGTGAGACTAGTAGGGCAGGTGTCATCTGGTGTGCAACAGCATCACAACCATCCAGACATACGCCAAGATATCACAGCTTCGAGAGAGAATCCACTTTCAATATACCTCAGAGGCCAAGATATTGTGGCTTCTAGAGAGAATCAAATTTCACCACAACATTAGCAACAACGTCGACCGCAACAACAACAATTTAGGACTATTCAACATAACAAACTAGGTATCCATGTGGGTCATCAGCTTCTACTTCGGGTACCGGGAGTACTGGACTAAAGAAGGGGTTTTGGAAATGTGGGGAGCCACAATACAAATGTGAATTCCCAGTGGAGAGGAGTAGATCATCTGGATCAGTCGGACCCACTACCATGGGAGACTTGGGCAAGTCCCATCAGATTCATGCAGCGGTGAATAACTTCTAGGTATAGAACCAATTGATTATGCTCGAGACGTCAGGTACTTTCACTACCCAGACCCTTAGTATTTTGATAGATCATGGTGCTACAAAGAGTTTCATTTCAGGTGTTGCGTTAAACAGGATTAAGGTAAAGGAAGTAGAATATGATGAGTTTAGCTTTGTATAGATGGCTTCGGGAGCCAAACATAAGGTTGGAGGAAAGGTTACGAGTTGTACCCTTAACCTGGGAGAGTTTGTCACCAGGGCCAACCTGTATGTCATGATATTAAGATCTTATGATGTCATGATCAATATGGACTAGCTGGAATCACATGAGGTGATACTCAACTATAAGATGAAACAGTTGAGCTTGGTCGATGATGAGGGACAGAGATGCCTGATTGTAGGTCAGAACCAGGGATTTTCCCTGAGCATGCGCAAGGGATGTAAGCTTTATGTGATCCTTGCGTTAAACGAGAAGGGAGTAGTGGAAGGTCTATAACACCTTCCTGTGGTGAGAGAGTTTGTGTATGTCTTCCTAAAGGAGTTACCTAGGATGTCGTCGGAGAGGGAATTGGAATTTACCATAGACCTAAAACTGGGGATTGAACCAATAGCGAGAATGCCTTATCATATGTCGAGCCCAGAGTTACAGGAGTTGAGAATGCAACTGAATGAGTTGTTTGAATTGGGACTGATACGTCCTAGTGTGTCACCATGGGGTGCGCCTATTATTTTCATATGAAATAAGGATGGGTCATGGAGACTCTTCATTGACTACCATCAATTGAACAAGGCAACAATCAATAATCAATGTTCGTTGCCAAGGGTTGATGATCTATTTGATCAAATGAAGGGTGTGATGGTGTTTTCAAAGATCCACTTGAGATTAGGGTATCACCAGTTACAGATCAAGGATGATGAAATCCCTAAGACCACCTTTAAGATGAGGTTTGGACATTACGAGTTTATTGTTTTATTATTTGGACTGAAAAATGCCCCAAGGGTATTTATGAGTTGATGAACGGGGTGTTTCGCGAGTAGTTGGACAATTTCGTCCAAGTATTCATTGACGATATTTTGATTTAATCTCGGACAATGGAGGATCATGACCAACACTTATGCTTGGTACTATAGTGTCTGGGAGAGAACAAATTGTATGGGAAATTGTCTAAATGCTCGTTTTACCAATCGAAGATTCACTACTTAGGGCATGTCATCTCCGGCAAAGGTATCGTCGTGGATCCAGCAAAGGTCAAGGCTGTTATGGAATGGACTGTGCCGACGAATGTCTCATAAGTGCATATATTCATGGCTTTATCAGGATACTGTCGATGGTTCATGGAGGTATTTTTGAAGATAGCAAATCCGATCACATAATTGCAGAAGAAGAACAAGAATTTTGTTTGGACTGAGAAATGTGCTGAGGCATTTCCGAGGCTCAAGGAGATGTTGACAACAACACCGATACTAAAGGTCCTTGACATGGATGCAAACTTCTTGGTATGCATTGACACATCCAAGGAAGGCTTAGGAAGAGTCTTGATGTAAGATGGTTGAGTGCTCGCTTACATCTTGAGGAAATTGAGAAGGCATGAGGAGAACTATGCGACGCACAATTTGGATTTGTTAGCCATTGTTTATGACTTGATATTTTGGAGACACTACATTGTTGGACGAAAAATTGAACTAAAAATGTACCACTTTGGATTACAACACATCTTTACGCAAAACAACCTGAACACATGACAACGACATTGGTCAGAATTGCTTAGCGAGTATGAATTCAAGATTACTTACATAAAAGGGACACTGAAATGAGTGGCAGATGCATTAAGTCGAAGAGAATGCATCTTTTTGGTGTTTTCACTTCAGACAAATCTACGTGAAAAGATTCTAACTTTACAGCATGATGATGATTGGTACAAAGAGGTCAAGGATTTTATCGGACAAAATACAATGATCATACCAAGATTTAAAGGATTTACGTTTGATGACGATGGATTATTGAGGTTTAAAAATTGTATTTATGTACCACCGAACAACGAGTTGAGGAGTTTGATCCTAAACAAGGCTCACATAACAGTGTACATGGCTCACCCGGGAGTCACAAAGATGAGGGCAGAACTTAAACCCTTATTCTTCTAGAAAGTAATGAATGCAGACATAGTCAACTATGTGGCCAGATGTCTAGAATGTCAGTAGGTGAAGGTTGAACATAGACATCCAACAGGATTACTACAAATTCACGCTATTCCAGAATCGAAATGGGAGGTCATTTCGATGGATTTCATTGTTGGGTTGCCACTGACGGTAAGGAGACATGACTCAATTTTTGTGGTAGTTGACACTCTGATGAAGAGTTCTCATTTTATTCTTATGCGTACGACATATCAGGCACCTGACATAGCTAGAGTTTTCATCAGTGAGATTGTGAGGATGCATCATGTTCCTAAGAGGATTATATCTAATCGAGGATCAGTGTTTATTGGATGATTTTGGACTAGTTTCCAAGAGGCCTTGGGAACCCAAATTAACTTTAGTACTGTGTATCACTCTGAGATAGATGGGTAGACGAAATGAACAAACCAAGTCTTGGAAGACATGTTGTGCATGTACGTCATGGACCAACATAAGCGCTGGGAAGAATTCTTTCCACTGGTAGAATTCGCTTATAACAATAGTTACCAAAGCACCATTAAGATGGCGCCTTTCAAATTTCTTTATGGGAGACCGTGTCAGAAACCTTTGATTTGGGATCTGCTTGAGGATAGGGTCCTGGTGGGACCAGAAGAAATCTAATAAATGGAAGATATAATGAAAACAATAATACAAAGGTTCAAAGAAATGCAAGATCGACAGAAGAGTTATGTCAATGCACGTCATGTCGACCATAGTTACGAAGTTGGTGATTGATTCTTCTTGTGGGTAAAACAACATAAGAGTTCGATCAAGTTTGGAAAGGGAAATAAACTCTCTCCTAGGTTCGTGGGACCTTTCGAGATTATGGAGAGGAAGGGGCCCGCGGCCTATTGAATAGCATTGCCTAATTCTTTGAGGCGTATGCACGATGTTTTTCACATATCTGTTTTGAGACATTATATTAGTGATCCTACACATGTTATTGACATGAGTTCCTTGCAGGTATCGAAGGAGGGGGTGCTCACGGCTGATCCGATCCGCATCCTGGATAATTTCATTCGACAACTATGACGTCGAACACTAGATCACATCAAGGTCCAGTGGGACAACTATAGTATGCACTCGGTGACCTGGGAGGATGCATATGATATGCACCAGCAGTTTCCATTTTTGTTTGATATATAGACTTATGATACTATGATACACATTATTTTGGCACTTATATACTGTGAAACTTTGGGACGAAGTTTAGACCAAGAGGGGGTGTGTGTAACATCTCGCTCTTGAGTGCACTGAGAGAACCTATTTTTGAGGACAATTGCTTTCTAATGATCCAGATTGTTATACTATTGGTTGTTTGATTATGATTATGAGGCATTATGGAGATGATGATATGTTATTTTGTGTATTTACATAGACAGGTGTTATTGACTAGGTTCTTCTGAGTGTGCAGGACTTGGACGTCGAGAATGAAGAGGCATCAATGAAACCCCTTCGACTCCAGATCAAGTTAGGGAATGGAATATTGGGGTTTTATTGTTATTGATATGACATATGCACATCTGATTAGATGTTATGATGATTGATTTTTATTTCTGACATGATTCGTTGATGATGCAAGATGACAATAAATTGCTGACCAGACTGACATGTGGAGTAGAGGGGTCACGCACGACAACCAGAGACCTGAGGGAGAGGTGTGGATAACATCCCTTCCACAACCTACTATCACTCTCGACACTGCTCAAACTTTAGGTTAATGATTACCTAGTTCAAGAAGACCCACGATGTCATGAGGGAAGACTCCAATAGTTGCTCATGATGATTCTAAGGGGCGCCCAATAAGGAAGGGGACTTATTCCTTATAGGCCCTTAATCTCCCATAAGATCACCTGACGAAGTATTGACTCCAAGGTTTTTTTATGTCTACCAAGTCATTCAACAGGCGAGTGGAACCCTTGGAGCACGTAGTGCATCCTAAAGGGAACGTCGCGCAAGGAAAATGGAAAGAGGCGAGTGACACCCTTGGAGCATGTAGTGCGTCATGAAGGGCACGTCGCGCAAGGAAAAAAGAAAAAGGCGAGTGTCACCCTTGGAACACCTAGTGCGTATTGAAGGGCACATCATTATTTCAATAAGTGAATAAACCTAGTCATCCTTAAAATGAATGATGTGATAAGTAAGGTTTAAAATGTTGGAAAAACTAGAACAACTGAGAGGGGGGGGGGTGAATCAGTTGTTTATAAGCTTAAACAATTTTATGCCTTTCACATAATTATTAAGATTTCTTCATGTGTCATCAACCAATCATACAACATATGGACAGTAAGACTAAAAATCATCAGTCACACATAAAATACACACAGAGACAGATTTTCATGAGGAAACCCATAAAGGGAGAAAACCTCTTCTTCTTCGAAATGATAGGCAGTCTTTTTCTGTTCTGTACATCATTTACAATTGAGCACCAACTCAATGTG
>ML777872.1:246953-289633 GCA_009831015.1 Picea engelmannii
CATTCTAATCTTCCAGAAGGCAAAATTTGTTCCATCAAACAGAGGAGGCTTAGAAGCTGAAGTCCCTTCATGACTTGTCATGTTTAAGCTTACAGATCTACCTTTAAATAAAAGGAACCCGCTCTGATACCAATTGTTGGAAAAACTAGAACAACTGAGAGGGGGGGTGAATCAGTTGTTTATAAGCTTAAACAATTTTATGCCTTTCACATAATTATTAAGATTTCTTCATGTGTCATCAACCAATCATACAACATATGGACAGTAAGAGTAAAAATCATCAGTCACACATAAAATACACATAGAGACAGATTTTCACGAGGAAACCCATAAAGGGAGAAAACCTCTTCTTCTTCGAAATGATAGGCAATCTTTTTCTATTCTGTACATCATTTACAATTGAGCACCAACTCAATGTGAGGCTGCTACCTCTATTTTACAAGCTGCAACTTGTTTGAGAGCTCCAACTCTCTGATTTCTCTAACACCCACTAGAAGGAAGCACCAACTTCCTGAAAACTCCAGCACCAACTGGATGGAAGCACCAACTTCCAGTTACACAGGCTCCAACCTGCATAACAGAGAACATCTGTTCTCCCTAGCACCACCCTGCCACCCTAGTTTCTCTGGCTGCAACCAGATGGAAGCTCCAACTTCCTGTGTTCAAGCACCCACTTGAACTTCTGAGGACAACAATCCTCCCGAGCACCTCCCAACCTCCCTTCAATATAAATGGTTAAATACACATTCAACTTTACAGATAAATCAGTTCTTACCAGTCTTTCTTTGTTCTTAAATCTGGTCTTCTGTTCACTGTTCTGCTACTCTTCTCTTATTCAACATGTCTTCTCTGTGTCATGTCTTCTGTCATTCTGCTCTGCTTTTGTTCTGTCCATCAAGTTGCTCTTCTTCTCTTCTCGTTCTGCACAGTTCCTTCACTGTATACTATTCCTCTGCTCATCTTCTTTTTCTTACTGTTTACACATTTTTCATTCAGAACAATCAATCAAATTCAGTCTTATTCATTTTCTTTTATACACCTCTCTTTTTCGATTCCACTTCCCCTTCCAATGGGAAATCCAACGACATCTCTCTTGGCAATTGAAACACTAACCGATTCATCATACTCAGTCGATTTCACTTAACAGATTTACAACTGAAGCGTTAATGTGTGAGTAAGAACAACAACCCTCCGATCAAGGTTTGATCCAATGGTTCAGATCCCATCGGGATTTCACTCATTGCAAATTCGGCATTCTCATTGTCGATATGCACTTGTACTCGGAACCCCCGATTCTCCGATCCCCAATGTGCTCTTTTCCCGAACCTTAGCCCCTTCTGGCTATAGGCCCATATGACCATCTATCAAGTGACCGCCACCATACCACTCGTCGAGGTTTCATGGTTTACAAGGATAATGTGCATACGTCCCCTGGAGATGCGATATGCCGATTCCCGACCTCCTCTATACTCCTTACACCTGTCCTCCACTGACTCCTAGGTGGCCCACAGGCTATATGCCTTATCGGGAAATCGCGTATCGCGATTTCGTGATGTTTGATGATCAGAGTTTTTGTCAATACCAAAACCCGATCCCCGAAACTCCGAACAGGGCTATGATCTACGGATCAGATTCATTCTTATCCAACGGCTGTGATCACTTCGCGAAATCACATTTCCCGATTTCGTAGTTCTTGATGCATTGTGTTCTTGACATATCAAATCCCGATCCCCGAAACTCCGATGCCACCTGTCCTCTGCGCTATCATCACACATGATTCGACACGTATTAAACACTGCCACATGTCACTCTGATTCATTACTTGTGTGTGTCTGAAGTGTTGAATCTGTCTGACACTTGTCACTACCTGGTTGTGCCACGTGTCGCTTAGCTGACATGGTCTGTTGACGTGGGTCAAGTCGATGTTGATTTGATGGTTCAGATCCCGTCGGGATTTCGCATAACGCGAAATCAGGGATTTCGTTGTAGAGTGAACTTTGCCTTATGAAATCCCGATCCCTGAATTGCCGATGAGGCCTCCTGGCTACCACGTGTCCATACAAATGAACGGTCCAGATCCTTGCTTGATTTAACGGCTGCGATTAAATCGCGAAATCGCGTCTCACGATTTCGGGGTTTTCATTGTCGAGTGAACAGGACATTTCAAAGTCCCGATCCCCGATTTACTCCTTTGGGTTATCTCTCTCGCAACTTTTACAGATCTGACGACCCTCGTTCTTTCGGGAAATTTGTATGAGATCCTACGGTCACTGACTCTTCTTCCTTTTTCCTCTGTAAGCTCTTGTTGCGCGCGTTTTCTTCAAGGTTGTTCCTCCTGAGCTTTTACTTCCAAATCCCCACGGGGTTTATCCTTCTTATCCTGTTGTCTCTACTGTTTCCATTAATGACAACAACCATCACTGCATTCTATCCACTGAATTTGCCAACATAAAAAAAAATTCCCTAATAAAAATGTTGCCCAGCCTAGGAAATTAAAATCTAGGTCTAAGTGATACTTGTGGTAAAAAAATAAATAATAATAATCATAATTAAACATGATGAGGAGGGGGTAAAAAATTCAATTAATTTATTAAAATCAAACTACTTTGGAGGATTAAATATTTTTTAAAAAGGGATGATTTTTTTTCTACATATGCTAATTAAACTTTATTAATTAAAAGAGAAAGAGGTGGTTTTTCTACACTTGCTAATTTGAGTTTTAGATAAAAAGGGAAAACAGGTAAACTTAAAAGAAATAGGAAACTAAGGGAAAAGGGGAAACATAAAGGAAAAGGAAACATAAGGAAAAAGCATAATGACTAACTTAGTAAGGAATCTTGCCTTTAAGAACTTTCTAAATATGAACTCAACTAGGAATTTAGTAAGCGCGCAAGTCATTTAAAATGTGTAAGGGAATATGTGGACACCAAGGAGCGATTTTATGAATTATTTTAGGTGGGTGAGGGAAATAGGAGTAATTAAATAATTAATGAAATTAATTTCTGGTGCAACTAGGGGGATGGGTGACATGTGTACGGGGGAGATTTTTTTTCTGAATTAAATTAATGAAAAATAAATTAAATGGGAATTTGGGAAACAAATCACTTAGAAAGTCTAGAAAAAGGATGGAGGAGGAGGAGTATGGATCTCTTCTTGATGCGTAACGTTACACTATTGAATTTTTGACTTGACTGACTTGTCTTGTGGGAGTTGGGATACCCAGCTCAGATAATGAGTGGTAGCTCTTGCGAGGTGAGCTGGGAGCTAGTTGTTCTCTGGTATATTGTGTGTGGCCCCTTTGTGGCTTAGGGGGATAAGGGTGATGAATAGTACCCCTAGAATTGGCTGGAAGGTACCGATGAAGTCACATCGATCGAAAAGTGGGAGATGGATGGAGCATGCGTGGGGCAATGACTCGAACTGTCACCTTGGGCTATGGTACACATGCATTTATTTGAATGGTAGATTATTATTTTCTTGCGTTTTCATTATTGTAATTCTATTGTGTAAATAAATGTGTTTTATTCAAAGTTTTTAATCAAGAATTCAAAGTCATCATAGCCTTACATTCGTTGTCTTGAATTGATTTCCTTGGAAACTTGATCCCTAATTTCTATGACTGTTCTGGTTTGTTTTACCGATTATTATGGTTAGATTTCACTTTATCTTCTTCCCTTACCCCTAGGTCATCATTCCACGCCTGAGAAGTCGGTCAGGAGCCAAATCTACGCTCAACACTTCGATGCATAGTGACCTATAGATTCTAATTCCCTGCTTTTATGTGCATGGATGATGAGCAAAGGATAATTTTGCCCAACTTTTTACCCCTTCTTATCTTCACGTTTGATCTCTGCCTTTGTGAAGGTCTCTGCATGCTATATTACCTCTACGTCCTAAATGATCTCGGAGTTTGAAAACTGTGTTTTATTAATCTCTTCATTTTCACCCTTACTTACCCAACATTCAACCCACTCTTCTTGTCATCTTACACACAACGATTTGTATTCATTGTTGGCACAACAACTCCATCGTTTACTCTATGATTTATTATTTCTGATGGAAAATATCCTCTATGTTTCAATACACTAAACCTAGAATTTTTTCCTCTGAGTTTTATTATAATTAATGGCAAATATCCTCTGCGTTTCAATACACTAAACCTAGATTTTTTCCCTCTGAGTTTTATTATATTTGATGGAAAATATCCTTTGCATTTCAATACACTAAATCTCGAATTTTTCCCTCTGCGTTTTATTATATTTGATGACCAATATCCTCTGCATTTCAACACATTCAACCATGAATTTTTCTCTGCGTTTTATTATATTTGATGGTAAATTTTACCATGCGTTTTGAATTGGACAAACGAAGCTCATTTTACACCCAATCAATTGCCTGGAAATGTTTTAGACTTTCCCAACCACATGCAATCCTGCTAGCTATTTTATCAGATTTAACCTACATTGAGTTATCATTGAATGCACTTACACTATATTCAAGTTGTGATGCCATTGATATAGTGACTGTGTTGGACACACCTACCACACTTAGAGGGGGCCTGAATGAGTGTGGGGCTCTTTTTCCCAAAATCTTTGCTCTTTACAAAAACTCTGTAGTTAACATTCAACATTTATTCATTACCCATTGCTGTCATTTATAACCAGTTAGATGAGAACATATATCAACAATATATCATCAATAAGTCATCACCACAAGTAACACAAAGAACACAAGATGTATGTACAATTTTTTTATTTTATTATAAACAACAATCTGGGGTTTATTAGCAACAACTGAATAGAGTACAACTCTACAAGAGCACCAACTCTATAATGCAAGACTCAACTTATGACCTCAGTACCAACTAATATGAGGAAACAATCCTCAATAGATATCAATCTGTCAATAGGTATGTGACCTGTCAGTAGTGCAGCCCGCGTGTGTATGCGCCTTGGCTCAATACAACCCATGTGTGCACACGGCCAGTGTATAATGCAACATGTGTATGCTTCTGAGAAACTAGGGTTTTGATTTGCTTCACATGCTCAGATCCTCTGCAACCTGCAATCACTTTCTCTTATGTCTTCCATTGTCCAAAATGACCCATAGTCAGTTACAACATCTCCAAGCTCTCCAATAGCTTGCTCATGCTCCCAAATAGATCAATATGAATGCTATCTCAAACATGTATAATCATCTAGTATACCATAGCAATCATGTCACCACTGAATCACAAGAGTATTGATCACTCCATCAACCAAATCAACCAAACTGAACCACATCATAGAATCCATACCAATAATTCCCTGGGCATTCCCATCACATCAAACAATAGTATTCATAAAGACAATAATGTAATCATACCAGTGTCTCAGTGATGGATCTGAGGCCACAAAATGCAGATCTGGAACTTGCCTAATCATCCAAGAGCTTGGCACCAGCTCAAACACAAATCTTCACCATTTTATCCACCATACACTCCCTGTCTTCAAATAGCCCATGTATACCTTAATGCATATGCACCCTAAGAACAGACAACCCGCGTATACCTCAGAAACTAGGGTTTCTGAAGTTCAGAGAATTTTGTCGTCAAGATCTCCAACATTGCCAAAAATTTGATGTGTCCATGAGATCCTCCTCTCTCTCTCTTCCTCAGAATAGATCTTCAATCATGCTCAAGAGATCCACACCAATAAGAATCTCTCCATCAATACTCCAAAAAATATTCTCACAAGAAGCTCTCCATTGATCCACAAAAAGGATGATCTACAAGAGACCATAGCTATCTTATTTATACTTTCATCCTCTAGGTCACTTAACCCATTTTTAGGTTACTTAACCCATTTCTAGGTCACTTAACCTATTTTTAGGTTACTTAACCCATTTCTAGGTCACTTAACCTATTTTCCATATTTTAGGGTTAACCACTTTCCATGAATAGAAAGTTATCCAATACTTTATCATTTAAATATTCCTTCTTGATTTTGTCACTTCTCTTTATTATTTAAATAATCCATCTTGATTTTGTCACTTTAATTTATCATTTAAATAATGATTTCTTCTTTTCAAGCACTTTGACTTCTTTGACCTTGGGGGCTTCAAGCCTTCATATGGGGGTCATCCAACTTCATAAGGCCATAACTCTCAATCCATCAGGAGTTATGTGACATTCCACATACCACCGGAAATGGGATGACAAGCACTATCCATATAGGATAGTTTCACCAACAACTTCATTGATCTTCATCTCATTATTCCACATACAAGCATGGGTCCTCCAACCATTCTTCTAGGATAACTCAATCCGTAAAGCGTCTTCCTGTGAGGGCTTTCATCATAAGGGGACTACTTTGGAGTTCATCCATTTGTGCACCTTATCAATCATGATAAGACAATAATGAATTATCTTTTCATCAAACAAACTATGCATCATCATGTATCAATGACAACTCATTAATCCATATTCATCTATGCATCATATCAATGATCCATTTTTATCAATTGGTTTCCACTTTGACATCTATCATTCTCATCAAGGACAATACATATACATTGTTCATCAATCATCAATCAATGACATCAATAAATCAAACCATTTACATCAATGACATATTATCCAACAATCTCCCAAATAATCAAACCATTGGCATCAATGACAACATGATCCAACAATCTCCCCCTTTGGCATTGATGGCAATACCAACATTGATGTTAACACCATACCAATTATTGATGTCAACATGTATATAAGGCATGCTCTACATCAATAGTCAATGTGACTATCTCTCCCCATCAATAAACATCAATCACATCAGTGTGATTAACTCTCCCCCTTTGACATCAATGGCAAAGTTCCATTCTCCTCTTGGGGTTGCTCCCCCTGCTTGCATTCTCCTTGGGGTTGATCCTCCTATCTGAATTCCTTTGATCTTCCTCTGAATAATCTCTCCCCTTTTGAACAAGGGATATCACTCCGATGTAATGCTGAATATACATCGAACATACTCCCCATGTGACCATCGCTCGTCCTGGAATTATGCCTCTGTGCTCTTTCTTCAAATATAGGGCTCTTTTCTAGGTATGCATTTGATAAATATCTCCTCCTAGAATCATGGGAAGAAGAATGACCCTCCCTAAGGGTATGTTTCCCCCTATCTTCTCTGCAAGATGAACAATATGCTACCATATGACAATCCTTGGACTTGTTCATGCATCAAACTTGTGCCATACCATACATCATGAAACAAGAGATATGTCACCAATGAAATAGAGAATCATGCACAATATATCAACCAAGTACATCATGTACAAAAATGTTCCCACCATGCACAACACCCATGTACATCAACCATGTACATTAGCAATGTGCCAAAAGATATCATCCATGAAAATGTATCCACCATATGCCAACATGGGCATCTACCAATATGCCAACATGTGCATCTACCAATTATTCAAACCATGTGCATCTACCAATATGCTAAACAAATACCATCCATGAGTGTACCATCATGCATCATTACTTGTACCAAGCAAGTATATCAACCATGCATCAATAATCTAAGACTCCCCAATGATGTACACCATGACTATCAACTCACCAACTACATGTCTCAATGTGTAGCCCATCCACATGCAAAAATGCATGCACCATGATATCCAACAATACCATATGCTTGCAATAATACATCATAATATATATCAATGAAACTTGAATAATGTACCAGGCATGTACCCCAACAGATTATTTTACATAATCCGATAGATGAGCATTTGATCAACATCAATCCATACTCATGGGTTAGTGCCATGCACCCAAGATTTATTTAATATCATAACCTTGCGTGATCTAACTTAGAACCATGAAAACCTGCAACAAACAGTGTCAGAACCTGTAATGAACAATGTCAAACCCTGCAACATAGAGTTATACCATCACATCAAGCTGAAACCCATGTGCATTGCCTTTTTCCCAAAGCTTTACCACATATACACAGCCTGCTGCACAATAGAGCATGTGTGTACGCAACCTATGCAAGGTCAGCCAACGTATGTACGTGACTATCACCACTGTCACCCACATATGCCTCAGTAAATGTCTTACTTAAGCTTCCCTTCAGTATTTCATTCTGTTCTGGCTGCTCTGTCTTCTTCAACCACTTCTGTAGATGACCCTTCTCCTCAGAACTTGATCTCTGAGCATCCATCTTTTCAAACATGTCTCCCTTTCTTACTTCATTCCTTATTCTATCCATGCTATGTGAAGTCCTCATCATGGAATTTCTTCTTGTGTTCCAACACTCCTGGGATTTGTGGCCAAAACCACTACAGCTGTAGCATCTCATGGTGTTATAGTGAACAAAAATGTGTCCTACTTGATCACATCTCCAACACCTCATGGTGTTATAAAATCTTCCATTATATCTCCTTTCATAAGATCTACACTCAAAATATTTGTGACCATATCCATTACATGAATAACAATTCCCATGAAAAATACTTTCATACCTTTGCTTTGGTGTCCCAAGAATAGCTTCTTGATGTCTTCCTTGCTTTGTTCTTTTGAAATCTTCTTTGTCTTGTGTAGATGGTTGTTTTTCAACATTGTCTTGCTTCTTTGATGGACTTACCTCATGCTTCTTTGAGGTGCTTGCTTCAACATGTGTATCTTCTCCTTTGTATCCAAGCCCTGATTTATCACATGGTGGTCTTTGACTTTCCAATATCTCATCCAAGATTCTTTAGCTATTCAAGAATTTATTTGACTTCTCTACCTTCTTTCTAAGGTTAACAATTTTAGTTCTAGCTTACAACATGACTCTTCCTTTTCATTTATTTGAATCTTCAATAGTTTCTCTATTCTTTTGGATTCTTCAATTTGGGTCTTGAGATGTAAAATGGTTTCAAAACTTTTGCTAATCTCATCATCTTCATTTATATCTTCTTTTCCATTCTTTAGTCTTGTGATCTCTTCTTCCTTTTCTTCTAATTTAGAACTCTCTTCTTGTTCTTTGAGCATTCCCTTTAATTTCAAGATGTATCTTTATCAATTGGTTTCCACTTTGACATCTATCATTCTCATCAAGGACAATACATATGCATTGTTCATCAATCATCAATCAATGACATCAATCAATTAGACCATTTACATCAATGACATATGATCCAACAATATCCCAAATAATCAAACTATTGGCATCAATGACAACATGATCCAATAGACTGTGCTTTCATTAAAATTGGATTGTGATTTACATAGTGGTTGCCACTTACATAGGCATGCATTCTGTATCATGGGAAATCTATGTGTTTTTAATTATATTTCTGCATTTCTGTTTAAATGTATCCCAGCCCCTTTTTGGCTATCACCATGATGTATTTAGTAATTGTCAGTTATATTGTGAGGATGATGGCTATCACAGTTATATTGCAATTTATGATGCTATCACCATAATGTAATCACATTTATAAGGTTGTCACAACAATATTGTGATTTATGATGCTATCACCATAATGTAATCACATTTATAAGGCTGTCACAACAATATTGTGATTTATGATGCTATCACCATAATGTAATCATAGATATATTTCTATCATGGTAATATTGCGATTTTATGATGTTATCACCGTAATGTAACCACAGTTATATTTCTATCACAGTTATATTGTGATTCTATGACGCTATCACAATTGTATTTAGTAATTGAAAGTTATATTGTAATTTTATGATGCTATCACCGTAATGTAATTAATAATTGATGGCTATATTGATAGGATAGCACGTGTCACAGAGATGTATTTCTATTCTCATAGTAAATGTATTGATTTTAGGATAGCGATATGATTCTCTATCATTATTATACTCTACATCGATTTCACACAAAGCCTTACCACTTTCCACTCAGCCTTGTAATAACTCACCCAACAATATCATCATTGCCTTCCTTAGTTTTAGCGACAACATTGAATGTATGATGTGTGCCAGAGATTTGTTATTTTAGAAACAACATTTTACATGTAATGGTAACTACGTTTTATGACGGTTTTAATATGATGATAGTGAATGTTATTACTCAACAATTTAATGTTTAAGGACAACAATGACAGTAATCTTAATTTTTGACAGCATTGATTGTATGACAACGTTGACATATATCATAATTAAATTAACCGCCTTTTTTATATGGGTTATGTATAATAATAGTTGGAAATTATATAGTGTATAATGAACAACATTATTAGCATTCCCGTGGTGATGTAATATTGAATGTCTTATACCCAACATGCTGGCAGCGAATTGATTACACAAAGATACATACTGCTAATTTAATATGTAATTGAAGGACAATGTGTTTATCTAATGGAATAAAGAATGACAACCGAATGGCATTTAATAGATAGTGTGTTGTAAATTAATTTTGTTAATAGTGTTATATTAATAGCGTTATATATTGATATTGTTAATATTGTTATATATTGTTAAATTGTTAATTTAGATTTGTATTTATTGATTAATTTAGACTTGTTAAGTTAGACAACAAAGTCAATTATTATATAAGCAACGTAGATCAATAGTTCAGTTAATTTAATGTACAATGGGTAATTGTTAATCAACATTTCTTGTTGTTGTTCAGTTCCTAACTTAGTTCACCTTATGATAACAATTATGACCATAGTAGCTTGGTGAAATTTCACTCCCTCTCACTTAGACATCTTTCTTAACAGTTAATGGTTGGGTTTGTTGGCGGAGTCATGTAATAGCTTGCACATTTCCTTTTGAATGTCGTCATCTTGCATCTTGTCGACTTGTTTCTTGGGGTGTGGGTGTAGTCTTCTTGTTAGTATTTTGGCTCCTAGCGTGTTGGATTCATCTTGAGTCCTTGGTCCAGATAGGTTATGTTGCATCAGGGTTATTGTCACACCTATCACTTGGGGATGACATGATTCCTAATGAGAGGATCATGGCGCACCCTATTGGATAGAGGTGAATGATAACTTGGTTGGAGTCTGTGCCTCTCGTTGTGGGTGTTGTTTGATCATTGTAAGTCTGTTGTTGGTGCTTGAGTTGTAACGCCTTCATGCATTTGGTTTTGCGTGCCATAGAGGTTCTAGTGACTAGTCGTCAAGACCATTGTGTCGATATTGTGGATGTTGTCCTTAGCTTGTAAGCATTGTCGTGTTGTGTGTCCAACGAGTAGTCATTTCTATCTTTTTTATTTACGCACGTTTCGCCCAGTTGATCGTTGTGCTAGTGCGTTGAGTTGTTGTTGTTTGTTTCTTGATCTTCATGTGTGTGTTCATCATCAGGTTGTGTGGTTCAAATGTTTTCATCATTTCTTTCTTGCCTAAAAAAACAAAAAAAATCACTTTTTTCTTCGCTTGCAGTCGTAACGATTGGGGTCGTTACAATGTACCACAACCTCACTGTCACACAATCTCTATTTGTAACATACTTCAACCAAAATCTCTCATCGATTTCATCATCCAAATCTGTTTTTTAACTCTTTAATAGACCTGGTGTATATGATCACATACCTGCAAACCTTCCTTCACTTTAACAACAAGAGACTAGCATTTTCATAAAACTTTACTTTAGTCTCATATGACTAATTTTGGATTAGTCAACAATCCTAACTTGAAATAATCATAACTATGTACCTGTAATGAATAAACATGTGAAAAATATTCATTTTATTTTATGCAATTCCTTCAAGTTTCACTACTTGGAACCTCTTAGAAAAGGATTTATAGAAAAAATGACATACCTTATTGAATTCTGTCTTATTCTAGAGAGCGAACTTGTAGACCATTCCCCACACAGAATATTAGTTGTATGGATATGAAAATGGTACAAAGAATACTACAAACTATACTCTAACTAATACATTTGTTATTTCTTAATTTGGATATGTTATGAATAAGTTATGATGTTTTTACCTGAAACACTTGTTTTAGACTAGTTTTAGGACTAGCCACAAACCCTATTTTCCACGGAGTGTAACTACAAAATTACAACGACCCACAAGTTGAAATTGTTATCAAATCTACTTGGATATGTTTCCTCGACAACCTCCATATTTCATGGTCTAAATCATTCTAGAAAAAACATTATTGTGAAAATGGTGCGATGACCTGTAAATAACATACCTTAGAAAGCATCATCGAAATAATTTATCCTCCCTTGAATTTCAGCCTTCTTTACTTCACCTTCCCTCTGAAATTCGTATTAGATATCCTTTGGTTACCTCATTCACTTGTAGATATTCAATATGATCAAGTATAATTAAATGAGAGACCCTTGCCTCTTATTTATACTTTTATGTAGCTTCCTCAAGGGGTTACCTTCTAACAATCTTAAACCATTTTCCTTATTTTAGGGATAACCCACTTCTAACTACTTGTCCACTTAGTAATTTATCCATTAAATTTATTATTTGAATAATTTATTCTGTATCCACTTTGACTTATAGTTCACTCACCACTTCACTTTATTATTTACCTTCTAGCCATCTTAAACCACTTTCCTTATTTTAGGGCTAACCCACTTCTAACCACTTGTCCACTTAGTAATTTCTCCATTAACTTTATTATTTAAACAAATTTTTTTGTATCCACTTTGACTTATAGTGCACTTGTCACTGCACTTTATTATTTAAATAATTTCTTCTTTGCAACCGCTTTTACTACTTTGAGTTTTTGGGGCTTCTATATGACTCATGAGGGTTCTCCAACTTCACATGGCCATAACTCTCTAATCGTGAGGAGTTATGTGATGTTCCACATACCACCAGAAATGGAATGACATGTATTATCCATATAGAATAGTATTACCTTCAAATATATTAAAAATCATACCATTATAGATAAAAAAAAACTTGGGTCCATTACCCAAGCCTTTGTGCTACCAGAATTCGCTACCAGACTTTCTTCAAGGGTTTACATCAATGAAAACCAACCCAAATAATCAACCATATACCCCTTTGGAATTTATGGCAACACTCTGATGCAATACTGAAGTCATATCACTCATGCTCCCCTTGTGATCATCACTCCCCCCGTGACCATCGCTCCCCCTAGAACCATGCCACTATGCTCTTTCTCCAAGCATTTAACCTTGAATCTGATCAATATCTCCCCCTTTATCATCAATGGAAAAGATATATTTCCATCTGAGACTGCTCCCCATGACTAAACGTTCCTTGGAGATACTCCCCCTGATTGAACTCTTCCTAAAACTGATCTCCCAACCTGAATTGTCCTCTTTATGGTGCTTCCTCATGTAAATCTAAGACATATAAGATAAGAATTCAAAAGAATTCATTTTGGAGTAGAAATCACTCCAAGTCTCTGATGAAGATACTCAAAGGCTTCCCGTGGAAGTGGTTTTGTAAAGATGTCTTCCAATTGTTCTTTTGTTCCCACATATTCAACTCTGGTTTTCTTCTTTGCAACTTGTTCTCGTAGAAAGTGATACTTTATTGGAATGTGCTTCATCTTGGAGTTCATCACCAGGTTCTTTGAGATATTAATGGCGCTTGTATTATCACAATAGACTCGAATGGACTCATCATACTCAACCTATATATCTGTCAAAGTTTTTTTCATCCATAGAATTTGAGCACAACATCATGAAGTTGGAATATACTCTGCTTTGACTATAGATAAATATACTGATGATTGTTTCTTGCTTATCCAAGATACTAAACACTCACCCAAGTATAATGATGCTCCATTGGTGCTTTGTTGGTCATCAATGCAACCTGCCCAATATGCATCTATGTAGGCAATAAGTGATATATCCTTTCCTTTTGGATACCGTAATCCAAAATCTTATGTTCTTTTGAGATATTTGAGAATCCTCTTCACAGCTAATACATGTGATTCCTTTGGTGTTGCTTGAAATCGTGCCATCTGTCCAACTTCTTGCATTACATCTGGTCTTGATGATGTCACATATAGTAAGCTACCAATCATTGACTTGTATTTCTTCTAGTATGTAGACTTTGAATCATCATATTTTCTCAACTTGCGACTGGTTTTCATAAGAATGGTAACTGGTTTGCAATCTTCCATTCAAAACATCTTTAGCATTTATCTGATATACTTAGTTTGAGAAATACAAATTCCTTGGTTTCTTTGACATATCTAAAGATCTAGAAAGAAGGATAGTTCTCCAAGTAATGAAATTTCAAATTCATTTTGCATATTCTTTGCAAATTTCTGGCTTAACCTATCATCATTACTTCCAAAAATAATATCATCAACATAAACTTCAATTAATACAATACTATCTTGAGTTACCTTGATGTAGATGTTGTTGTCTGCACTTCCTTTTCTGAACCTTGCCTGCTGTAGATATTTATCCAGTCTAGAGTATTGTGCTTTATGAACCTGTTTTAGACCATACATGGCCTTCTTCAATTTGCACACGTAATCTACGTTCTCTAACAATTGAAATCCTTCTGGTTGTTCAATGTAGACTTCTTCTTCAAGTTCCCCATTCAGAAAAGATGATTTCACGTCCATCTAATACACTTTAATATTCTTGGAGCATGCATAAGCTAAGAGAAAGTAGACTGCTTCCATTCTAGAAACTAGGGAAAATGTCTCTTCAAATTCGATTCCTTCAACATATGTGTATCCTTTACATACAAATCTAGCTTTGTTCCTTGTAACCTATCCATCTTCATTCAATTTATTTATGAAAACCCACTTTGTGCCAATCACATTCTTATTCTTTGGTCTTGAAACCAATTCCCAAGTGTCATTCTTATCTATTTGATCCAATTCTTCATCCATGGCCTTATTCCAGAATTCATCCTTGCTGGCCTCTTCAAAACTGTTTGGTTCAATCGTAGATAAGAGTGCTAGGTGCATTTTTTCTGATGAATGGATTCTTCTTCTAGTCTGAACTCCTGCATCCTTGTTTCCGATAATCTGATCTGAAGGATGATTCTTCTGTACTCATTTTATAGGTGCTTTTGGATGCACTTGATGAACTTTCTCTTCTACTTCTGTTTGATCCTCTTCATATTCCCCTTCTACTTCTTCATTTTATGCTTCTTCTTTGTAAAGTTGTTCCATTGATTCATTTTCTTCTTCCTTTAATTCTCGTCTACCTGTTTCATCAATTATTACATTGATGCTTTCCACAACTTTGTTCAATCTCATATTGTAATACTTGTATGCTTTCCTTGTACTTGAGTAACCAACAAGTACTCCTTTGTCCACACGAGAGTCAAACTTTCCCATTCTGTCATATTCTCTTTTGATGTAGCATTTTCTTCCAAATACTCTGAAGTGCTTCACATTTGTTGGTCTTCCTTTCCATTGATCGTAGGGATTTTTGTCATTCTTGTTTATGAGAATTACTTTGTTTTGAATGTGAACTGTTGTATGCACTGCATATGTCCAAATAATATCTGTCAATTTGGAATCCATTAGCATTTTTCAAGCCATTTCCTATATAAATTTCATCCATTATGATAATGTTCCTTTGTCTCTGAACCAATCTATGAATCCATGCTCTCGTCCACTGTCATATATTTGTCCAAACCTACTAAGTGTTCTTACGAAACCATCGTTGTCCATAATATCCAAGAATCTACTGCACAATTATCCATAATGATGACCCATTTATCACTATACTAGCATGAAGTATTCACTACTACAACTAATTTTACTTCTGCTAACTGACTTCTCTGGATCTGTCTTCTCAAACTCTGCAAGCTACTCGAAGGATGTTTATTTGGTCTGTCACAACTATCACATAGACTCCCCCTATCTAATATTCATATTAGCTTGGAGCCTCTAAGCCATATGGCTCAGAACAATTCACACTCTAATGTGTATTTTTCACCATCGTCATTGGTAGATTCATCATCTCTCCGAGCTCTGACTTCTTTCTTTCTTTTTGTGGATTCATCTTTCACTACAATTCCTGAAAGTACAATCTCTTGAACCTGTTCCTTATTTATCTATCCTTATTTCATTTCAGTTATTTTCCAAAACTTTATGTATCTGACATCTTTCTTTTTCTCTATAGAATTTTCTTCATCTCGTTTTATTTCTAATCTTGTGATATTTGGGACCTGGTCTTTGTTCACCTATTCTTGATGTTTTCTTATCCACACTTTCTTATATCTGATATCAGTGGTGTCTTTCATGGAAGTATCGATTATGCTTCTAAAATCACTAGCTATGTGTCCATAGTTATGACATTTGTAACATTCAATGTTACGTGGGGCCACATAGAAATTTCTTTCTTGAACATTTCTTTTATAGTCCCTGCAATCTGCAACCTTATGTCCAAAATTAGTACAATAAAAACAATGGAAATAAAACAAATTTGCATACTTGGGAGTGAATGATCTTCTTTGTGGTGTAGTCCTTCTTAATTTCTACCTTGACTGATCATGATCATGATTGAAGCTTCTTTGTGGCTTGAACATGGATGGTCTTCTTGAATATGTATCTTCAATAGTTTTCTTAGATTCTGGTTGACCATGCTTCCTTCCTTTGAGTAATTCTGCATAACTCTTTCTATTTTCTTCATTTTTCTTTTCTAGCAACCTGGGGTGTTTTTCTTCATTCTCTATAGCTGATGTGGATGTTTTTGTCTCTTCAACGTTCTTGTTGAGCTTGATGATTTTACTTCTCAATGTGGCAACTTCTTCTTCAAGCTTCTCAACCTCTTATTATTTCTTCATTATGTGACTTCATGACTTCTTCTGTTCTTTTCACTTCTTCAAGCTGGATTTTTAATGTGATTATTTTTTCTTCAATTCTTTTCTCTTCTTGAGAAAACTCTGCCTCAAGCTAGTTTAGATCATTATTTGTTTCCTTAAGATGATATGTCAATATCTTGTCTCTCATTTATGCTTCTTCCTTTCATGCTGCTATGTTGGCTTCCAAATACTTCTTTTGATATTCAAGATTTTCTTCGATCTTTCTAACTTCTTCTAGCTGAGTTCTTAATTTCTTGATGACCTGTTGGGCTTCTTAAAAAATGTGAACACTTTCCTTTTGTTTCATCAACTCTTTCTTGAGTGACTTGTTTTCTTCTCTTTCTTTTCTTAGTTCATCTAAAACACTTATCAATTTTGCTTCATAATTGTCTTCCTTTTCAATTAGTTTTTATGTCTCATTTCCTTCATGGCATTCTATTTCAAGATGTCCACGTTTTTCACAATTAAAGAAAAACAACATACCTTTGTTGATTATGTACTCTTCATCTTTTGAATCTATTTGACATGGTGAACATATTTATTCTTGATCTATACCTACATCTTCTTTAGCATTTTCTGAATCTGCGATGGGTGAATAATATATGTCATGTAACTTATCCCAAATTTCTTTGGTTGATGAACATTTACCAACCTCTTATCTTATTGTATTAGGTAATCCTTCCTAGATGAAATCCATTTCTATTTTGTTATTCTTCTTCAATTCCTTCTTGGATGCAGTCTTTGCCCTTTTTGAACTATCATATCCTATAACAACTGATAGCCAAATATTACACCCCTGTGCCTGTAAAAATACTTTCTTCCTTCCACTCCATCACTCATACTTTAAACCATTCTAACCATTAAACAATGGTATTCCATTCTTAGAATAATCCATGATCTCCTTCCAGTGTTTAAACTGTTTCCTGAAGGAACCTTCTCTGATACCAATTGTTGGATTACTAAGAGGGGGGGTGAATCATTAATAGATAAATTACATTCATTGCAAGCACCAACTTCCTTTGTTTTCCAGCTGCAACTGGAAGGAGGCTCCAACCCCCTAGCTTCTTAGGCTACAACCTGAGGGAATTTCCAACTCCCCAATTCTTTAGCTACAACCAGAAGGAGGCTACAACCCCCTATGTTCTCTAGCTACAACTGGAAGGTGGCTACAACCACATGTCCTTTCCCACTCCAACCACCCTAAAATAAAAGTAGAATGATGGAACCACTTTCACACTATCACTGTGAGATATATTGTAAACCTGTACCAATCAACCTGTACCATAAATAAGTGCATCAACCATGCACCAACCAATACCAAACAACCTGTAATCAGCATGTACCATAAACAAGTGCATCAACCATGCACCAAACCATACCTCAACCTGTACCATCAACGAGTGAATCAACCATGCCCCAAATATGTACCAATTATGCATCAAATACACATAAACTATGACTCATCAAGATGTACCAACATCATCAACTATACACCTCATGTATGTGCCAACTCATCAACTACGTGTCTCAACCATGTACCCAACATGTACCTCAACCATATACCAAATAAATATACCAATATTACCATCAAAAGTTATCTAACAATACATCACACTATCCATAACCAAATACCATAAACCATTACATCAAACCATGTGCCACAACCTCACTGTTATACAACCTCTATATGTAATATACCTCAACCAAAATCCCTCATCAATTTCATCATCCAAATATGATTTGTAACTCTATAATGGATCTAGTGTATATGATCACATACCTGCAAACCTTCCTTAACTTTAACAACAAGAGACTAGCATTTTCATCAATCTTTACTTTAGTCTCACATGACTAATTTTGAATTAGTCAACAACCTTAACTTGAAATAATCATAACTATGTATCTGTAATGAATAAAGATAAGAAAATAGTATACAATGTTCTTCAGTGTCTTTTATGAAATTCCTCCAGGTTTCACTACTTGGAACGTCTCAGAAAAGGAGTTATAGAAAACATGGCATACCTTGATGAATTTTGGCTTATTCTAGAGAGAAAACTTGTAGAGCATTCCCCGGACGAAATATTTGTTGTATGGTTCTGAAAATGGTACACAAAATACTACAGACTATACTCTAACCAATACATTTTGTCTTACTGAATTTGGATCTGTTATGAAGAATTAATGACGTTTTTACCCAAAACACATGTTTTAGACTAGTTTCAGGACTAGCCACAAGCCCTATTTTAGATTGAGTGTAACTCCAAAAATAAAACGACCCACAAGATGAAATTTTTATCAAAGCTACTTGGATATGTTTACTCAATGGACTCCATATTTAGTAGTTTGAATAATTCTAGAAAAAAAGTTATTGCAAAAATGGTGTGATGACCCGTAAATAGCATGCCTTAGAAAGAATCATCAAAATAATTTATCCTCCCTTGAATTTCGGCCTTCTTTACTTCACCTTCCCTCTGAAATTTGGCTTAGATAGACTTTGGTTACCTCAGTCACTTGTAGATATTCAATATGCTCAAGTATAATTAAATGAGAGACCCTTGCCTCTTATTTATATTTTTATCTAGCTTTCTCAAGGGGTTACCTTCTAACCATCTTAAACCACTTTCCTTATTTTAGGGCTAACCCACTTCTAACCACTTGTCCATTTAGTAATTTCTCCATTAACTTTATTATTTAAGTAATTTCTTTTGTATCCACTTTGACTTATAGTACACTCATCACTTCACATTATTAATTAAATAATTTCTTCTTTACAACAACTTTGACTAATTTGACCTTTTGGGGCTTCTAGATGATTCATTAGGGTTCTCCAACTTCACATGGCCATAACTCTCTAACCGCGAGCAATTATGTGAGGTTCCACATACCACCAGAAATGGCATGACATGTAGTATCCATATAGAATAGTCTTCCCTTAAAATATATTAAAACTCATACCATTATACATCAAACAAACTTGGGTCCATTACCCAAACCTTTGTGCTACCCAAATTCGCTATCGGACTTTATTCAAGGGTTGACATCAATGAAAACCAACCCAAATAATCAACATAGGTCATAAAAAACATGTATCGTATATTAACATCATGAAATGCATACATATATTGAGAATGGCTTAAATACTTTTCCACCAAGATTTTTGTCTCTTCTATTATTCTTTCGCTATTTCTTAACTAATATCTTGAGCAATGAATGATGATCATCAAAATTGAATGTACAAGTTCTATATTTAGCAATTCTTGTCTATGAAAATCAAACATGTTGTTTAATGTGCAAATATTGTCCCAATTGGATATTGACATGTCACCAATAATTGTAATAATTATTCATTGACATTTTGAATATCATGGACCTTTAAATTGTCCAATTTTTTATAATGAAGGGTCTCTTATTCATACATAATAAAATGAATTTATTAGTCTATTGCATCGTCAGGTATTGTAAATTGTTGAGTTGTTGATTAAATATATGGATGATTTGCATTGTTATAATGAACATAGGTGTAATCAATTGCTATAATTTTTTAAATAATACAACACATTAATGCAATACTTATATCAAAATGCAACAATTAAAATATCAAAATCGATATTATTATTAAAACAAAAATGAATTTTTTGTTATTAAATGACATTTTATAAAATATAAATAAGAAGTTGTATTTACATACCCACATTGTGGAAAAAAATTAACACTACAACATATCATTGCATTATATTCATTTGAATAAACCAATGCAATATACATATATATATATATGCACCAGTGTGATAAAATTGAAACAAAGGATAAATCTTGTTAACGATGAACACATTGCTTCCTTCAATGATACCATTACCACAAACATTATTGTTATCATTATCATCACAAGAACTTGCAATGCGCAAGTTATTATATGTACCAATGCTTTTACATATGAAATACATATTGTAGCTTCAAAAGGTATAGAATACGCACTTTGGCATATTATTAATATAAGTTCGTCGTTGCTTTCAATATCTAAAATACACACTGAGGCATATAAAATATGTAGTACACATTAGTGCTTTGTGTTGTTATTTTGAGGCACGACTAGTATTTATGAGTACTTAGAGTAACAATGCAGTGTGAATATAACTATAGCATTGGTGTGCTTTAATGATTTAAGTGTACAGTGTTAAAAAAAACATCTACTAGAAGCTCTAGTCATCCAAAATTTTAGTTATAGTGAAAATCCATTAAACCTCTGTTGCTAATAGTGGAGGTCTTAGTGAGTTTTTTTCTTATTAATTTTCCCTCTTATCACACTAAAATCCTCCATAAAAACCTCTATTAGAAGGTATTTTCCTTGTAGTGTAACTAGGAACTAAAATATAACCTCTTGCTCTATGATGTTATCTTAGCAAAAAAAATATGTTACCTTTTTATTTTATTTTTTGTTAGAAATGTCCATCGCTTGAAGGGCCAACATTTCAACCATTGGCTAAGAAACCACAACCCAGGGGCATCTAAGCCATCAAAATGACCTCGGGATCACACCTGGCCTAGGCTGCACCTACCCTTAACATGGATGGCCTCTCGTCTAAATACATTGTAAAGGTATTGAACTTGAGTCGCCTACCAAAATAAACCCACACCTTAACCAATTGAGCTAGCGAGAATTGACTCTTAAATTTAAGGACATAGGGGATGGGCATTGATCCACTTATGTGTGCACGGGTCAAAATATCATTTAATATAATATCTCTGGGTGCAACCACACGTTCTACCACTACCTCAAGGTGTCCCCATGGCTCCAGGTTAAGCGACCCTCATTGGAATTGAACCTTGCCCAATGGTTAAAAACTCATCGCTTTCCACCATTGGATCCAACCCCTTTGGACAATATGATTCCTTTCAAAAGAGAAGCATCATGCCAATTTATAATGTATATGGATATAAATAAATTATGATCCAAGAAAAGATTGCATCTCAAGATAAAGGTTGGAACTATGATGAGATCAAATGGATTAAAGAGTGGGGAATTGAAGAAGATAAATTTTTAGATGAACCATTGATGATTAGAAACTTGGTACAAAAATGGGTAACAGAGAAAATGTGACAACATGGTGAACAAATTAGATTTATAAACCCAAAATTTCAAAACCATCTAAACATTTGCTTTGTTAATTATCTAAATAAAAAAACACAAATAGTGAAAAAACCTCTATCTTTATTTTTTATTTTTCACCAAAAAAAAATAAAAAAAATTATATGACAATACATTATCCTAAGTATAAACAAGGAAAAGAAAAACACTTCATTTAACATGATTTTTTTAAAATACAAATTGACTATTAAAAATGTTAACACACTCCATTTAACATCAATTAAATTAAACAAGGAAAATAAAAACACTTCATTTAACAACATCAATTAAATAAGGAAAATAAAAACACTTCATTTAACATGATTTTTTTTAAATACAAGTTGATTATTAAGAATGTTAACACACTCCATTTAACATCATTTTTTTTTAAAGTTTTCTACTAAGAATGTAAAAAAGAAAAGAGTAGATCCCACAATATTCTCCAAATAAAAGGAAAACAAAGTTGCAAATATAATTTTATTTTTAATTCTTAATTCAATGGATACTATAGGAATGTAAAAACAATATATTATTCTATTCCATGTTAACTACTAGTTTTGAATTAAGCTTGAGAATAAATCTAAACGTTTTCGATTCAGCAAACTTAATGATAAGTTGACCTTCGACTTCAACTTTCTTCTTCCGTTAGTATTACCTTTTTCACCTCTACTAATATGTTTTTGATTTTGGAGTCCAATGCAATGGATCACAAACAATAGCATGCAGAACAATAACTTACCAGAAGAAAGAAAACATACCCAAAGCCATGATCACCTGGAAAGATGCAGGATAAGAAAGAAAACATATTCAAAGCTATGATCACTTGGAAAGATGCATTCATAAAGAGGGATAAAGTATTCATAAAGAGGGATAAAGTAGAATCAAATTAAACAGATCAAACACACATTTAATGTAGATTCAACAATGTAGTAAGAAATATGATCGTTCTTATACCCATTTTAATAAATGTATAATTGTATTAACACATATTTTTAACTATTAAGTCTACTTACTCCTTTTCATTACTAACATTCAAAATTCTTAAAATAACTACATGGGACATGAATTATTAAGTCTACATACTCCTTTCATTAATAACATTCAAAATTCTTAAAATAACTACATGTGACATTTGAAGATAAACATTTAGTTCTTAAATAAGCGTTTGGAGATTGAAGATAAGTGTTTTGTTCTTTAACTTAATAATTAATAAGTTATGTGATTAATATGAAACTTAATTCTCATCTAAACATTTAGTTTTTAAATAAACACAAATTACATTTGGAGATTGAAGATAAGTGTTTTGTTCTTTAACCTAATAATTAATAAGTTATTTAGTTAATATGAAACTTAATCCTCATCTAGTTACTTGTTCAATTTCTATGATTCCTCCAATTCCTATAATTCTTATGTGACACATCATCACAACTAACCTATATGAGTTGTGAATTCCCCACATCTATATTATAGATCTCTCCACCATGGTTGTAGAATGGGAATCTAGCCCCTCAGCATACCATGGCTGTAGAATGAGAATCTAGCCCCTCAGCATATCGATGATCACATTGTGATAATTTTTTTATTAAAAAATAAATAATTAATTAAAATGTAAAATTTTATATTATTTAATTAAATATTTAAGCTGAGGAGTTACCTTGTTTCACAAATACGAGGACTTATATATTAATTTGGTATTAATTATTTAGTTTTATTTTAAAAATAATAATTATGTGAAGTATATGTCTTAAAAAATAATAATTATGTGAAGTATATATCAAAAGACGCTTCCCATGCAAGTAACGAATCATTTGTTTTTCTTTTCATGAGATATCAATAGTGCATCCGTTCTCTATGAGCTGCCGTCAACAAGGGCAGAGGAAATCACGGTGCTTTGTTTGTTCTCATCAATTGATTGAATTGAAGACAAGATGCCCAAGAAGAGGAGTCGGCCCTCGAGTTTTCCAAAGCCACCTCCTGATCATGAAGTTAGCTTTGTTCCTACCATTCAGTAAGTCTTTTGCTTCAATGAATTTCTCCCTTCTAGCTTTAGACGCCACTTAAGAATATCGTACAATTTCCTTCAATTAACATTTAATCAATTCTGCGTCTGCCGCTCATCAGTAACGTTATTTCGGTATCCCATCTGGGCTGTGACGTGAATCTCAGAGAATTAGCAAAGCGTGCCAGAAATGCTGAGTATAACCCTCAGGTAATCAGAAAACTTGGAATAATGCCTAATATTTCTGTTATTCCACTTGGCATTTGATCATTTTCTCAATAATATCAAATAACAAAACAAAAGATTCATATAGAAATCGAAGAACAAACAGTTAATATAATCATTTCTGCACTCCAAATTTAAATCATTTTGACAGAAAAACAAAAATCCTTGAAGTAATTTACTATATTATCCTCATAAAATATGGCCAACTGAATTCTAACTCGTTTTTTCGTTTGTTTGTGCTGGAGCGGTAATAGAGCTTTCATGGACTCTTCCTGCGAATAAGAGAGCCCAAAACCACTTCATTGATATTCTCATCGGGAAAAATGGTGTGATTTTATTCAAATCCCGACTGTGTATTCCTTCTTCGATCAGTTTAATACAATTCTTCAGGTTATAAGGTAGAAATATTTTGTAGGTTTGTGCAGGAGCTAAAACTTTAAAAGAAGCTATAATTGCTGCAAGAAAGGTACGATACGAAGATTATTAATGGAGAGTTTTCTTCTTTTGGTTGCTTACAAATAATTTATCCAGCGATTGCAATTTCTATGTCACAGCATGCTCGTATAGTTCAGAAGTATTTTCCCAGCGTGAATTTTCAGGTATTCAAAATATAATTTGAATTTAGGTGTTATATATGTCTCTCTGTGGGTGCAATAAATCAAGAGTAATTAAGCTTCTGCAAATGCAATTGCAGGGTTTTGAAATACACAATATCGTGGGAAGTTGGCGTGTAAACTTTCCCCTATGGTTGTGTAAACTTGAGCACTATCGTGTCGGCCCAGATGCTGAGATACGTGTAAGTGATTTTTGAAAGCTGGGAATTTCACTTATATTCATTCACACAGATGTTTTGATATGATTTGAAGTTTATTGTTCCAATCTGTTTATAGTACCACCCAGAAAGCTTTCCAGGACTATACTATGTCTCCAAGAAACACGGTGCAACGATTTCAATATTCAGTACCGGAAAAGTTTGTATTATTGGTGCAAAGGTCAGTTTTTTGGGCATTTAGATTTGGAATGTGATAACTGGAGAATAATTTTTTCCCTCTGCTGTGAAGCTGCTTATTCAACTCGGTTAGTTGGCTCAGATGCTTCCTCTCTAGCTACCTGTGCCCTTGCCTCGCCAACCTTCTTTCTGGTCTTTAGTACCACTCGCTCGGAGATCAACTTTTGACGTAAACCCAGCCTTGGAACAGAGGTGAAAAAGCGCAACTCCCCCAAAAAGCTTGCACCGGAGATAGCTGTCACTCCACCTCTTTCCAAATAGAAGTCGATAGTGAGCCTCTAGGGAGCCGGCCATAAACCTGATGAAGCCTTTTACCCGCGAGTAAGCCATCAAGCCTAATCCCTTGATTCCAGGTGCACAGGCAGTATAGGGTTTGGGCGCGTCTGATCGTGCCCTTTCAAAATAGTACCTGTGATTGGTCTCTGTGCTCTGATTGGTATTGTATGATGCTATGGCCTCTGTCAGCCGTTGATTCAGTGAGTTCAAAAGGGGTTTGGTTATCTTAAGATCCCCTGCATGTTTCTAGCTACAAGGGCTAAAGAAGCCAGAATACATCGTGTTTTTTTACAGCGTAGGTAAGTTCTTCAGTCCGAGTGACGTGGGTAGGGGATTGGCTGGCGGGCAAACCTAGGTATAGGTCCCGGGTAATTTTTAGTTAATTTTTTGTTAGTTTAATTTTAAATTTTGGGTAATTCAGAATTCTGACTGATTTTTTAAGCATTGGGTTGGTTTAAAATGGGACAAAACTCTTAGAATATGTTTCTAAAATGTATGGAACTTTGATCGATGTAAAACTCAGACTACTGAAAATCTGGTCTTGTTAAGATCTGTTTTTTAACCTAAAAAACTGATCTGTTTGTTCCAAAGTTACCCTACTACTTAGATTTAGATTTCAATACTTAGATTTAGATTTCAATAACTGGCCTGTTTACTCCAGAGTTACCCTACTCCTTTAGATTTCAATAGAATTTATTGATATTTTGTCATTATTTATTTAGCCTCACCGGTTTTAGAGGTGATCTGACATTTACTGTATGTTTCAGAATAAGGAGGTTTTGCCTCTAGTTCTTAAGGAAGTCTACCCAATCTTGAAGAAATGTCGGAAGCGCTTCTAATTGACAAATTGTTTGTATTAGTAAATTGAAACATATTTGAATCAGTACAGTAGTTGGATTGTTGTTGTTTTAATTTGAGTCTTGCTCGTAAAAAATATCATACCTTTATGCATTTAAATAAATTCTTCTTTAAAACAAAATGTAATCAATTATAATTGATTTTTTTTTAAATTGAATCTGATTTCTTCATTTTTAATCTTAATCAATCTCACTAATTAAAAAAAATAAATCTCATATTTTATTTTGGATTTTTTTTATAACATTTTTCAAAATATACTATTCATTTTAATCTTAATCCAATATCATTAATTTTTAAAAATTCAATTTCATACTTCATTTTTTATATAAAAACACTTTTCAAAATATACAATTTTAAAAAATATTAAAATATCAATTTTAATTATTAAATCAATATATAAATTAAAAATTATTATACTTAAAAAAAATATGTGAAAAAATTTAAATTTTAATTGTAAAATTATATATAAAACATATATATAATATATTATACATACAAAACATATATATATATTATATATATTTTATATATACAAAATATATATATTATTTCATTATTCATTGCTTAATATAATGGCAACATTTCAATTGATTAACACGATATTAAATTATAGAGGTCGATCTCAATGTCGAAACACACTCCATTTGATCTTGGAATAAAGACCCAACTTAAACATGCTTTGAACTCTACAAATAATTGGCATAGAAGAACCAACATTTGACTAGAAACAATACCATTTGAAAAGTATTTTTGAATAGGAACTACACATCCTCACAAAAATATAAATTCTTTTTATTTATTTAATCATATTTTTTTTAATGAAGCTGGTATCCCTAGAAGTCAAATTTCTAGAAGATTGGAGATAATAAATCTGTGGATTATGATGGTTAAACATGCCTTCCTAGGGAGGTTGATCCTTAAACATGTAGTGAGGCAAGAATCACCCCTAAATCTATTACAAAATTCTTACTCACACATAATTTTTCTATCAATTTATTCAGTAAAACATAATCAATAGTGTACAACAACTTAATATTTACACATATATTATTATTACATAAATAAAAGTAAAACCATTGATTTCCAAATTTACGAATTTGGTGAAAATGTCAGTGAATTAAGAAGACAATCTAAGAATTTGACAAAAATGCTAGTGAATTGAAAATAAAATCCAGACCATCTCTAACTTCCTTAGGCCTTTGGAACAACACATAGGCCTCCATAACGATGTAGGAGTGGATGCATGTTGTTGAAGCTAAATAAAAGTGTGTAAGTTGCAAATAAAATCGTAAATATATCTAAATATTAAAATCTTAAAATCCAACAAGGTGAAAATAAAACTCTAAATATAAACCCTAACCCTAGGTTTAGGATAGTGTACCATTATTCATACAAGCTCAGAATGTAACTGCATGAGGTAAATGAATCATGTGGACTACAACCTGCCTACATGAGGTCAATGAAGAAAAATATAAGCCATGAAAAGAGATTGAGAATGGCAACAAATTATTTTAAGTGGTCACCATGGTAAAGTAACCAAATGCAAAGAACAACACATAGTAGGAAGGGAGATGTGTGCAACATAGTTAAAAATATATGGATATCCACCTGGTAAGGAAACAATGCTCCATCATGCTCCACTTGGTAACCCATGTTATAAATGACACGAAGGGAAATCTGTGCAACACAGTTAAAATCCAATGACTCTCCACCTAGTAAGGAGAGAGTGCTCTACAAGACTCCACTTGGTAACACATGCTTTAAGCTTACAATGAAATCCAACCTTAGGACAAAAGTGGCATTTGAAACACAAGTGGCCTTGTCATGGTTCACATCCCACTAACCATACATGCCAAGTTATTTCAAAATATAAAAAGTTAATTAACATGTAAATATTAAAAGTTAAGTAATCTTGGTTGTATTTGTATAAGTATTCTTCATGGAAATTGAAAGCCCCACTTAGTAATTACTTAATTTTAAAAAGTAAATGTGAAAAATTAAATAGGTTAACAAATGCATGATCTGAATTTTATGAGCAAAACAAAATGAATAAAAATTATTAAAATATGCTTAACACAAAATAATAGAGATACAATAAAATTGGTTTTCTATTCAATAAGGAAATAAGTTGAAACTTTAAAATGCAGCAGAAAACAAGCTTCTTGGAATGGTGGCGACTTATCTCTGAGAAGAGATGTGATGGCTGCGCTCATTCGCAAGAAGATGATTACAATGAGGATCTGAAGGTCGTTTTACAATAAACGGGAATGTCAAAAACCCTAGACATCCAAAAACCTAACCCTAGGAGATAAAGCACCAAAATTCATGTGAGCCTCGTTTGGGTAAGTTAGTACATCAACTTCTCGGGGTCGTAACTTTCACATACGATCTCTGTTTTAGGTGCACGATAGCCCATTGGAAAGATATCGTCGAGGAGATTCATTTTGGGGGCTCAATTAGAGCCTTTGAATATCATTGAGAATCTCGATCTCGAAAAACTTTCATTTAGACCCTCAAAATGGCCCCAGAAATTAAAAACTGCTAAAAATAGTAAATTGCCAAAATTGTCAGAAAACTATTTTGAGCTTGTTGGAAAAGGTGGGTGGCCACCGATATCTACTTGGATCAATCCTGCATCCTTAGGAGGAAATTGTATCCATTTCATTGAGTTCCCCCATTAGATGAGGAAATTTCTACTAAATTTGGCCCCAAGTGAGCCACTTGTCTTGGTGCAGGAGCTGCTCTGCTTTGACGACTCAATAAAGTTGGATCCTTTGTTGTCGAGTTCCCTTGATCTGTGTGTCCACAATTTTATCACTGGATTCCTGTTGTATGGAGTCAGGGTTGAGCTCTGTTGGTGTCAACTGCTCTATTATCTCTGAGGTGTCCAATAATTGTGGGAAATATTGTTGAAGGAGAGCCATGTTGAAGACTGGGTGCAGGCCAAGGAAAGGGGGAATGTTGAGCTCAAAAACATTATCACCCATAGCCTTGGTGACGGTGTACGACCCATAAGGGAGTGGGAGAAGCTTTCGATGGGGCCCTGTAAGGCATTCTTTCTGCAAGTACAACCAAAATTTGTCTCCCACCTGAAACTTATGTGGCACCCGATGTCGATCATGATGTTGCTTGTACTTGGCATTAGAATTTTGTAGAATATCTTGAACTTGTTGGCGGATGTGCTGGATATTCTCAATGAACTGGGTGGCTCTGTAAACTTCTAGTGGAGCAGGGGATGAGTTGGATGAGGTGGTCACCAGGGGTAGTGCAACATCCATGGGGCCCATGTTAGAATATAAAATATTGTGCTCGTTTTACCATTGACAATACCCTTGTCACCCAATTATAGGACAAATCCACCCTCCGAGCACCTTGACCTTGACAGAGAAGAGAATCCTGGTAACAATCCAATAGCCAAGAGAGGCTAATGCACCAAGCAATATGTAACCAAGCTGATCAAATAGTCCCACCCAAAAGCTGGCGCAGTACCTTTCCCAGGACTTGCACACAAGACTGCAACTGCACTGCACAGAACTGGCTCTCTACAACTGCTGATAAGTGTGTCAAATGAGAGACTAGCTCCCTGTATTTATAGTGGTTCTGGAAGACTTACTGGGGCCAACTTCTCCTTCTGGGTACTAATTAATTCATATTAATTATATTTCTGCAGTTGACATCTTGTCTAGGGTTTCCTTCATTTCTTTGCTTCCTTCCAAAACATTCTAATCTTGTCAAAGGCCACAATAGAGGTTCATATCTCCCAAAGTTACCATAATATCAACACTCCCTCCTAGCTATGGAGGTATGGTCTTGAGCACAAAAAAACCATTCAAGTGGTCGTATCACGAGCACCATCATTATTATCCAATTGGATAATCTTCTATGACAACTGGTACAATATCAATTGATAGAACATAACTTTGTCTATCCACGGTAGTACACAACTACTCAAACTGTGACACATAGTCACAATCAGTGGAACATCTCCACCACAATAGTATATCTCTATTGTCTAGAGATAGGTAGTCTCCATAACAATCATCTGATGACAACCTGCATAGAAAATATTGTTAAAAATAAACTGAACCGTTTGGGCCAATCTTTCACTCACATTTGTGAGATCTAAAAGAATATCTTCCCTCAGTATAGAACATCAACAATGGGCTATATGCCTTATTCTTCTCAAACAAGGAAGAATGATTGTTTCTGATTTATGAGCCTTGACCATTCCTCACCCTGGGCCATTCTTCCTACACTAATCAAAGTGCACCTTGGAGAGAATGTATAAACCCTAAGGAATGTCTATCCTTGATTGTTGAGCCCGGACCATTCCCCACCCTGGGCCATTCTTCCTACACTAATCAAAGTGCACACTGGAGAGAATGTATAAAACCTAAGAAATGACTGTCCGGACCATTTCCTCTGTTAACCACAAGAAGAAAATAGTGTCCTATATCAACCTCCAAAAAAAACCATTCCTCATGTCAACCACAATGAGAAATAGTTGACCGGTGAGGCGGGCCAGTCTTCTTGAGTAACCCTCAAGAAGAGAGACTTCCCTAGACCACTCCCCATGTTAACCACAATGGGAAGTCGCTATCTATGATACATCAACAATCTATACCATTTCCCATGTTAACCACAATGGGAAATCGTTGTCTGTAAAAAATCTCAATCCACTTTCTGAACAACAAAGAATCTGCCCAACTGGGCTATTTTTCAATCTCAAAAATAAATGTCTTCAATAATATTTTTAGTGCTCCCTCTCAACCTCAACCTGGAGAGTCATTTCTTCCCTTTCAGCTAAGGGAGTTATTTCCACGATCCCCATCTTCTCTCGGAAATATGAAAACTTTATTCTGGATAGAGGTTTTGTCAAGATGTGTGTTGTCTGCTCATCTATGGGGATATACTCGAGCTTTACCTCTCCTTCCTGGACATTATCTCAAATAAAGTAGTATTTGATCTTAATGTGTTTCGACCTTTCATGAAACATGAGATGTTATGATAATATTATACAACTCTCATTATCACAATATATTATGGTCGATTCTGGAATTTGATCAAATAAATCGGAGATTAACTTCCTTAACCATATTGCTTTTGTGCATGCTTCAGATGCTGCCATATACTCTGCTTCTGTTGTGCTGAGTGCGAAAAACTTATGTTTCCTGTTGCCCCAGGATATCATAGCAGAGCCCAAGATGAAACACATGCCTGAAGTGCTCTTTCTGTCTTCTGCACTTCCTGCCCAATCTGAGTCTGTGAATCCATCAAGTTGTATATTGTTGGATGTGGTATATCTCAAACCATAGTTTATTGTTCCACGAATATATCTTAATACATGTTTTGCAGCTATCCAATGCTCATGTCTCGGTTCCACTTGGAACTGGCTTAGTGTATTCATGGCAAAGAAAATGTCTGGTTGAGTATTTACCAAATACATCAATGACCTGATTAGTTGTCGATATAGAGATGGATCTACCGGATCAGAATCTGGATCTTTTACTTTTCTTATATCTACATTCATAGGAGTGTCCATGGACTTACACTCCATCATTCCAAATTTCTGAAGGATCTTTATTGCGTACTTTCCTTGTCCAAGGAATACTTGACCACGCTTCTGCCATACTTCTAGTCCCAAGTAATAATGCATGAGACCTAGATCTTTCATATCAAATTCAGAAGATAATTCCTTCTTGCACTGGATGATGAGAGAATCTTCACCTGTTATGAATAGATCGTCAACATATAGTAGTAGGATTACAGGTGCATTGTCCACGACTTTATAGTAAAGGTTTGGATCTGCATGACTCTTGGAGAAACCAAGCCTCATTAGATAGTTTTCCATTTTGGCATACCAATCCCTTGGAGCTTGCTTGAATCCATATAGATCTTTCTTTAATCTGCAAATGTGAGTGTCTCTGGAATGTACCTCAAACCCTTGAGGTTGTTCAATACATATTTTTTCTTCAATAGCTCCATTGAGGAAAGTTGTCTTTACATCCATCTGGTGTAAGTTCCATCCCATGGAAGCGACAAGAGATATGATAGCTCTGATGGAAGTATATCTAGCCACCAGAGAAAACGTTTCATCATAATCTTCTCCCTCCTTCTGGGAGAACCCTCTATCTACAAATCTTGCCTTGTATTTATCCACGCTTCCATCTGCTACATGTTTCATCTTGTACACCCATTTTGAAGTTACCACCAATTTTTCTTTAGGTCTTGGTACAATTTCCCATACCTCATTTTTCATAATGGATTGATGCTCTTCCATCATAGCTTCTTTCCATTGTCCCTTTTGAACTGATTCTTCAAATGTGGTAGGTTCTTCATCTAGAATCTTTGTCATGTATCCTACATAACTTGAGAATCTTTTAGGTCTTTTACTCTTTCTGAATGTTCCTTATGGAACCTTGAGTCTTTCTGCATCTTGTAAGGTAGCTTCAAGCCAAGTTTGTCTTTTCTTGGTTTTAGGTACAATATCTGAATCAATGTTTTTCACATGGCTCCATAGGATGATCAAGTAGTTCCTTTTCATCATTTTCATTTTCTGTGCTTTCTTCGTTAAGTTCTTCAATCTCTTCTTCTTCTATAGTTTCTTCTATGGATTTCTTTAAGGCCATCTTCTCATTGAATGTTAAGTCTCTGGTGACTTTGATCTTGTGTTGTTCTGGAATATATATTCTATAGGATTTGGATGAATCAGTGTATCCCACGAATATTCCTTTCTTTCCTGAAGGTTCTAGTTTATTCCTCTTATCCTTGGGGATGTGAGAGTAAACAAGACATCCAAATATTCTTAGATTTTCTACATTAGGTTTCTGACCTGAGAAAGCTTCTTCTAGTGTCATGTCCTTCAATATCGATGAGGACTTTTGTTCTGCACATATATTGTTGTCATTGTTGCTTCTCCCCATAAGAACATCAATAGACTTTGATCATTTAGTAAGGCTTTTACAGTTTCTTCAATGGATCTATTCTTTCTTTCTGCTACACCATTTTGTTGAGGATTATGAGGAACAATAAGCTCCCTCCTAATCCATGCCGATTTACAGAGTGCAACGAATTCCTTTGATGTGTATTTTCCACCATTATCAGTCCTTAGTGTCTTGATCTTCTTATTAGTGAGATTTTCTATTTCTGCTTTGAATTCTTGAAACTTGTTGAATACTTTGTCTTTTGTCTTTAATATATATAGCCAAGTCTTTCTTGAATAATCATCTATGAAGATTACGTATTTTACTGGCATCAGACCACAAACATCTGAGTGTATCAGATCTAGAATCTCCTTAGATCTGTTGTTGCTGCTTGGGAATGGTTTCTTGATACTCTTCCCAAAAGCACATCCTTTGCAGATTCCTTCATGTGTAGACTGCAACTCTGGTATTCCTTCAACTATCCTTTTTAGAAAGGGTAATTCTTGATATTTAATGTGAGCCTACCTTCTGTGCCACAGCTCATTGGGGTTGACTTCGTTTTGTACAAGAGCTTCTTCATTTTGTTCTAGTAGTCTATACAGATTTCCTTCACGACTTCCAATAACCCTAGCATTCTCTATGCTGGAGTCTTTATGCCATGATAACACCTTTCCATCCACGAAAGCTATCATGTTTCCCTTGTCTTCTAGGTAAGATATCGATACAAGATTCTTTTCTAAACGAGGTACATATAAAACATTTCTTAATTGAACATAGTTACATGTTTTCATTTTGATGGAGGCTTGTCCAAATCCTTCCACGGGGTAAGTGGTTTTGTCTCCAAGATCTACCTTGTACGAGGTCTTCTTCTCATTTATATTTGAGAGTCTGTTTTGATCTCCTGTCATGTGCCTAGAAGCTCCACTATCGATTATCCACATGTCATCTTCAATCGTTCCAGTAAGTGCTAAGTAGTGTAAAAGACTGATCATTTCACTCATGTCTTCGGTTGACTGGTAACTAGTCATGCCTTGATCCAAAACTTCAACTTCGCCATTTCTGTCTTCTGAGAGAGACAAAAGGTGCGCTAAGTTAGGGCACATTTGAATATCTTCTTTTTGAGCGAGATGCTCCATAACAAGGTGTCGGATCTGAGATTAGGGTTTCTGCAACTGCTTATGCTAGTAACCCTAGCGACAGTGTCTTGGAAGCTACTCTTGCTAGTAACCCTAGTGGCAGTTCCTCAACGAGCTCAATATCCTAGCGGCTCTGCTTCCTTCCAACATTTAGACTGAATGAAGGAGGTGTGGGCCCATAAGATGTTAGAATATGAAAGATTGTGCTTGTTTTACCATTGACAATACCCTTGTCACCCAACCATAGGCCGAAGCCACCCTCCAAGCACCTTGACCTTCAAAGAAAAGAGAATCCTAGTAGCAATCCAATAGCCAAGAGAGGCTAATGCACCAAGCAAGAAGTAACCAAGATGATCAGATAGTCCCACCCAAAAGTTGGCACAGAACCTTCCCCAAGACTTGCACACAAGACTACAACTGCACTGCACAGAACTGGCTCTTTGCAACTGCTGAAAAGTGTGTCAAATGAGAGACTGGCGCCCTGTATTTATAGTGGTTCTGGCAGACTTACTAGGGCCGAATTCTCCTTCTGGGTACTAATTAATTCATATTAATTATATTTCTACAGCCGACATCTTGTCTAGGGTTTCCTTCATTTCTTTGCTTCCTTCCGAAACATTATAATCTTGTCAAAGGTCACAATAGAGGTTCATACCTCCCGAAGCTACCATAATATCAACAGCCCAATGGTTAGAATCCCAACCCCAACTGAAAGGGGATGTGACCAGTTGAGCTATGCAGGGCTTGGTTGTAGCTATGTTGGACATAGGGAAGACTCTTATCCCATGTGTGGGGGTGTTTTGAATTGTACATGTGTAGGATATGTATGATCATCTGGTTGACGATCTTAGTTTGGCCATCTGTCTAGGGGTGGAAGGAAGTGGATTTGGTGAGCTTGGTATCCAGCAGTGACCAAAGGCTCGACCAGAATGTGTTGGGGAACTAACTGTCACAGTCTAAGATAATGGTTTGTAGGATCCCAAAATGTACCCATACTCGTTCAAAGAATAGCTTGGTAGTGGATTCTGCTGTGATGTTCTTCTTGCAGGCGGCTAGAATTTCCTTCTTGGAAAAGCAATCAACAAACACAAAAACAAAGTCATTTCCCCTCTTGTTGGATGGGAGGCTCGACATGTAGTCCATTGAGATGAATTCGCATGGCATGTTAGGAGTAGGCAGAGGGGTGTACAAGCCATGTTTCTTAGTGGTCGATTTGGAAATAGCACAAGCTGTGCATGACCTGATATACTTGGCGAAATCATGTCGAAGTTTCAGCCAGTAGAAATTTTTCTACAACATTGCCACTATCTTTTCGATGCCAAAGTGTCCTGCCACCCGACTGTAGTGAGCTTCCCAAATAAGCTTTGCACACTCGATTGATAGAACACCAAGATGGACTAGACTACACAACAACCCATCCTTGAATATGGAAATTAGCGACCACTGAGTTGGCACCCAACATTTGGTAGGTGGTGGAGAATTCAGGGTCTGTCTCGTAGAGGTGGGGCCATCCAGAGGTCTCATGGCTGCAAGAGTCTAGCACCGTGGTGAGTGTCACGACTGGAGGTCGGCTGAGGAAATAAATAAATTGGTTAGTACTTCATGTTTTATACTTGATGTTGAGGTGGAACTACTGTAAGTATGTGGACCACTCTGATGGTGGTCATTCTGTAATTTTCCTTGGGTCTGCATGAACTATAGTGGATTTTGATAAGTGTGTATGATTGTCTCGTTCCCAAGAATGTAATGTCTCCACTGGCGGAAATCTTTCATAATGGAGTACATTTATTTTTCGTAAGTAGGGTACTTACAGATAACATCTGATAGTGTCTCACTATGATATACCATAGGGTGGTTGTGTTTAGTGAGAATGACGCCCACCGCATAGTCTAAAGCATTTGTCTCGATCTCAAAGGGGTGTTGCATGTCCAGTAATGAAAGTACTAGGGATGAGAACAAGTTCTTCTACAAGTCATCGAAGGCTTATTGTTAGGATAGGCCCCACACAAATTTTGCCTTACCGCCACCCCTAGTTACTTGGTTGAGGGTCCATGCGATATGAAAAATTCCCAACACAAACTTGCGATAGAAATTGGTGAGGCCCAAGAAGCTTTGAAGTTCAGTGAGTGTGGTTGGGGTTGACTAGTCATGGATGACCTCAATCTTGGATGGATCCACATGCACACCATGCCGATAAATGATGTATGTTAAGTAATGGACCCTGTGCATGCTGAAGGATCATTTTTCCAAGTTTGCATGTAGTTTTTGTTGCCACAGGGTGTGCAGAACCTACTGAATATGTTGCAAGTGTTCTGCCCAAATCTTGTTGTAGATGAGGATGACATCCAAATACACCACTACAAAATTATTGGTGAAAGGTCATAGGATATCGTCCATCATCCTCATAAAAGTTGTTGGAGCATTTGTTAAACAAAATGGCATGACCAACCATTCAAAAAGACTTTATTTTTACTTGAAGGTGATCTTTCGTACATTCGTCTTTTCTATTGGGATGTGGTGGTAGACATAATTTAGATCAATTTTATGAAGTATTTTTCCCCTGTGAGTTGATCAAGGAGGTCGTCGATTCATGGAATCAGGTACCGATTTCGGACTATGATTTTATTAAGGGCCCGATAATCAATGCAGAGTTGCCAGGTCCCATATTTCTTCTGCAGCAACATGATTGGGCTCCCACAAGGTGATGATCTGGGACGTATGTGACCCTTATAAAGAAGTTATTGGATCTTCCTCTTGATCTCCTCGTTTTCTAATAGAGAGCAGCGGTAGACTGGCCCATTGGGTAGCAGTGCGCCTGGGGTCATATCGATGGGATGCTTGACCTGGTAGTGCATAGGTACCCTGGTAGGAGAGGAGAAGATATCTGAGTATTCTTCCATGACCTTATCCAATTTCTTTTGTTCTGTGGAGAGATTGGTCATGGAGGCCGTGGATGTGGTTGTGATCTGTCGCTCACTCTGAGAGCTAATCATGAAGAAGATAAATTTATCGGTCTGAGAGATGACCTTCCTGCATTGCTTAGCAAAGATCAAGGAAATATCACCAGGAGGGATTGCCTCAGGTATCTTGTACAATTTCCTGTTCAAAGTAATAATAACACTACGAGGCCTAGACTCATATACAACATGATGTTTCCATAAATAAGGTTGGCTCAAAAGATAATTACAAACTTCGAGAGGAGAAACATCACAAAATACCTCATCTTTGAAGGGCTTGATGTCATACGACAGTCGACACTATTAGTTGACGCGGAGATCGCTTCCTTGGAGGAGCCATCCAATGGTAAAGGGTTGTGGGTGCGACATTTTTGAAAGGGCCAGCTGCTTGAAAAGCTCTGCTGAGATGAGGTTCTTCTTGCTACTGCTATCAATTATGAAGTGCAACGGGGTGCCTTTTAACCACATCTGTGAATGGAAGAGGCGCTCGCCTTCTTTTGGATCGTCTCGTTCACCAGGCTGGAGCTTGGTGGTAGCAACGGTGGCATTGGGTTCCACATCAATGATTTGTATTCCCCTTTATGGTTCTTACTTAGAGTCAGAACCTACATCTAATTTAGAGGCTTTCACTTCGGCCACTAGCGACTGCTTTGAGTGAAAGTTAGCAGTGTTATTCTAAGGGATCTTATGGAAGTCACAGAACTTCCCAGTATCTTTCTTTGTCTTTTCGATGTCCTTATGTTCTTGTGGCTTGGACTGGTTGTCTTGATACTATCCATATTTTATTTGTCCTTTGTTCTTATGGGTTGGGGCTGCCTCTTCCTGGCTTTTGCTATGCGAGGTTCCTAGGCCCAAATTGCCACGTTTTTTATTTGAGCTTCTGCTCGATTTTGACGACATATTAGTAGGCCATGCCCAAGGATAAGATGTCCAAAAATTCCATTTCAGTTTGGATGTATCTATACAGAGCACCGTGATACTTGAGAACTAGATGTCTCTCTGAATATTTGATACCCATATTGGTGCGCAAGGTATGGAAGATATTTGTGAACTCTGGCACTGCCTGGTCTCGTTCTTACCGCAATGTGGTCCATTTGGTATACACGTCATCATAACTTTCGACAGGGTAGTATTATTCCTTAATATCATGCTTGAAGGATTCCTAGGTGTCCGTGACTGTAAATAATGAGGGTTGCTCTGTTTCCTTTTTCTCAAAGAAATTTTCCCACCAATCTTTGACATGGGGAATGACTTTGAGGAGTGCAAAAGTAATCTTTTCTTTATTTGAAAAGTTATGGACATAAAAATACCATTCTAGTAGATTCAACCACTTGTCTACAACATCTGTGTCTATCTTACCTTCAAATATAGGAATATCAAAGTTGATTTGTACTTGAAGGGGGCGGCGCCTCCGCTCGAGGAAGATGCGTCACCTACTGGTAGTCACCGAGGATTTGTGTGAAACTATCCATCATCTCGTTCCTCTATTGTGTGAGGGCTTCCTCAAGAAACATTTTGAAAGGATCTCATGTCCCATCATATTTATTTTCTCTTGCCATGAGAGGTCACTTGGGTGTGCGAGAGATTTTTTCCTCAAGAGAAACAAGGTCAAGACCCAATTCTTTGTACCTGACCTCGTCGAGGACATGCATTAAGATGACAAGGAGAAGACTGCTCTAATACCACTGATCCGTATTTTATGAGTAGAACGAAATAAATACAAATTATTAAAATATGTTTAACACAGAATAACAGAGATACAGTAAAAATGGTTTTCTATTCAATAAGAAATTAAGCTAAAACTGTAAAATGTAGCGGAAAACAAGCTTGCTGGAATGGTGGTGGCTTATCTCTGAGAAGAGATGTGACGGTTGCGCTCATTCGAAGAAGATGATTACAATGAGGATATGAAGGAATTTTTACAATAAACATGAATTTCAAAAACCCTAGACATCCAAAAACCTAACCCTAGGAGATGAAGCGCCAACAGTCATGTGGGCCCCGTTTGGGTAAGTTAGTACACCAACTTCTCGGGGTCACAACTTTTGCATACGATCTCCGTTCAAGGCGTACGATAGCCCGTTGGAAAGGTATCGTTGAGGAGATTCATTTTTGGGTCTCAAATAAATGCTTTAGATATCATTGAGAATATTTATCCTAAAAAAATTCATTTAGGCCCTCAAAATGGCCCCGGAAGTTGAAAACTACTAAAAATAGTAAATTGCCAAAATTGTCAAAAAATGGTTTTGAGCGAGTTGGAAAAGGTGGGTGGCCACCGATATCCACCTGGATCAATGAATTTATAAATGTGAGGAAGTTATCAACATTAAATCACATTCATTGATTTGAGTGTATGATGACGAATATGCCAACATCTTTAATTCTTGGCCATAATATTGGAGTTTGTAATTAAAGATTGATTAAACCATCAATTCCAATAAGGGGATGCCTATTGATGCAATAATTAAAAGGTTGATTAAGCCATCAATTCCAATAAGAAAACAACTATCAACCTAATTATCATATTTTTAAAGTTTATTATTATCATAATAAATTATATTTTAATTCTTTATTTTTTAAAATTTTAATTTCATTTATTAACTTTCATTTATTAATAAAAACTCAAATAGAAAAAATATAAATAATAAATAAAATATTAAAATAATTTCTCTTTTAATTTTATTTTAAATCCATTTTTTTTAAATGGCTTTAAATTACTTTATATATATATGATATTCTATTAATTTATTTGATCTCATTTGATATTAACATCAAATTTTCATTTCTATATACTTTATTCTTTATTTATTACCAAACATACACATATGTAAATATAAATGATATTCTATTAGTTATTTTATGTCATTTCATATTAACATTTTTTGTACTTTATTATTATTATTTTATGTATATACTTTATTTTTTTATTTATATTTATAAAAAGAAATATAAATATTGTTTATTTATTGTTCACTTGCATGCATGATAAGGTGGTGGTTGTTGAACATTTGGCGCACAATCCAAGGGTATTGGGAACCTACCCATCTCCTCACAACATTTTAAATGTCACTTCTTTCGTTACTCCAAATCTCTCATCTTGGTTGGCCTCTACAACATGGATAACTAATAGGACTCAATGTCATTATGAGGATGAATGGTTTAGGGATGAACATGAGTTCCCGATATTTTGCATGCTAGAGAGGAGTAATTCACCATTTATATGCAAGTACCAAGCTCTCATGGTGATCATGCTGAGGAATGATATGATGCAGGACCTGATGCAACAAAAATCCCTACCCAATCAACCTGGAATTTGGGAGCTTTTCCCCATGAAATCAATCATCATGGTTCGTCATGGGAATGTAAGAAGAGTTGGTAAGCTCGTCGGGAATTTAAAGGTGCCTTATGTTTTCATTTGTAACTCTTTCATTTGTTATTTGGATCCATTGAATTTGTTTATGCAAACTTGTATGCCCTCTGTCCGTTGGTTTATCATTCCTATTATTTTTTCTTTCCCCATTATGGCACCTTCAGTTTGCAAACCCCGCTCTTCTATTGTTGGTCTGTCTCAGACTAAGCCATCTCTAGATGTCAGGGCAATGCTGGAGGCTGCAAAGAACTATGAGAACTTCATTCTCGAGGATGACAAAGTGGCCATGTCGGACTTGGAATTCAAAGTTCACTTGGACCATGAATTTAAGGAGGATGTGGAGGTCGATTTCCAAGTGAGAGGGTGATTCCAGAACTGGGATGATCCAAAACTAAAAACTCAGGTTTTTTCATAGCCTCGAATTATATTAGCATGTAAATACATTGATAGCACTTGGAATGCTACCCAAAGATAAGGATTTTATCCAGCTCAAGAGCATAATGGAGATGTTGGAGATTCAAAATGAATATCTACTAAAATTTGTGACTTGGTTGGCTTGTAAACATGGGGGTGTTTTCCAATCACTTGTTATTGGTCTAGGTCTTGGTACTTCGTTTGTGGGTCCAAGCTTTGGTGTTCCTTCTTATAGTATAGGTCTTGGAGCTTTCTTTGCTATGGTCGAAAGCCCTTCAAAAATGGAACCCTAGGTTCTTAAGGCTTCCTAGAATGTATTTTTCTCTGTCAGTTTAGTAGTTTGCATATGTTTTTATCTAGTTCATAGATATGGTTATAGCCATTTTAAACTTTCTACATATATATTACAATCGAGTGATAAGAAAAACACAATTATATATTTCCTCGTTTCCCCATTAAAACGTAGTTTTTTTTTTGAACTCGAAAGACTGTCATGATCTCCTAGATTTGAAAATTTGCTAAATCCATAACAATACATATTGTAAAAATATTAATATTAATATAAATTGTTTACTTTAAAAAAATTATATTTACACCCTTCCTTCTATGATCACAACACATCGATCAAGTTTTTAAATTTCAAAGCGATGGATGGCATTACAATAAATAAATGTGTGGTTATATGATCATTTAACTAATAAGATTATAATGTTTTTTTATGAGAAATATTATTATATTAAAAGTGCTACGATAAAAATCACTTTACTTTATCAATAAGTGTGCATGAAGTGGATTAAAACATTTCAAAATGTGATATATGGCTTTAATACAATTCAAACTCATGTGGTTTCATATAATTTTTTTATTTAAATCAGCAAAATAAAAGAAAAAGAAATATAATTTTATATTATTCAAAAGGGTTTATCATGTTATTTGAATATTTATCTAACTCCATAACGAAGTAAAAGTAATTGTCATGACGATTGAATATTATATTTTGGTTATGAACATTTATGGTCATTAATAGATGAGGAGGAGCTCTAAGGATCTTAGAGTTATAAGTTTTGCCTCGAAACTATGGATATGTGCAAAGTTTTAGATAGGAATTTACTATTTTTTAAATATTTATAAGGATGGCATTATTTAAGTTTTAAAGCAATTTGAAACGATATCTTGTGTTTTTTCAAGTTTTTAATATTAAATAGATTTGAAAAGGACTCTTGGTTGTAAAATTTAGGACCTTTTACAATTAGTGAGTGAAGGTTAAATAAAAGAAAAAAAATAATGTGATATTTGAAAAAAATTAAGGAAATTAAGTGAGAGAAAAATGAAATATGAGAGAAGAGACTTTGGAATCAGAAGTCAAAGGTTTGGGTTTTTGAACTTTCTATTATCTTTATTTTTACTTTTTCTACTTTTATGTCATTGTAATCTGAGCAAAATGATTTATGGTGGGACAAGAAAATTGTGAATGATTTCAAAGCAAAAAGTTGTTTTGTAATTGTAATTGGGGATTGTTAACATAGACTCTCGACGTTAGTTTTCGTATTTGAAATTTTATGATAATTATTATGGCTTTGTGTATGGATTTTTTTGGTGATTATATATATATATATATATATATATATATATATATATATATATATATATATATATAT
>ML777872.1:289683-318200 GCA_009831015.1 Picea engelmannii
TTATATATATATATATATATATATATATATATATATATATATATATATATATATATATGAAATGCTAATTTTATTTTGTTTAATAAATGACAAATTTAATGACTTTGAGTATAAATATTTTGGTGATTATGGAGTAATATATATCTGAAATGTTACTTTTATTTTGTTTAATAAACAACAATTTTGTTTAATAAACGACAAATTTTATTTTAATTAATTTGATTACAAAACCATTTTATATTATTAATTGATATATACCAACAACTTTAAAATATTCTACATCCTTTCCTTAATCTAAAAACCATAACTAATATTAATCATTAATTAATTATTTCACTTATCTATGCTTGAGTTTCTAAATTTTAGTACTAAGAAACAACAAAAAATATAAAAATGTAATCTTTCAGACTATTGACATCATAACCCAACCTTCATATAACACTCTTGAAGGTCATATGTTGCACATTACTCTTCCTTGAGATTGCACGTAGGCACTACAAGCTATACACTCCCTTGTAGACCGTCTCTCTCACTCCCTTAGCGTACGATTGTTTGTGGGGGCTTTGCATGGATGGTCGGGACATGGCCTAATCAATAATTGAAACCATATGCTATACAATCTCCTTCCTCCTATCACTTTTGTGGTTCAAGGTGTTATGGAATTTTTTCATTTAGGTGTAGCATGATTTATAATTTTAATAAAATACTTGTCTCATTCCTTCTTTTAGTTGGAATAAAGAAGGGATATTTTTGTTAGTGAAAGTATTGTATGAAATATTCCATTGATTTGTTATCTTAATATGGAAAAAGTTGGCAAAAGTTGTATGGGTTTGTTTTGGTTAATACATGTGTTGTATTATGTATTTTTCTCATGTGAGTAATTTTTTATCAATCTTAATATTTGTGAATCTATTATATGACAATACCGGTATTGTATTGTATATGATATTTAATTTATCGATAAAAGTATCATTGTTAGGTTTTGTGATTATAAAAATAACTTAGTTTATTAAATATAAATTTAAAAATATTTCATATATATAAAAAAAAATTAAGGGATGACGTGTCTATACAAATTACAACAAAAAAACATGTTAATTTATCCATGCATCTAGAAACATTTATATAAATGTGAATGTATCTAGTAAGCACACAACAAACACATGCACCATTTAAATATTTATTTACACAATGAAATAATCATAATAAAACAAAAAAAAAATTATTTTTTTATAAAAATAATCAACTAGCTGTAAAAATTATGTTGGTTGCATGTGTTCAATCTTCACTTTCTTACATGCCATGCACCTGGCTCTGTAATCAGCCGCATCCTTCTTCATTCCAAGCCATAAATATTGGCTTCTTACTGCTACAATTGTCTTCTAGTATCTTGGATGACCAACATATGGTATGTTGTGCATCTCCCTCAGCACTAAATTTCTCAAATCCTGAGTATTAGAAACATGGACTTTTCCCATGAATAAGAGGGCTTCGTCCTCTCCTAGCCTATACTCTTTAAACTTCAACAATACACTTTCCTACTACAAGCCTTTTGTAACTTGTGCATAATGGTGATTTAATTCTACAAGTTCCAAAATTCTTCTTTTCAAATATGAACAATACATGTTGATGGTTGAAAAACACATTTCATTGACCCCCTATTGAGTGCTTCAACCTCTTTATTCTCTTTACCCTTGAGGTGCTTGGTGTCGAAATCATATTCACTGAGAAATTGCATCCATCTAGTATGTATTGACCTTTATTATCAGATGTTTGAACAAATGTTTCATATTGCTATGATCTATCTTAAGTTCAATTTTTTTTCTCATGTGATAATGCCTCCACTTTTTAAGGCATAAACTATGGCTGCCAACTCTAAGTCACGAGTAGTGTAATTTATTTCATGCTCCTTCAGCTTCCTTGACTCATAACATATGACATGCCCATTCTGTATAAGGACTCCCCCAATCCATTCCTTGCATCCATTTGTGCACACAATAAAATCTTCATCTGAATCTGCCACTTTTAAAATAGGTGCACTAGTCAATAATTATTTTAAGTGTTAGAAAATCTCCTCACACTTAGTAGTACATTAAAACCTTGGTCCCTTCTTCTTCATGAAGTGATTGGACTTGCAACTTTGGAGAAACCTTCAACGAATTAATCCTATAGTATTCAACTAATCCCATACAGGATCTCACTTTTGAAACATTTGTTAGCGTTGTCCAACTTTTGATTGCTTAAATATTTATAGGCTCCACGACTATACCCACCTCTGAGGTGATGTGGCCCAAATAATGGATTTTCCTTTGATAGAAAGTGAACTTTCTTAGCTTGGTATACAATTGGTGCTCTCTCAAAACTTGCAACACCATCCTCAATTATGTCCCGTGCTCCTCCATTGTCTTGGAGTATATAAGAATATAATCCAAATAGACAATGGCGATTTTGTCTAGGTAATCAATGAATACTCCATTCATTAGACACATGAAAGTAGCTAGTGTATTTTTTAATCCAAATGACACCACCACAAACTCATAGTGGACATACCTTGTCTTGAATGTTGTCTTTCTGGTGTATTCTTCTTTGATTCTCACTCGATGGTAACCTAACCTCAGGTCAATCCTAGAAAATATCCTTGATCCTTTCAACTGATTGAAAATATCATCGATCCATAGTAAAGGGTACATGTTATTTATCATAACCTTATTCAGTTTCCTGAAGTCAGTACACAACCTTAGAGTTACATCCTTTTTCTTCACAAAGAGCACAACAACACTCCAAGGTGAGACAATTGGGTGTATGTACCCCTTCTTCAACAATTATTCTAGCTACATATGGAATTCTTTCATCTCTGGTGTGCTTGTTTTGTAGGGAGTTTTGGACACTAGGGTATATCGATGCATTAATTCAATAGATAAATCAATATATATCTTCGGAAACAATATTGGAAATTCCCTAAACACATATTCATAGTCCTTTAGTACTAGATCATCTTGGAGACTTAACTCCTTATATTTTGTTGGCTCTTCCATATGCACTACATATATTTGGAATCCTTTCCTAAAACCAGTTTTTAGATGCAATGTTGAAATTTCTCTGAATGATATAGGTCTTGGAATACCTTGCATCATTCTCAAATTTCCTTCTTCATCAGGGCATGTGAAATCTTTGTTGTAACAATCTATGACAAAATGATTCTTGTCTAGCCAATCCATACCAAATGAAGAAATCACATTTCTCAAGTGTATGATGTTCAAATATTCCTTAGTGTTAACTCCATTCATGCTAAATGAACAATCCTTAACAAGTTCATTGATTTTTGTCTTGGTTCTAGTGGCTAGCTGAGCCAACCAAGACTTTTCATGCTTACATATCTTCCAACACATTATAGGATGCTCCTTTACCTTTTCTCCAAGTAATATGTCATTTTATGCTCATTTTCTCATCCATATCTATTGGATCCACCTTTCTTCTATGCCCATTGGACTTGGTCTCTGCATTTCCCATGCTGGCATGTATACCTCTAACCTCCTCCTCATGGATTTAATATCCCTAAGCATCCTCCATACCTCCAATCCTCATATAGTGACCATATATGTGGATTGTACCTCTAATTATCCAAGGAATGTGCATGGAACAATTATTTGTTAGAGTTAATCATATTATAAATTGTTAGTAATTTAAGCTACAAACCCCTTTTTCTTTGATTTTCAAAGAACACTACTAAAATAATCAAAACTCTGAGCTTTAAAACACATTCTCTTGTGAATTATGGTTCTTATGGCTATATCCATGCCTCAATATTATTTATGAGATGAAATTTATGGCATTCTGAAATCAATAGTTTCACCCCTTTTTTCACTTATTTCATTGGTACCAAAAATTCTAGGGGCTAACTTTTTCCTTTTGTAGAAGAAAATATGGCAATAAATAGAATTTTTTTTTATATCAGACACTAATAGTATTCATGATTTTGAATACATAGAAACTCTCATATTTAGGATCTTACACTCCATCCAACTTCTGCAATGATCTAGAATTGTCAATTTGTCCCTTTTTCATTTCCTCGAGACATGGAATTTTTGGCCAAAAATGGCTATCTCCCAAATGGAGCAAAATTGGAAAAAATCCCCTTGAGACAAAGTTGTATGGATCTATAAGTAGATAAAAAGTTGAGTAAAAATAAAATTTTATGTACATGTGATCTAGGGTCCCTTTTCTTCCTCTGAAGTTTTCAAAAATTCCCATAACGCACCCAAAAATAGTGGATTTTCCCTATTTCAGAATTTCCACTCCAAACCCCTTCAATTTTGTTGAGGAGATCAAACATATATATTCATTCCTTCTTTTTGAGATATCTGTTAAATTTTGACCCTTATTTGGGCCATGGTTACCGAGCATATCCTAGACCTTCAAAAGTCACTATTTCACATTTTTTGGAAAATGGAAGCAAAATTAGTTAGTAGGCTTCATTGGATTTCTTGTAGCCCTCATCCCTATAGACAAACACTTAAAATTTTATCCAATTAAGAGATAAATAACTCTTGTTATTTGAAAAAAAAAATTGGGCTCCGGACTTTTTTTAGCAAATTATCAATTTTCTCCTTCCCTTATCCTCTTCTTTCTCTGCTCTCTTTCTCTCTTTCTTCCTCTTATTTATTTTCCTTATTTTCTTCTTTCTACTTCTCTTTATCCTTTATCATTGATCATGATGTATTATCCTTTCCAACGTATCAGCCACAAAAAGCACATTTTCTATCAATATATCAGTTTCAGGATGTATTTTTCCTGCCAACGTACCAACACCCAAAACTCATTCTTCACCAACATGGTCTTATTTGTCGATGATGGAAGATATTTCTTCCCCACCAATGTATCTACACAAAACCACATTCTTCACCAGCGTGGTCTTATTTATTTTCAATGGAGTATTGTTCTTCCCCACCAACGTATCAACACCAAAACTCATTCTTTTCCAATGCGGTCTTATTTATCAGTGAAGAAAACACTTTTTTGTGGAAAACAAAAACACATTTTTTCTCTAGTAAAACACATTTCTTCTTATCGACATTTCGGTGATGAAAACACTTCTTTTCACTGACGCATCAGCACCGAAAACAATTATTCTCACCGAAATATCGATGATGGAAACTCTTTTTCTCATCAACATTTCGATGATGAAAATACTTTTTATCCTTGTCGTTTCAGCGATGAAATATTTTTTTTTTATCAAAAGTCTTCCTTGTTGGTGGCCTATAAAGGTCCTTCCATTCTGATGTATTGATGAAATATGTACATCCTTCGTCAATACACATTTTATTGGAAACAAAGGGACATCTTCATACTTAGTTGTTTTTTCATGATTTTTGGGCTTGTGACTATCACGACTATCGCGAAAACATCTGATTCGACCTTATGAACCAAATTTAATAATTCATAGGACAAATTGACCCCCTTAAAAAAATCATCATACAAAACTTCAAATTTAGGGCCTTGACCCCAAATTTGTAAGATGGGAAAAACATATTTTTTTACCCAAAAACTACACATAGATTTAAATTTTGCTTTCTATAGAAAACCCATACAAGCCTGGTGTTGCAACAAGAGATATGATACCACTCTATAGTGACCCCACCACCTAAACCATAAATTTTTTCTAATACAATTTAAATTAAAATGTAGTGCAACATGTGTTGGGTTCATCTTTTTCTGTAAAAACCACCATGCATACCTTATTTTTACCCATTTCTTTCCTCCATTTTTGGAATTTTTATACCAATTTCCACTAAGCCTAGGATTAATAAAGGATTAAAGAGGTAATTGTAAGTTTGTTTCTATTTTTTATTTAATAAGAAAAATATCAAATTTCTAAGTTTTTATTAGTATTATTACCAAAAATATTATTTTCGAGTAGTTACTCCGAGCTTAGCATACTTGCACGTCGAATCAAAGAAAAAGGACACTTGGGTTTTTCTCCAATCCTTCATAGCAGGTTTCATGTTCTCTTGATGCATGAAAAACATTCCATAAATTCACTAATCAACACGTGGTCAATACACGCCCTCCACAAATAAAAACAAACAATAGAAAACACGACAACGATCTTCACACACCATTTTTGGATCGATGAAGATGAATTAGAAAATTTGAAGACATGGTATTTATGCAGGATGAGCCCAGTTAGGTGACATTCAGGTAGAGTTTCTAGAGAATGCACGATTTGGGAGATTAAGAGGTTTTTCTAAATATGTAAAACCCAAATTTTATGTGTGGGTGATTTTTCACACATGAATCCATCAAATCATGGAGGAAACACCCATTCTAAGATCGAACCAACATATATTGGAGCTATTAATATATGTCATTACTCCAGAGCGGGTGTTCAGGTTCATTAGTTATGTTTTATTATGTATAAATATGCCAAAACTATGAGGCATTTTGGGGTTGAATTGAGTAATTTATGAACTCATTTGTAACGAAAATCTATGCTTAATACAAAGGTTTTGGTTTCCCTTATTTAATTTGTTGTTTTGTGCATGAGACAAATCTTGGAAGGGACCCTTTGCTATGGTATGTGTCACAACTATATATCTAGGTACAAAGGTTTTGGTTTGCTTCTCCATTTGCTAGTAAATATCTTATTTTGGTTTTCTTCTTTTTCATTTGGTTTTCTATTTAATAGTTCCTTCATTTTTAGTTTTATATATACATGTTATAATAGTTTCTTTGTTGCAAATTACAATTAAGCTGATTTTGAAACTTCTCACAATCCACAATTTTCATAAAGACAATAGAGTACCACTGTAAAAAGTCATAATTATAATGAAAACCTTCCTTTTACAACCTATTTTTCCACCAATGTGACTATGACACATATGGGTTGGAGAAATTAAATTTTTTTGGAATTTCTTTGCATTCAAATAGAATCCTTTGCAACTTAAGAAAACTCATAGTTAGACTGAGAATTATTGTGGGGAATCCTCTCTTATTGAGTTATTTAAACTTCATGGTTTACAAAGTATTATTGTGAATGTTGGCTATTACTCTTTATTTCTACTTCTTGGGGTGACCCAGGTTCATATCTGAACAGGTTTCCAACAAAACCCTCTAAAAATATCGACCCTCCTGGTAAACCAGAAGTCAACACAACACAAAAAATGTGTTGCGTAGTCTCACCTGAGATAGTTTTATGGGTGACTAGAAAGCTCAATTACTTGTAGTCTGGGAAAGAGTGGGGATCTGGGATTATACTTGATCTTCTTCAGACCTTACATTGACTAATCAATCTGTTATTCTTAAGATCCATTCATTTTTTAAGCCTATGCATGCATTCTAACAGATCTAGCTAACCACATATGTATAAATTAATCATTAACAAGAATTAAATATGATCAACCATTAACAAAAAGTAATAGAGGCAAAAGAAAATGAGTATCATAGAGCATATGAAAGGAATGAAAGCACAGGTAGAAGACAATGAGTAGCATAGAGCATCTAAAAGGAACACAATATATGAAGAAGATGCAGGCAGAGTTAAAAGTAGAACATAAGTAGAAGCAGAAAAGATAAGCGCAGATGGAACCGCTTCAAGAGAAAGCAGTGTAGTCGATCACACAGTTGGAGGAGGAGAAGAGGAACATGGTGCAAGAAAAAACAAAGTGCAAAAATGATTGAGGAGGAGATCACAGTGCAAGCATTAGAAGCACTCACAAAAAAGGTCGTGCAGGTCCAAGAAAGAGGAAGGGAACTTTCAGACAAGTTCCAAAGCCTATCAAAGGTTGTCGATGGAGTGCACATTGCCTAGGTGTCTCGGGACGAGACACATGTCAGTGTTGGGTGCTTGTTGGGTGTAGGCCGATTTTGATGAAAATTCTATTTTTGGAGGATAAAACCCAATTTTGGAGAAGAACAACTGGAAGGAAAAGAAACATATATGAGGGAAAGATGCATGAAAAAGAGGGAAGGATGAAAGGAGTGAAAGCAGGAAAACCTAACCATGTTAGGGTTAGGGTTTTGGTAAGAGATTGTAACGCCTGGTAAAATTGTAAACTAGAATAAATAAGAACCTAGGGGGTCTAGGTTGAGGTTCCCATGTGGTTGTGGTTGGTTGGAAGTGGGTTCAAAGTTAATTATGAATTGTAAGAAACTATTGTGATACCTCTTTGTAAGATTTTGAGTTTTATAAGAGTCAGATAGTTAGATCTTGAGGGTTATATCATAGGCTGAGGAGCCTGGTGTGATCTAGTTCACCTCATTGAGGTTGTGGAACCTGTCTCATAACTGTATGATCATAATTGTAGTGCACACAATGCCATTTATTGCAAAAATCTAAATAAAGATCCTAAGAAGCCATATCTTTGTGGATGTAGCCTAGGAGGGGGTGAACCATGGTAAAACCTATGTACTTTGTGATGATTGAATGTCTGTTACTTCATGTTAATGGTCGATCATTTGTAATTCTTGCTAATGATTGATTTATATATATGTGGTTAGCTAGATATGTTAGAATGCACGCATAGGATTAACAGATGAATGTATATTAAGAATAATAGATTGAGTAACCAGTGTAAGGTTTGAAAAAGATCAAGTATAATCCCATATCCCCACTCTTTCCCATACTGCAAGAACTTGATCTTTCTAGTCACCCATAGAACTATCTTGAGTGAGACTGCGTAGTAGATTCAATGTGTTGTGTTGCCTTCTAGTTTACCAGGAGGGACGATAGTTTTAGAGGGTTTTGTTGGAAACTTGTTCAAATTTGAACCTGGGTCAACCCAATAATTAGAAAGAAAGAGTAATAACCAACAAATGATTACATTGTTGGCTCTAACTACATGGGATTGAGTGAATGGGATCCGTAGAAGAAGCATGCGAAGAATGAAGGTATAAAAAGTGAATGTTCAAACCGTGGAATCCAACGAAGGAGGAGATCAAAATATGGTTGAAAACAAAGGATCTTGAATTTGTGCAGAAGGATAACATAAACCCTAGGATAACACTGCACAAATATTTGGACAAGTACGTATTTAGCGACCTGCATGAGGTATTTTTCTGCGATTTCTCGCATGTGTTGCAGGAGTGGATATTGAGGTTAAAATACAAACACCCAAAAAATTGGATCAGACAGCTCGAGTGGAATCATGTGGATATTGTGCAATTACAACAAGTTAACAACAAATTCATGTGCATAGTATATTTTTGGTTAGACGGTATTGTTACAGGGTTTATCACAGAATTTGCAGTAGATACCGTGAAGTCTTACAACATAGCAGAGAAAAAGTTTCTAAAAGGACCTAGAGGTAGGTATATCAGATCGTTGTATACTTCAATCAATATTTTATTGTATAATAATGGTGTGATGACCATGGAATCAAACAACTAAACTTCCCTGCGTGCATGGGGGAAGGGGGAAAGCACTGACAAGAGGTGGAAAAACATGGGAAGAGATGGATAAGGGAAATAAGAAGGAGGCCATGGACCCAATCATGATGGAAGAAGATCATATAAAGGAGATAATGGCAACAACTGGAAAGATGTGTTGTGGAGTACCCTACCAATATAAGATCAATAATAAGAAGAGATCCATAGTTGATAGAGAGGGCTTGGAAAGTGACGAGGAAGAGGTAGATGATCTCTGGGATGTGGAATAGATTGAGGCAATCCTATGTGCAACATACGAAAGGAAGATAGATGGTCCAAGGGCAGGAAGAGAAGGAAAAAATCCCATCCATGTCAGTTTCAGTGTGGAACCCATAACGCCATGTGCGACTAATACACTAAAAAAACCACCACCATTTAGAAAACTGAATTTTAGTTAAGGAAATCCAACAAGAAGTACATACAAACAAGGAGCAAGAATTGGAGGAGCCATTTCAGGAAGTAGTAGTCAAATATCTACACTGCGCGAAGGTAGTATTTCATCACAATTCGAGATGGCAGGACATGATCCCATAATTAGTTTACCAGAATTTCGAGGAGAGACATATGAGGACCCTGAAAAGAATTTGTTCATCTGCAAGAAAATCTAGGAAGGAAAAAAGATCACAGATGAGGATACAAAATTTGTATAGTTATCTATTATGCTAAGAGACCACACACTGGACTGGTACATGAGCCTAGCTGTAAAAAATCCACCAAGAACAACAAGGACAATTGCAGATGTCAAGAAGCTACTAATAAATGAATTCCAAAAGCCTATATCAGAAGATTAATACATGAATGAGATGATTGAAATCAGATAGAAACCAGGTGATTTTGTTTGGGAAATTGACCAGAGGTTCAAACAGTCGAAGGGTAAGTTGAAGTATGTCATGACTAACATGCAACATAGACATATATTTATGAATTCATTGTTAACACATTTGAAATACCCATTCAGACAACAAAAGTTAGAAACTCAGGCAGAGGCTCTGCAGACAACCTTACAACTGGAGGAGAACCAGTATCAGAAGATAGATCCAACAATAGAGGATTTGAAGGAGGATCCGAAGAACCTTACATTTCAACTGAACCAAGGTAAAGGAAAAGAAAAAAGAGAAGTTGTTTGGTGTACCGCATGTAGGACAAAAGGACACCACAAGAATGAATGCCCAACTTTTGTGTAGTACATGGAAATAGGAGTACCAAACCATCTGCCAATAGGAGGACCATGGTGCAAGATCTATAAGGCACATGGGCATGATCCATATCATTGTCCAATGATGCAGAAGTATCAAACAGTACCTAAAAGTTGATATTGCAACTTTTACAAGTGAGTGGGTCATGATGATAAAGATTGTAGGGAAATGGACCTAATGACGGAAAATAATTCAGATACTTATAGGGTGCAAGCAGAGATGATGATAGGGAAATGTGTACCTCATTTCAACTAGGTACCACCTCCATATAACACCACACAACAAGAGTATAACATTGTGCAACCACAATATAATAACACACATCCATAATATAACCCCGTGCAGTATAATCAAGACCTTAGTACAATGTATCACGAGGATATTGAACTAGATACAGAGGTGGACGACGAGGTAGAGGAGGATTTGGAAGAGGAAGAGGTCCATTAGTTTTCCACAACCGCCAACATCCAAGAAATTATGTAATGGAATGTCCACGTCCACCTGTGCCATGTATGTATTTTCATGCAACAAACCATGACATAGAAGATTGTCCAACATTATTGGGGAAGATCTAGGATAAGAGGAATCAGAACAACCAGAATGTCCAGTGGATTTCTACAGAATCTAGAGAGGATGATAGAAACATCAACATAGTCACGCACGGAGGAGCTAAGATAGGACCTAATGCAGTAAGACAAGATCCAACACAACAACAATGGGTGAAGAAGAATACAGAACCACCGAATCAGTTTGATGCATAGAAGGAAAATTAAACATTCAAGGAGGTTAGAAAGGAGTTTCTCAAGAAGAACGTTGCATCTACATCAGCTTTGGAGTGTTAGAAAAACAAGATCAAAGAGCAATAAAATAAAACAAATGCAGAAATAAAACATAAAAGATACACAATACAATAGAGACACAGATATACGTGGTTCAGCCAGTGTGGGCTACATCCACCAGAGAAATTTCCAGGTCCTTCCTTTATTATTATCCAACAAATGAAGGGATATAACCTACAACACACCTGATGTAACTTCCTCTTCTTTCTCTCATAGTATCCTCACTCAGAATACAATATTCGCAAAAAATACATAGTCACAATACATTTCCTTCATAAAAATAGGGTTTCCTTCTAGGCCAAAAAACCCTAACATAAATTCTATCGTCATATCTGTGACCTTATAATGAATGGTCCAAATTTACTATGAAATTATAATATGCATTTACAAGGGAATTTTTCCTTCAGGGAATTTTCCCCTGAATCCCTGCTTGCCCTCAAACCCCCCAACTAGGGGGATAGCCCCCCCGGACCCCACAGGAGGGGAAATCCCCCCCTGTACTCCCCTGCATGGAGGAGTGTACATTCTTCCAGGGTGTAAAGTCTTGATGGGGTATAAACACAGCTGGAAAAAAAGACCTCTGAATCAGGAAGATAATTAGTCTCCACAACCAATAATCTCCCACTTGGAGACTGATCTCAACAACTCCACCACTGTTGTATTTGCTGGAATATAATCCTTCTTGGACCTGGAAAATTTCTCATCTTCACCTTCATGATTGAAGACCAATTGAAACTAAGAAGGAACTCAATTTCTCTCTGTTGTTGAGGGGTTTGAGATCCCTTTAACTTAACAGTGGGAACCAAACCTGCCTTAGAGGCCCAATTAAACTCTGTAGTGTTTGATGGGTGGAATGGTTCTCCAGATATTTCGATATAGCTAATTTATCGATGGGATTTACTTATTGATTGACATGATATCTTTCTGTGAAAGTTGTTGCTTCAGATTAACCCTTCTCTTTTGTCTTTTCTTTTATTAGATGAGGCTGATAAAATGAGGTATGCTGGTATAAACCAACTGATAGAAGGGATTCTTAACTATTGAAAAAGGTTGAGCCTAGGATAACCCTCATGCTCAAGCATACATAAAATGATATTCACACCTATTACAAGTCTAGTAATAATGAGTTAACTTTTTGGTATTTCAACAGTGACTGAGATATAATTATTGAAAGAAAATACTCATGCAATAAGATGAGTGCAAGAAAAATAGTTTTGTCAGTGTTAAATTTTTAATTAAATAAAGTACATAGGCAAGTGTTTCTCATCCCTAGGTGCCTAAAGGGTGAGAAAATGCCTAATGTGGTCCCTAGTCATTTAATTTGTGAGATACAAATTAAAAGGTGACTTTATGACTTTAGTGAGGGTGAATGAAGAGACAATTAATCTTAGCCACTCATCTAATATAATCTCAGCAATTGGATTAGAAAAATCCTCACCTACCTCATGAGGTTGATTAGGGTTGGAGGACACACCCATTGTTGGGTTGTTGTTGCATTGTTGAGAGAGAAAGAGAGAGATCATTTTCGAGTTTGAGAGGAAGTCATTTTTGTAGAGATAGGGCATGCATCCCAAGGCTACTATCTAGCACAAAAATCAAGGCAACAAGTACAACATTGAATGCAGGTCGTATTGTATAGATAGAGAAGGTCGTACAACAAGCAAGGAAAGCACAGAAATTGAGGCAAGGTACAGTTCGAGAAGAGAGGCCATACTATACAGATTTTTTTAATTCCATACAATAGCAAAAAGGGCACAGAAATCGAGGTAGAAAGTACAGTCCATACTGTACAAATTTTGTACAATCCGTATGACTATTATTTAGGCAGAAAAATCAAGGATAAGGCACTGTTCTCTTTTCTGGAAGTTTCGACACATTTCCCAAGGCAATTGTACAACATTTATTGCACTATTTTGGGATGAGTCAGTTGGCAGAAATTTCGAGGTGATTGTACAACATTTTGGAGGCATAGAAATCAAGGAGCAGACCTGTAATTAATTGCAGAAAATTCTGGGAAGCGTTTTGTGGAGTTTCTCTCATTTTCTTGTGTGAAGACTTGGCACGGTTATTGAGATAATTTTTTCATTTATATTTCTGAAGATGAACATGTTGTAAAAGAATTCTTTGAAGCTCCTAAATAATAAAAATATCCCTCTCTCAATGGTTTTCCCCTTGTGGGTTTTTCTAGGGTCAAAGTTAGACCGAAAATATCTGTGTCAATATTTTCTGAGTTTTATGTGCTGCTGATATTTTATTTCTGCATTATAAACGATGTTCAGAATCCTCATGTTTCAGCTATGAAATTAATTTTATGTTGTGTATTTAATTGTTGATATAAAACTGGGTTTGGGAATTAAACATTGGATGAAAAATCAGCGAGACTGAAACTGGGTTGGGGTCTGAAAATTTACATGGTATCAGAGCTAAGTTGAAAGGAAGCAGAAATTTCATCAGTCAGAAAGTTGGGACAATAGTCACTTCACAGGGCAGAATTTTGAATTTATCATTTTCAGCAGAATAGGATCAATGGATACATGTTTGAGAGTTGAGGATAGACTTGACAAGGCAACAATTTTTGGTGCATGGAAGGAGAGGATGATATTGCTTTTGCAAGAAAATGAGTTGTGGGACATTGTGGAAAATACCACAACTCATCTTGTTGTGATACCTACTGATGCTACTCTTCTTTCAGCTTACACTAAGAAGAGTATCAAGGCTAAGAGGATTATTCTTGATGCCATTAATGACTATTTGATTCCTCACTTGACGGGGAAGGAAAATTCCTATGAGATGTGGGAGTCTTTGACTAAATTGTACCATAGTACTAATGAGAACCGAAAAATGTTTTTGAGGAAAAAACTAAAGAGCATAAAAATGACCAACACTGAAAATGTGGTCACATACCTTACTAGATTGACACAGGTGAGGGATGATCTTGGAGTTGTGGAGGAAGCCATAGTTGATAGTGAGCTTGTGAGAATAGCATTGAATGGAGTTTCCAAACAATGGGTTGTTTTTGTGGAGGGCATTGTTGCTAGGGAGAAGCTTCCCAACTGGGAACGTCTTTGGGATGACTTTTTTTAGGAGGAGACCCAGAGAGGTTATGTACATGGAAGTTCATCTACAGGTCATGAGGAGGGGAATGTGACTCTTTCTACCACTAGTAAGAAGAAGTTCAAAAAGGGTCCAAAGGGAGGAAACAAGCCCAAGGGTTAAGGGAAGAAAGACATGAGCAAAGTCAAGTGCTTTGCATGCCATAAGTTTGGGCACTATGAAAGTTAGTGTCCTAACAAGAAGAAGAAACAAACAACAACTTCAGCATAGGTGGAAGAGTTTTCCACCAAGTTTGACAAGGAATTTTACTTGATTGTGTGTCTATCCATGAGGACTTCTCATACAGATACTTGGTATATTGACAGTGGTGCCTCTCACCATATGAAAGGGGTTTGTGAGCACTTGACATACCTCATAGAGATGGGAAATGTTGAGGTAGTGCTTGGAGATGACCGGGAGGTCAAGGTGGTTGGTAGTGGGACTGTATCATTTCAGAGGGATTCTTTTCCTCCCATGACTTTTATAGAGGTTCTATATGTTCCGGGCTTGAAGAAGAACTTAGTGTCAGTTTCTACTATTGAGGAGAAGGGCTATGAGGTCTTGTTTTTTGATGGGCAAGTGCTTCTTTTCCCTAGGGGGTCTAGCATCACTTTGGCCAAAGTGATTGGTACTAGATATGAGAGGCTGTACAAGTTTTTGTTCCATCCAGTGAGAGCATTGATTCATTCTACCAATAGTAGTGACTTATGTGATTTATGGAATAGGAGGATGGCACATTTACACCATGGGGATTTGAGAGTTCTGAGGGAGATGGTGACAAGAGTTCCAGATTTCAGTTCAGAGCACCATGAGTTTTGCAAGGGGTGTGCTTTGGGAAAGTACACCAACACTTCTTTTCCAAGTAGTGACAGTAGAGAAGAAGGGATACTTGATCTTATACATTCATATGTATGTGGTCTGATGTCTTCAGCATCGTTGACTGGTTCTTTATACTATGTTTTATTCATTGATGACTTCTCACGGAAGTCTTGGATTTTCTTCATGAAGACCAAAGGACAGGTCTTCAGTTAGTTTCAAGAGTTTAAAGCTCTTGTGGAGAACTAGACTGGGAAGAAAATTAGAGTCCTAAGATCAGAAAATGGGGGTGAGTATACCTCCAAGGAGTTCATGGAATTTTGTGCAAGAGAGGGCATCAGGAGAGAGTTGATTGTTCCTTACAACCCGCAATAGAGTGGGGTTGTAGAGAGGAAGAACATGGCCATTGTTGGGGCTGTGAGAGCCATGCTACATGATCATAGGCTGCCACTATTTCTATGGGTTGAGGCATGCTACATTGCAGTTTATCTGCAGAATAGGATTCCCCACAAGGCCATGGGGAGCATCAATCCTGAGGAGGATTTTTCTGGGAAGAATCCTGAGGTGGGGTACCTTTTTATTTTTGGGTGCATCACATATTCATATTTCCCTTATGAGAAGATGACAAATATGGATCCCATGGTAGAGAGAGGGATCTTTGTTGGGTACAGTGAGACTTCAAAGGCTTTCCGTATATACCTTCCTTCCTTGAGGAATATTGTCTTGAGGAGGGATGTCAGATTTGAGGAGGACAAAGCCTTTAGGAAGTCTAGAGGGACAGAGAAGGGTGAGAATTCTTCACCATATATTTAGGTGAGTCCACAATAGACTATAGTGACATAGATTTCAGGGCCACCAGCTTCGGTGATGACAAGTTCATAAGTGACAGGGCCACAGGATTCAGGTTTGCAGGCTACTAGTCCACAGGTTTCAGGATCAGGTACTTCAGAGTCTACTTCAGGATCATTGTCTTCAGGAGATGGGGTTGAGAAGAGAGAGTCCCCTCCATAGTACACTACTTTAGAGAGGAGGAATCCCAAGTGGCTTCATGACACTTTGAGGGAGGCACAGGGTTCAGTGGGGAATCCCAGACAGGCAGTGAGGGAGATTAAACCTACTGAGAGGTTTTGTAGCTACATCACGATGGTGAGCAGTATTTAGGAGTCTGAGCCTTCCACTTTTGAGGAAGCCACTAGTAGACAGGTGTGGAGAGATTCCATGATGTAAGAGTACAATTCCATCATGAAGAACGATGTCTGGGAAGTTGTTCCTAGACCTGAGGGGAAGTCAGTGGTGACTTCCAGGTGGCTCTCTAAACTAAAGCATGTTGTAGATGGTAGCATTGAGAAGTACAAATCTCTCTTTGTGGCTTGGGGTTTTTCACAGGTTGAGGGAGTCGACTATGATGAGACCTTTGTGCCGATTGCTAGATACACTTCAATTAGGGAAGTGATCTCCATTGCAACAGAGATGGGTTGGAAGATCCACCAGATGGATGTGAAGACCGCATTTCTGAATGGTCTTATTCAGGAGGAGGTGTATATTGAGCATCCATTGGGCTTTGAGGTGCATGCGAGAGAGTCTCGTGTGTGTAGATTGAAGAAGGCATTGTATGGGCTGAAACAAGCTCTCAAAGCTTGGTATTCGAGGATAGATTCCTACTTGTAGCAGTTGGGTTTTAAGAAGAGTGAGGCGGATCCCAACCTATACTTCATTGTGGTTGGAGAGGAACCTCTCATTATTCTTCTATATGTGGATGATATTTTCATTACAGGGGCAAAGAGACTCATCAACAACTTCAAGGAGATCCTTGCTTTAGAGTTCGAGATGACTGATATCGGACTAATGCATTACTTTTTGGGATTGGAGGTTTGGCAGGAGGCTGGACACATCTTCCTGGGATAGGGGAAGTATGTGTGTGGCATTCTGAGCAGATTTCAGATGAGGGATTGTAGGCCCATGATTACTCCCATGATTACTAACTAGAAGAAGCTTCATGCTTCTGAGTCACAATTGGTGGATTCCACTTTGTATCGTCAGTTGATTGGGTCATTGATCTATTTGGTCAATACCAGGCCATATATTTTTTTTACTGTGAACACTCTCATTCAGTTCGTGCTGGAGCCTAGGAGAGTGCACTGGGTGGTAGAAAAACATGTGCTCAGGTATCTTTGCGGTACAATATATTATAGTCTGGAATATCATAGAGGATATGGAGTTCATTTGGTTGGCTATATAGATTCGGATTGGGCAGGATGTTGAAGTGACAGGAAGAGTACCTCAGGGTGTTGTTTCAGATTGGGATCAGCAGTTGTGTCTTGGTTCAGTCAGAAACAAAAGTCATTGGCTTTAAGTTCTGTAGAGGCTAAGTATATGGTAGCCATTCAGGCCAGTTGTGAGGCCCTTTAGCTTTGCAAGATGCTGGTGGGATTGTTCGGTGTGCAGTTGAGGTCGACTGTGATTTACTGTGATAATCAGAGTTGCATTAAACTCTCATAGAATCTAGTTTTTCATGACTAGTATAAGAATATCGAGATTCATTATCACTTCATACATGATTATGTTTAGAGAGGAGCTGTGAAGCTACAATACATATCTACAAAGGAGCAAGTTGCTGACATACTCACCAAGGCATTGGGCAGAGGCAAGTTTGTAATTTTCAGGGACAAGCTTGGAGTGGTGAGTAACACTTTCCTCAGTAAGAGGGAGTGTTAAATTTTTAATTAAATAAAGTACCTAGGAAAGTGTTTCTCATCCCTAGGCGCCTAAGGGGTGAGAAAATGCCTAATGTGGGACCTAGTCATTTAATTTGTGAGATGCAAATTAAAAGGTGACTTTATGACTTTAGTGAGGGTGAATGAAGAGACATTTAATCTCAGCCACTCATCTAATCTAATCTCATCTATTGGATTAGAAAACTCCTCACCTACCTCATGAGGTCGATTAGGGTTGGAGGGCACACCCATTGTTGGGTTGTTGTTGCATTGTTGAGAGAGAAAGAGAGAGAGCATTTTTGAGTTTGAGAGGAAGCCATTTTTGCAAAGCTAGGTCACACATCCGAAGGTTGCAATCTAGCACATAAATCGAGGAAGAAAGTATACCATTGAATGAAGGCCATACTGTATGGATAGAGCAGGCCATACAAAAATCAAGGCAAGCACAAAAATCGAGGTAAGGTATAGTTCGAGCAGAGAGGCTGTACTATATGAATTTTTTTAATTCCATACAGCAGGAAAAAGGGCATAGAAATCGAGGTAGAAATTACATTCTGTACTATACTGATTATGTACGATCTGTACAACTGTTATTCAAGAACAAAAATTGAGGAGAAGGCAATGTGCTATTTTCTGGAAGTTTCAACATGTTTCCCAAGGTGGTCATACAACATTTATTGCACTGTTTTGGGCTGAGTCAGTTGGAACCAATTTCAAGGTGACCGTACAACATTTTGGAGTTACAAAAATCAAGGAGAAGCCCTTTAATTAATTGCAGAAAATTCTGGGAAGACTTTTGTGGAGTTTTGCTCATTTTCTTGTGTGAAGACATGGCACAGTTATCGAGATAAGTTTCTCATTTATATTTCTGAAGATGAACATGTTGTAACAGAATTCTCTGAAGCTCCTAAATAATAAAAATATCCCTCTCTCTCTGGTTTTCCCCTTGTGGGTTTTTCCAGGGTCAAAGTTAGACCAAAAATATCTCTGTCAATATTTTCTGAGTTTTATGTGTTGTTGATATTTTATTTCTGCATTATAAACGATGTTCAGAATCCTCATGTTTTAGTTCTGAAATTAATTTTATAATGTGTATTTAATTGTTGATATAAAACTGGGTTTGGGCATTAAACATTGGCAGAAAAATCAGCGAGACTGAAACAGGGTTGGGGTCTGAAAATTTACAATTAGCTCTAGCATCAATCACACATTAACACAACGATTCACTTTTCATCATCAAGAAAAAAAGAACTATTAAAAATATTGAACATATAGCTTATCAATAGATTCAAAAGCTCTTACTCGTTATAGCATCAACTACTGAAATAAAAGTTGGAAGTAGTTCCTCCTCAATCCAATCACATAACTCCTTTGATGAAAAAAAACAAAATTTTATCTCAGGCTCTAAACAAAATTTCTCAATTAAGGTTGCTCAGAAATAGTTCTTTACAATTCTCAAAAAGAGGGTCCTTTCCCTAAAACCATTTACCTTTACTAAACGGTCAATCCCCCTATTCTTCCTAGTGTCTTCCACTCACAAAGGATTCTTCCATAAGGTCCTTACTAGCACTTTGTGATCGCTTACATGGAGACACACATGAATATGCAAAACATATATGTCATTAGTTTACGAGAATACCCATTTTTAGATAGAAACATTAGATTCTAACTATATCATAAGGAAAACAATTAAAGAAGAAGAATTACTAGCATTAATTTATTCCCTTAGGTGATTTTCATGCCTCCCTGGAAAAATCAGAGGGTTTGTGATTTCATGAGCTAAATTAGCCATCTCACTTCACTCAACTTCTAAAAAATATTATAGTTTCCCTAATAAAAAAATCAATCAACTGTAGTTATCATGTGAGGATATGTTATATCCATGCAGTCAGAGAGACTGAAATCCCAAAGTTGTAGCATTGAAATATTTGATAAGGGAAGATCTTGATCCAATATCGATTCCTTCCAACTCTTTCCAATATCTACTCATAATAACATATGGGATCATCCAAAAATGTATGCAGAACCATGTGTTATATATTAAACATCAAATTAGTTCATATGACTCTAAATGTTTAACCTATATACATAATCAAGAGAAACCTATATTTCATGTTGAAAGTGTCGATCAATTCCTAGACATTCAAAAATGTTGACCATCTCAAGACGTTGGATTTAATCATCGTTGAAATCTTTCATCTCACTCATAAGTAAATTATTGATTTCTTCAACAAGCTTCTCAATGCGTTCATGATATTGAAGTGACTGAAGAAAAATGCAATGTAATACATCATGTAGACTTTGAAAAAACAAATTACACAAAATAAGGAAGAGATTATAAAAATTATAGATAGATACCACTATCTGAGATAATTAATTGGAATTTCAGTACCCCATTGGACGATTTAAGAGATTGCATGAAATCGTCACCCCACAGATTTCCATGATGATGAGAGATGATGGAGGACTTTTTCAACTTGGCAGACAGGGAGAAACATTTAGAAATCCGAGCCATTACTTCATCTAATTCAAGTAATAAAGGAACAAATGATTTTATCTGTGATTCAAATGATGACATTTTTCGATCATCATATCTCTAATCTGATCTTATTTCTCTTTATTTTCACAGACCAAATCCTTGATATTTTTTCCAATTGCTAATTTGAATATGGTGTTGACAGATTTGATCAAGAGTGGGTATTTTTTTATTCCTTTTGTGACTAGGGTCTTTGTGACAACTGACAATATGAATCTCCTGGTGACTAGGAGATTCTTCATTTTCTGCTATACAATTCTAGCAGTGGCCTTGTCGAAACATAATGACTTTAGATTGGTCATTTTTCTAGCCTTGGATGGTGTGAAGAGTCCCAATCCCAGTTCTTTTATCGCGGGGTGACCAACTGTGAGAGGTTATTTTGATGATGATCCTACGATGTATGTATCCATGGGTGAAGCATCGTTATTTAATGCTTCTTCATCTTGTTTCTTTTTCTCCTCCTCGACTGCTTTTGTTGTTGCCTCATATGTCTCTCTCTTCTCTATTGTTGTTTCTTTAACCTTCACTTCTATTGTTTTTTCCTCAGTTTTTTCTTCATCCTCTATTGCTTCCTTGGCTTCAACTGTTGCCTTAGTTGTAAGTTCCTTTAATTTTTTGTTTTTTCTTGGTCACGTCCTCCTGTTTCTTTTGCACTTTTTCCTTTTTCCTTTATCGCTTGGTCACTATTTCTTCCTCAACTTCCTATTGTTTTATCTTTTATTCCTCTTTTATTTCCTTAGTCCTTTGGTTTTCTTATACCTCAATAGCTTCAACATATTTTTTTCTTCTTCTTCAGCCGCTACTGTTGATTCATAGGTCAAATCTATGGTTGCAGCTTCCGACGCCGTTGTTGTTGTTGTTGTTTCTTCTTATTTAGCTTTATTTTGTTCCTCCTCTCGGGCTCTTTACTCATTTGAGATTATTCCTAGTGGGTTTCCCTTTTTCCTAAAAATGAATTTGTGGTAAGTGTGGGTGAAATAGTGAATCTCCTCTTCTTCCTAAGCATCTGTTGTGTATTCCCATCAGTGCCCATGCCTGAGGCAATATTTCTTTACCACATCTAGATGATCGTTACACCATAATATTTTCCCTCAAAAGTAGAAGGATGTCGGTTAGTCCCCTTTGGGATGGGATTTCTTAACATATTAAAAAGAATAAAACCTAACCCATAATGGAAAAGGAGGTTAGATAGATTCTATGTCCTTGTATAGAGTTGTGCCAACTCCATGGACCATGATCTGGTATGTGATTTCTTGCAATACTATCTTATTTTGGAAAAATCTGGGGAAACAATGTGAATCTTTGGTGGTTGTGTATATTCTTGAATATCTCTCGTACTCCAAGAGGTATCATTATCCTACTATTTCTTGGGCTTTTCCCATCATGCATGGCACATGTGCATCAAAGATAAGAAGAAATAATGAAGCCAGGAAGTGGTCACAAATATTTTGATATTCTATTCTATAATTGATCTCTTAGTGTGCCTTGTGTTAAAATTGGATTGGAGGGTCGGTTGGCTTCAAGGTCAATCCCATATACAAATATGCATGGAAAATCATCACCATTTCTAGGAGATAGGAGGACATGTGAAAACTATGAAACTATCTGAGGATGATTTCTTTGACCATTAGGAAGGCCTCCTCTAGATATTATGATAGAATAACATCCCCGTTGAAAGTTGAACCTACATCAACAACATAGTAAATGATGTCTTTCAAATTCATTGGGAATTTGTAAGCATCTGGTTCCCCATAACACCTGCATATCAATGCTACAACATATTGGTACAAAATTCTTAGCAAGTTAGTTGTTAAAATAATTGATGTTCTTGTTTTATCATAGACAATGTCACAATATTGTCACCCAACCATAGGAATTCAACCACACTGAGGAACTTTAACCTTTGACACAATTATTCCAGAAAACCATACTAGAATCAATAGATAAAACCTAGCTGCTAACTGCAACAACAAATTAAGACAAGTAGAGTGCTCCTTCTCCAAGGGTAGTGCACAAGAGAGAGTTTCCATATCAACAGAACAAGTACCATACACAGATGTAGAAGCTACAACTCCACTACTCTCTCAAACTTGCACCATACTTAGCTAGTACATCACCAAGAATATCACCAAGAGTATCACCAAGAATATCACCAAGAGAATCACCAATAATATCACTTGATAGTGCTAGAGAGAGACCAAGACCAAGAGATGACCATACACCATTATTCCTCCTTACATCTGCAACTGCAGCTCTCCACAATACTTGTGCTTTGACTAGTTGTAAAAATGAGCTAAAATTTCCTCTATTTATATTAATCTATCCAATGTTTTTTCTTGGTAGGCCGACCAAAATTTCTGGTAATTAAATTTTTTGTTTATATTTTTCATGTGGAGCCGACTTGTATTTCTAGAATATAATATTCTAATATTATTGAAAGCCCTGCATTGGGCTACAAGGACCATTCTTCTGATCTGGACCTACATCCTAGAAGAATGTCAGTCCTCCCAGATAATAAAAACCATGCCATGGGATACAGTTACCATTCCTATAGGAATGTCAGTCTCAATTTTTTTTCTAATCGTTTAATATGTACCATAGAGATCAATCTCTACCCATATTCCTCAGAAAATATCAGTCTCATATCAACCAGCCTAATCAATATGTCATGTCCTTAAGGGGAGAAATATTCAACTTGATCGGGACAATAACTATGCCTCATGAGAATATCGGTCCTAAACCATTTTCCTAATAGGGCCACAATATGTGCCTTTGGAAAATAACAATCCATGATACGTCAACAATCTGTCAACCTGGACCATTCTCCATAGGGAGAATGTCTGTCAACCAGAAATATGTTCTACCAGGACCATTCTCCATCTGGAGAATGTCTGTCCACCTTCACAATAACTATCCATCTAGCTGGCAATCATATTTGACACTACCGGTAGTCTCCATGGTAATCATATAGTAGCATACAACTGCTACAATTCCATCCAATAGAACACAACTATGTATGTTCATAGTAGTACACAACTTCTACCCAATGGTATAAAACCACTCCTAGTAGCACACATATACTAACCAGTGATACACAACCACTAACAGTGGAACACATCCATCACAATAGCATACAAGTATTGTCCAAAGACATACAGTCTTGACAATAATCAAATCATATAATCATATATCATCTTGCATCAACAATGTCATCAACTGCATCACCTTTAAGCCATACTAGCATGATGTGAATGCATAATATCTATGTTGTATTGGCATGATCTAGATTATCATCTACATCATCTCTAAGTCGTACTAACATGACATATCTAGCATGATGTCAATACATCATATATAAGTTGTATTCCACCTCTAAGTTGTACTCACATGATGTAGATCAATTCCTAATCATTTCACCTCTAAGTTGTATGATCATCTCTAATTCATACTAGCATGACATATCTAGCATGATGCCAATGCATCATATCTAAGATGTATGCCACATATAAGATTTACTCTCATGATAATATCTAGTATGAAACGAGCCTCGTGCATCATATCTAAGTTGTATGGTCATCTCTAAGATGTACCAACATGACATATCTAGCATGATGTCAATATATCATATCTAAGTTGTATGTCACATATAATATGTACTCTCATGACCATATCTAACATGATGTGGCTCACCAACTATTATCACTGAAATTTCGTCCGCAAATGGTTACAGGAATCCAACATCTTCAAAACACTCATTAGTTTACCCATGGACCAGAAAATGCATTTCCAAAGGGCACAAAACTATACAACTAGTTAAAAACTCAGCATGCACTAAGGATACAAAGGCAACGCGCACACGTGCGATAGTTGATTAACTTCGGAAAAGAGCATATGTGCCTGATGCGTGACTGTGGACAAAAAAATCCACGCACACCTCAGAACGAAGAATTTATGATTCTGGTCAGCCTTACACCCACTTATGTTTCATCTCCCAAGTCGATTTGACACCCAAATCCAAGCTGAATCTAAGCAGGGGGCTGGTCAAAGACCTAAGGGTGCCCTAAAGAGCCCCTTGTTCACACTAAAGACTAGTTGAATAATGCCTCAAAGATTTTCTATAAAAAGAGGCCATGGGTGCACTATATTTTCAAGGAACTCATTTGTATTGTTATGCTTCTTATATTCTCTTGGAGGATCCTCTTTCCTCATCAAGAGCATACAAGCACCATTTCATTTAGCCATTCATATCACCTCTTGAGTGAATGTGCTTTGGATTTTCTTCACCATTTTCTTTTAGTTTGTTACTTGTAAGAAGAGCTCAATCATTGGGGGTTCAAGAGCCCTCCCTTGGAGGAAGAGGGGACCCATAAGTCTCCCTTTATATTTGGTTTTTTCCCACAAATACAACTTATCCATTGGTGGCATGAATGTTGTTTAATTTATGTTCCTATTTTTCTTATGCACTCTAGTTTAGTTTCTTTTATTATTAATAGCTTAGTTCTTTGTTTATTTCTTATGCTTGATGTTTCTAACTCTTGCATTGACTGTTGTCCTTCCCATCTAACCCAACCGGGCTTGTAAGCATCTTGATTTTGCTCATTTAGGTGATGAAAGGGACGCAACAGATTGGCGACTCCACTGGGGATTGGTATCAATTTCCCCCCCATTTGGGTTGTTTGAGCACTTCATTTTGGTTTGTTTAACTTACAAGAACCATAACTGGCCCAGGCCTACCTACAAGAAGCTAAATTTAGAGCTGAGTTAAGAGAATTACATCCGAAATTTCTTTCACAGCCGTGTAACAGAAAATGCATGGGTTTTTTAACCCACAGTCGCATCTTCCGAGCATATGTGCCAAAACCACTGTGTTTCTTGGTGCACTGCACCAAAATTTCATTTTTAATTTGCGCATTAGCACCCAATGCACCTCTGTCTAATCTACGACCCGTGCATCTGTCCAGAAAATCATACATTTTAAGGGTTTTTGTGATTTGTTGGAGGCCCATAACCTTCTTAAGTTTGATTATATGCAGATTATAATATTCACCACACTTAGATTCCCTCTCCACATGAAGGGTTAGTCAAAACATAGGCACTTAGGGGGTTAAAATCCATATTTATCCTCTTTTTGATTTCATTTTTTCCACATGGATGGCTTGCCTTGATTAAAGATAAGTTGGAATCATTCTACATCACAAATATAACTACTTCCATTAGGACCAGAAATTGAACGTCAATCTTTGAGTATGCTCTTCTCTCATGCTACAAAACGATCTTGAGAATCAGAAAAATGATTGAGAGAAAATTTCATCTCCCTTAAAGACAAAATCTTTTGGAGAGGACAACAACCCCCTCGGGACTTCTCTTAGTTTCTTTTTTCAAACACATATTAAATTTGTAAGGGCCCATACATGCCCACATGATACAAAGGTAGGATAGTTTTTGAATTGAATTTCTTAGATCAAATCACTAGGGAAGTTTAAAGGTTTTGTAATGGGCCCATACATGCCCACATGTCCACAATATAGGATAGTTTTGAAGCTTTCTTAGATTAAATCACACTAGGGAGTTAAAGGATTGGTAAGGACCCATATATCCACATGCTATTTCTCTAGGGACATTAAAATTCCACAAGGTTGTACCAATGAAATTTAGTAAATTAGGTAATCAAGACTTGTAAGGACCACATGAAGTCCACATGTAGCAAGGTGACACTTAACTTATTAAAAATTTGGCACACTTTCAGTTGTTCACACAAAAGGTCACTATTCACTCACATAGTTTTCATCTTGAAATGTGGAGGTTGAAGTAAGTTTCCTCCAAAGGGATTATGAAATGCCCCACACCTTTTCTTGATGAAACTATCAACTCACATTTAATTTCAACGAGATTGGTTCACACCCCCAATATCTCAAACAATCACATCTAATTTTTTTCTAAAAACTCACTACGTTTTCCTCCACAGGAGGTGCCAAAAGAATTTTTTTAGTCTAGGTAGGATCTCGAGGATAGGCATCCAAATAACTCCCCATTATCTCATTCTCACATCTTCAAACAATAGAAATTGTCAAATAGAGAACTTTAAATCCTCCAAGTCAAGTGTTCATACACCATAAGGCAGGGAGATACCCGTGAACGGTTGAAGGTCAAGGTCTAGTTGTTCTATGCATCCCCCCTTGAGGCACCCACCTCTTGGATGGGATCTAGCCTGTGACCCATTTCTTAGGCTGAAAATCTAAATGTCGCACTTTGATTGAGGTACCTAGTGACCAAATTTTAGTACATCTACCCAGGTGGCAATTGTGGGCTGCAATTGCACCTTGATCAGATTTTGTGTGGCTATTGGGAAATATCGCTAGCTCTTTTGGGATATGCACCCTCTACCCCTCATTATAATTGATTACTTCATCCTTCACTAGTTTCTCTTCAGGTGGCTTCAAACCCCACTGTTGATTTCTATTGGAAGGTCCAGTGCTATTTGAGAGGAGGGACGTTACATATTTTAGGACACAAGCATTTGTTTTCTTTGTTCTCCCACGCAAACAAAAACCGCCTGCCCACATGTATGCTTCTTTATCAACTAATTTATGTATGATTCTCTTGTGATTACATACAATTGTGAGATATATTGTGAAGGTCCAAAAATCATAGATAAAGACTCTTGTTCATTTATTTCCCTCATCACCATTTGCACACATCCACTTTGCTAGTCAGACATCATAGGGGACCCACAAAATCCCCATCATTCCAGACACTTGCTAAATATCCCTCCCATTCTAGGGGGAGTTCCTAGTCTTGCCAACTCATCGAATCCACCTTCTCACACTCCTGTGAGTGCTACTGTCTTAGGATCTACTTTGCTCAGTTCCACTTTACTTGGGTCCACTTCCCAAGGTCAACCATCCACCCACTTTCCTTTACAAGGAAGCGGGGGGCACACTTCTTCCACAGGAGGAAGTACAACCCCACCTAGCTCCCCTCGTGGGTCATGGAAACACAACACTCACACCATGGTCATAAATAACCCTCTTCAGGGGTCAGGCACACAAAAAATTCCTACCATGATGAGAATTAATCCTCCCCCACCACTGCAAATGCCATACTTGGCTTCCCTCAACATACATGATCTAACTAAGATCACCAATGATCCTATATTTCACAACCCCACATGGCCTACAATGCCTACCAAACTACCTACATACATTCCCAAGTTTGAAGGAAAAGCGGGAGATGACCCAGCCAACCATATCATGACCTTCCATTTATGGTTCTCTTCAAATAGAATAATGGATTACTCTGTTTGGTTGAGGTTATTCCAATGCACACTCACCAGCCCATCATCCAAATGGTATGTAGAAGAAAAATCTGGGTCCCATGTGACCTTTGAATTTTTGGCCAAAGCATTTTTGACATTCTTTCAACTACCAATCTGTCATGACAATGGTCTTGAACTATTGTCAAGGTTTAAACAAACCTCTGCTACACACATCGCTGACCACATTCATGAATGGTGTCAATGACATAGTCTATTCAAAGAAGAAGCCACCAAGCAACAATGCCTCAATTGGTTTCTCAAATCACTTGTTTCCCTCCTTGCCAAAGATGTGGCCACCACCTTCCCCCAATCTGAAGAAGAAGCTATAAGCAAGGCTCAATAGTTTGAACTCATTTATTCACAGTCAAGGTACTTATATATGATACTACCTGACACCCCAATACCCATGCCATTCGACCAGGACAAATCTGGGATGTCTCACTCCGTGGATGGATTGATCGGTACCACTACACACCACAATCCACACCTACAACAACCACCTATGTATGGAACACCTCAGTATCCACCAGTATATGGAGGACCCCCTTATTATACTCCTCCCCCTTATCAACAACCATATCCTGT